>KZ451906.1:2569430-2926950 GCA_002786265.1 Apostasia shenzhenica
GCCGTTTGCGGCGCTCCGCGCGTCGCCGTTGCGTCGTGCGGCCGCGCGGCCCGCCCGAACAGCACAACCCGGCTGGCGGCAGTGTCGTGCGGCCGTGCGAGGCTGCCGGAGGCGGCGCGGGGCGGCGCGGCTGCCGGATCTGGTGGAGAGAGCGGAGGATAAGGGTATAATGGTAATTTTTATATATTTTTTAATAATAAAAATAAAAAAGGACCCAGATGATAATTTTGAAAACCTAGGGACCCGATGATATATTTAAAAAACGTGGACCTATGTGATAATAATCCTTAAACTCAAGGACCTGAATGAAATTTGCCCTAAAAACAAAATATGAAAAAATGCAACTAAAAGTTGCCAGCATTTTATAAGTGTTTTGAAATTTATTAATTTTACTTTTTAATTTTCGAACTTTTACACGTAAGAAATCACTGTAAAAAATCTGTAATTGTTGGCTTAATTTCAATTGATTTTATTAAGTCCCTAAGTGTTATTACTATTAACCTAATAATAATAGTAATGAAACTAATTAAATATTTTAAAGACAGTACTGTTATACATGAAATAAAATTATTTATTAAATTTATTTAATATTTTAATAATTTATTATTATTTTGATATTATATCATATAATCTAATTATTATGATATTTATATGTTATTTTTTAATTAATAAAATCATTATTTATTAAAAAAAATATTTTATAAATATTATTAAGTTAAATAATTTTTAAAAAATAATATAATATAATACTAAAATAATATTTACCTAAACGCCCCTTACTCATAATTAATTAGGACATATTAAGAAATATGGGGAATTACATTAATTATTCATAAATAATGACTTTTTTATGTTTAATTTTTAAAATAAAATATTTACATTATATTACTCATAAACTAATTATGAGGAAATTTACGGTGCTAAATCCATAACAAACTTTTAAGAAAGTTCTAAAAATAATTATATGAATACAGTAATGCTTCGTTTAGTTGAGTATTTTTTTAATAAAAAGAAAAATATTTTATTTTTTAAATTTAATAAAAAAAATATTTCTAATATTAAAAAATATAGGGCAAATTTCACCCAGGTCCCTGAGTTTAAGGGTTATTTATCACACAGGTCCACGTTTTTAAAATTCTATCATCTGGGTCCCTAAGTTTTCAAAAATTATCATCTGGGTCCCTATTTTAGTTTTTTTATTATTAAAAAATATAAAAATTACCATTATACCCTTACCCTCCCTCTCTCCTCCAGATCCGGCCGCGCGCGCAGCCCCGCGCCGCCGCCCGGCGCGCCCCCCCGCCGCGCCGCCCCGCCCCCCCCGCCCCCCCCCGCCCCGCCAAGCTCACCCCCCGCGCCGCCGCCCCGCCCGCGCGCGCCCCTCCGCCCCCGCCGGCCGCGCGCCCCTCCGCGCTGCCACACCAGCGCCCCCCTCCGCCGCGCCCCCCCGCGCCGCCCGCAGCCCCGCGCCGCCCCCCCGCGCCGCCACCTCGCAGATCTGGCGAGGAAGCCGCGTCGATGGCGGCTGCTGCACGCGGCGCGCCGCCAGGGCTCGCTGCGCGGCCGGCGAGGCAGCCGGACCGCTGGCGGCCGCTGAGCACTGGCGGGGCCTCGCGGCGGGCTGCAGCGGCCAGCGGCCCGGCTGCCTCGCCGGGGGGGGGGGGGGGCGGGCGCGGATGTGGCGGCGCGGCCGGCGGCGCGGCGGCGCAGGGGGCGCGCGGCGGCGGGGCCGGCGGCGCGGCGGCCGGATCTGGAGGAGAGAGGGAGGGTAAGGGTATAATGGTAATTTTTCATATTTTTAATAATAAAAAACTAAAATAGGGACCCAGATATGAATATTTTAAACTTAGGGACCCAGATGATAAAATTTTAAAAATGTGGACCTGTGTGATAATAACCCTTAAACTCAGGAACCTGGATGAAATTTGCCCAAAAATATATAAAATGTGAAATACTTTAATTTTAATATTTGTATTGAAATAAAATTGATTTTTATAACTAAGGCCTCATGGAGCCGGGCCGCAGAGCAACCCGACCCGGCACAGACGGGCCGACCCGGCGTTATCGGATCTTGTGAGGAATGAGGATGCGGGCGCGTGGGAAAATCGGTCCCTAACCGGTTCGAAATTTTGAAATTATTTTTTTTTCGACAGGAAAATAATTTGCATTTACGTAATTCATTTATCTCGAAAGATAAAATGTTCACTGTGTCATAATTTATATTCTATTTCAGAGAAATTCTTATTTCATATCACAAAACAAAAATTCCTTCGTCAAATGAAAATTATTTATTTATTTATAATGCATTTATTTACTTTTAACCAATGGTGTTAAAATTGGACTGAATTAAAAATCGATTTAGCTTCTAATTTATGGTCGAATCGGTAAGGACCGGTTGACCCGGGTTGAACTGCTAATACAATTATATCATGATTTGAGCATAACAAAACTTGTTTATAACATAAATTTTTAATATAGTTTACAGAAATAGAATATTAGTCTAAAGCAGTAATAAAATATAAAGAAAAAACTAACACAATTATATTTTTAATTTTTCATAATTTTCAAAAAAAATGACAATTTTTTAAAATGATTTAGAACATAATGTTTCAGCATTCAAAAATATTTAAAATTCATGAAATCACCCCCTCATGCACATTATTATCATAGTTGTCAGTGTTTAAAGTATTCATTCTAACATCATCAAATGATGAAAAATCTAGTCCTTCACATCCTTCAAATCAACAATATTGTCAGCACAGTTTGAATCATGGTTCAGCTCCACCTCTGGCAGCTCTGCTCATTGCTCGATGGCTCTGCCCGATTAGGGTTTTGAACAGCGAACGCCAGTGCTCGATAGGATCAGCGATGACAGCGACTCAATTTTTAATTTAAAAAATTTTAATTTATGAGGCTGAGCGATAGAACAACAATTTTCACGGTTCCGCCGGTACGAGCAATTTTTCTGATTCACACCGGTTTCACCCGGTTCAAACTCGATTCCGAATTTGTTGAAAAACCGGACCAGGATACCAACTGGCTCCCGGTCAAGCCAGTCGAACCGGCCGATCCGGTCCGGTTTTTACACCATTGCTTTTAACCAGTGATTGTATATATTGAGGAAAAATCAGCCACAATTCAGACATGTGGCAAATTAGGCAGTCAAATAATGTCAGACAATAAACTACTAGTCGGTAACTTTTATCTGTGTATAGCCTCGATTTATTACATAGCACTCAGTCTAAGGAAAAAGTGGAGGATATCTATGATCAATGCTCAACCTGATAGGCGCCATGGGCAAAACCTAGCTGCTCACATTGCTTAGCCATTTAGGTATTAATAAGGAGCTTCTTAGCTATTCCCACTTACTCTCGTCTTTTCCCTGATTTGTATATTCATTTATAGTTTATTAAAAAATATTTTAAAGATATTATAAAATAATCAGATTTTATATAATTAAATATAAAATCACATATATATATAGCTATTTATCATCTGTATCAGATCTGTTGCTATAAATTATATGCTATTAATTAATGCTTTTATGGTTTTGAACGATGACCTGTAACAATTTTTTTTTTAACGTTCAATGGAACGTTGTTTCAGTAAAGTTCTGTAGGAGCGCTTTTTGTGGTTCTAATAGGCCGATTGCTGGTCACTAATATAAATATCACTGCATAGAATAATATACATACAACTTAACAATAAAACTCTTTTGTTTTTCATACAGGTGCGGGCTAAAAGTTTAATATACGTTGCGCACTCAGCGGTCGTGCGAGGCTGCGCGCGTAGTGGTCGTGGAGCGGTGTCGTTGGACAGCACGATGCCACCCTCAGCTGCGTCGTGCGGCCGCGCGGCGCGCCATGGCTGCTGTGCGCTCAGAGGCCACGCAACGAGGCCGCAGGTTGCGTAGCCCAGCCGTGCTGCGCGGCCTGGCGGCCTCGCGCATCTGCACAGCACGGCACGGCCGTGCGGCCGTGCGACGCTGCCGACGGCGTCGTGCGGCCGCGCGAGGCTGCCAGAGGCAGCGCGGGGCGGTACGGTGACAGCGCGGCTGTCGGATTTGGTAGAGAGAGTGAGGGTAAGTGTATAATGATAATTTTGTATATTTTTTAATAATAAAAAAAATAAAAAAGGACCCAGATGATAATATTTGAAAACTTAGGGACCCCGATGATATAATTTTAAAAAAGTGGACCTGTCTGATAATAACCTTTAAACTCAGGGACCTGGGTGAAATTTGTCCTTGTTTTTATTAATGCAGCCATTGATTTTAGTCCAAAAAATACCATCCTTTATTTCAGCAAATAAAAATAAAATATATAAAAATAGAAACTAAAATTAAAATTACAAAAATTTGATTTTCATATTTGCATTTTTAGTTCCAAGTTGCTAAATGCCAAGTGCCAAATATTTCATTTAATAATGTTTAATGTTAATTTTATTTTTCCTACTTATATATAAACAAAAGAATAGGTATTCAAATTTTTAATGTGAGATTTTAATACGCACATTATATTACTTATATTGCTATCTACTTAATAAAATCAAATACCCTCTAAGATAAATCTAATTCCTGGTTACAGTATTATTAGGCTAAAATCACCTCAAAAGTCATTGATTTAATATTATTGTCATAATAAGTTTTTTGCCAGTGATATTATTTTTTAATTGAAGTAAAATATAATATTTGACTTATTTAAAAAAAATCCTTTAAGGTAATATTTTATTTTAAGATTTATATTGAATATGAAATAAAATTATTTTTAACATTAAAATTTATGTGAAATTTGAAATATTATTGTTACTATAATATTAAATTGGGCAATTACGCTTAGGTTCCTGAGTTTAACGCTGAATATCGCGCAGGTCCACGTTTTTAAAATTATAATATCGGGGTCCCTATGTTTTAATAAATTATCTCAATGTTATATTATGTTATCTTTAGAAAATAATTGTTTGATTTAATGACATCTTTAAATAATATTATAATTAATTACAAAAATATCATTAACGCTGACATTTAGATGTCACCCCAAATCGGGCGACATCTCAAAATAACACCGTCAATTTGTCATTATAATGTCAATAACTTCCAACTAAACAAAAATAATTCAGATAGCATTGATATTTTCTAATATCATAACATTGAACCAAACAAATGTTCATTGATGAATAACAATGATATTTAGATAATAACTAACTTTATATCATATCCCTCACATATCTCAACAAAATAATTAACTTTATTTCACATTATTCACAACTTTCAATAAAAAAAAATCTTTATTCAAGTTTAATTTTAATCTTATTAAATTTAATCTTACAAACAAATAGAGTCACTTAGTATAACCCCGCATATATTAAGAGACATTCGGAAAGCATTTATCTGAACTCGTTAATTTTTTTTCTTTTCCTATCCATATTTTCTTTAAACTCCTAGAAATCTTGGAACTGTATTATCTCGTGTAACTAATTTTGTGATAAAAAAAAAATAATAATAATAAAGTAATTTTCAAATGCCAAATAGCATTATGGTTAAACTTGATTGGGAGGCTTAATTTTCACATAAAATTTTGTTTCCATTTTTTTAATCCAACTGTAAATCAGAAGAAAATTTATTTGTTAATTAATTGGGACCCAAATAGGCGACATTAATCTGACCATTCTACCTCATGAGATCTACTCCCCTAACTAATCTATGTACTGAAATTTGTTTATATATATTTATGGGGGCATTAATTTGATTTTATGTTATTTTTTTATTATCATATTATCGAAAAAAATAATTATTTTATGTAGTGATATGCATAAATTTTATAAAAATTATAAAATTATTTAATTTAAAATAACATATAGATATTAAAATATTCAAATAATATGAAACTAGTGCCCTGTTTGTCTAGAAGTTTAAAATTAACCTGGTTTAATTTTAACCAGGCATATCACATCACACATAAAATTTAATATTAAAAATTAAATTTATTTCACATCCTATACATATTCCTAAAATAATAACTAATTTATATCATATCCCTCACATATTCCAACATAATAACTAACTTTATATCACATCTCTCACATATCCCAACATAATAACTAACTTTATTTCACATCATTCACAACTTTCAATAATAAAATATTTCTATCCAAATTTAATTTTAACCTTCTTAAATTTAACTTTACAAACAAATACACTCATAATGTCAAAATTACATCATATTATATATATATATATAAATTTATATATCAATTTTTGGATTTTTTTCATCGTGACAAATTTTTTTACAGTAAGATTAGAATGCATAATTTTTTTTCCGGATGAACTATATAAACAATATTATTACTATGATTAATAACAATAATTTATCTTTATTATAAAAATAATAATAATTTATCTACTCAGATTTATGACTGATTTATGACTAATTAGATACGTGATCTCAATGCAGAGATATTGTCCGCTTTAACATTAAAAAAATTGCATTACTTTAATTACAGAGTTTTTCATCATTAGTCTTACAGTCTTGCTTGAAAAAATATCTCTATTATTTGAAATCATGTTATCTATTTATACAGTTTAAGATCTCCCTTTCTTTTTAATATGAAATAATTTATTCATGTGCCCCTCTCACCAGTACTTATTATTATTCGGCCTAAAAGCCTGCCAGGAGCTGCACTTTACCTCAGTCATTCATTTCTCTTAGGATATCACCCAGAGATCACTCCCCGCCCTCTTCAGTCATGTGCACCGCATGTATTTCACATTTTTCTAATTTATTTAATTTTTACACACATCAATCAAGGGGAACTGGCATCAAACCTAAACAAACATGTGATCTAATAAATTCAACAACATACAAAAAATGCTTTTATGTTAAATGTTTCAAAGTTCATCATAAATTCATCCGCATAATGACGTAAATATTATAAAGATGTGTCAAATCCCAACTTGAACATCATGGTGGTGAAGATATTTAAAATCCCACTCCATCTTACTCCCTAATTGAATCCAAAGTTTAGGTAATATTTACATTTTTCAAAACTACTATATTCTTTCTAGCAATTAGACTACAAATAAACACATGATAATTATTAGCACCAAATTAAAGTTATGTCAATTCATATTTAGATATGTGTAACTATATAGCCATTAACTAATTAATGCACATGCATGAAATGAATTGAACATATTCATGAAAGCAACTTTTGATCAACCTAACATATATATATATATATAACTTTTAATCTTTGCGGTGCATAAATAGTATTCTTTGAGCTCAATGAAGAAGAAAAGCTTAGGTACTAGAGGGTCTCAGATTTGAACCACAATAATCATCACAATTTTCGAGTGGGTGAGTGAAAATTGTGGTGCCAAAGAATAAAATAAAATAATTCAAAATACATGAAATTTATGTTAGTTTGTAGAGAGGATGCAAAAATTGTGATTTGTTTGTTCGTGTATGTTAGGTTTAATATATATACGTTCGTATCATGAAATTTGATTGTCAAGTAAATATCTATGATTATTTAGGTCATTTTCAAATAAATTATTGTTTATGCTTAGATTCGACACAATATCTTTACTGTACAGGTGGCACCTCAGGACTTTTCAAATTCTTTTTTCTTATCATCATACACGATGTTCATACTATCGAGTTCAACGAGTTCTTAATGATGCTTGCTTTTTACCTAGTGCCAGGGATTCTAATTGTCATTTATGAGACAAACTCTATCTGCTAACATTGATCACGATGTTGGCCTCAACTACATCAACCATCATAGCTCAATTAGATGGAGACCGCCACGTCAGCATCCTTTAGGCACTATTCCTATTGTAATATCATTTTATGCTCCATTTAATAGGGAGTTTCAAGTTTTCAGTAACCCGCAATCAATTAGCCGAATTTCAACGACCCAATAGATCAAGAATTCACGTATCTATTTCTTGCTCTTAGTAACAATCTTTTTTAGATTCGACAATTATAGTTTATTTTAAACTGAAACCTGAAAGTACTATAGTTTATTTATAAATACCCCTTAGCATTTAGCAAGGTTTCAAAAGGAGACTAAAAAGACAGATCACTAGATCATCTCAATTAGAGAGAAACAGACTTTGTATTCTTTTTTTTTTCTCTTATATTGGTTTCTAGACCAAATCTCTTTTTAACTACTGATAAAAGCTTTTCTCTCTCTTCCAGATGGATCTTGGGGAAACTATTTCTGAGCCATATACATTTTATATGTTTTTCTGGATAATCCTTGCTTCTCCTCATGTGTTGGTAATTCTAACAAGAAATATTACATGTTGCTAATTTTTATAACTCCATATTTCTCCATCAATAATTATATTTTTAAATTATCATAAATAACTCCTTTAAATTTCTCACATTATGCAAAATTCTTGAGTCTTTTAAGTCAAGTTAAATTTGGTCAAATAATTCAATTGTGTTAGACTATAATTTTTTATATTTTAGAGTGTTCAACTACAAATGAGAAGATAAAGTAGTAAAAAATAAAGAAGAAATAGAATTAAAGAGAAAAAGAGAAAGAGATAAAGAACATGAATCTATAATTACATAAAAATTTTAAAAATAAAATAAAAAGAAAATATGAGATAAATAATAAGAAGATGATGGGTATTAACAAATTAGGAAGCAAATGAAAAACAAAAGAAAGATGATGGGAAAGAATGGAAAGAAAAAGAAAAAAGAAAAAAGAGAATTTTGAAAGATGAGATGAGAGGATAAAAAAATAAGAAAATTGAGAAAAAAAAAAGAGAGAAATTTTTACGATAAAATTAGTTCATTAAATAAAAAGGAAAGTAGCAACAAAAGTGCAAGATTTTCTTATATGCATAATTCTTGTTCATTTAAATGAGATTTTTATAAAAAAAATATTAGTGTAATTTTATCCGCATGTTAACATTGTAGGCCATTGGACTTTAAAAATTTTAAATTTTTTTCTAAAATATTTCTTATTAAAATTTTATATTTATTTCATATCACACATAAATCTAAATATTAAAAAAATAATTTTCTTTTACATTATACATATATTTTAATAAAATAAATTAAATTCATTTTACATCTTGTATAACATTTAATAAAATAAATCTATTGACATTATACTATTAAAATTTATTTTTTTTATGCGTTAAAAAACTTTTAAATATTTTAAAACATATTCTAATAAAAGTAGACTTTAATGTAAACTAAATAGCAGACGACTATTATATGTAGGGCCATCAATAGATTGGAGCATGACTTGATTCGATTCAAGTTTCGATCTAATTAAACCTTTAGATTGATCTTTTTTGACCAGTCAACTTCCCTCGTTTATTGACCCGATTTATTTACAAATAAACTGATTGAATACGAGCCATTATTGACCCGACCCTTTTATATAATCTAATTTGTAATTTATATAATTATTTGATACGACTAATAACACTTTTGTGAAAATGCTTAAATAAAAAGCACTCTACGATTAATTAATAATTAATTTTTAAAAATTATATCAAACCACATCAAATGGTGCAACTATTCTGATGAATTAGTCTTATATATACTACAAATAATAATATTTATATTGAAATACTCAAATTCATAAAATATAATAATTTTTTTTATTTCATTCTTAATAAATTTAACATTGTTTTTGATTTGATTATAAAACATACTGCAATTAATGACTTTATTATAAATGGATAAAGCCAAAAAAATTTGAGTTTTGATGTGATTTCATTTCGACTTGATAAGATCCGGATCTAATTACATGGATTCAAATCCTAGTCGGGATTGACTCGATCCGAATTCGATCCATTGATAGGCTTAAATATATGGACTTGAAGATTTGATTAAGAGAGAGAGAAAAAAGTCGGAACCAATATGAAATTTACCAATTTAAAATGTACGCGTATTGATGTCCATAAATTTGAGCACGAGGTGTGCCGTAGCACGTGCCGCTGTTCTGGCACGCTTGAGTTCGTGGCTAATATTGATTGGCGAGTTGGCCGCCATGTGCGAGCCGGAATTTGAACCAAGAGGTTGGGCGAGGGGACGAATTTGGCCCGGAAGAGTTCGCCACCCGCACGGCGCGGTCTATTTCCCATTTTCCATATCCGGCAATGACCGAACCAAACCGTTCAGTCAGTTTAGTTGGTTGGGCCCGGTCTGGTCTGCACGTGGCGGCGCGTGCGTGCGGCTCGCACCGCCTTTGTCGCGTGTACCAGTGTCCTCCGGTTGGGCTCACGCCTCTTTTTTTTATTTTATTTTTATTTTTTCTTTTCAATTATTTTTTAAGAAATAATTACCTACTTGCCACACAATTTAATTTTATTTATGGCTTATCCATCTATTCTTAGTTAATTACGTTATGCACACTCAAAATATTATAAAATCTTACATACACATATTTTAACTTATTTTTATTATAATAAGTAATCATAATTTTTTAATAACCTAACTATAATTAAATTACAAAAAATTTGAGCCGTTCATCATATTATTTTAAGGATATTTAAATATATTTTGAGTGAAAATCCTAAAACCTTAATATTTAGGTGGCGCCAAAGGAAGAAGACATCCGCGATGTGAATTGATTTTAAGACAAATCAGCGCTTTAGTGTGGTATTAAGGAAGAGAAAAATATATACCATTAAGAGTAAAAATATAATTTTAATGATTTACTAATAGAATATTTTTTTTTCAAATAAATTTTGATTAAGTTTTAACTCAAATGTGTGTATGTAAGATTTTGTAATATTTTGAGTGTGCATAGTATAATTAATTAAGAATAGATGAATAAGACATAAATAAAACTAAATTATGTAGTATGTAGGTAATTATCCCTATTTTTAAATATTTTTATTCATATTTTTAAAACTTTTTGAAAGAAGTTTTATTTAAGAAACATGATAAATTTGTTGTGTTATAATGTAATATACATATATATGTATAAAATTTCATTTAGACAAAATTATCATTTTTTCATAATTAAAAAAATAAATGTAATTGTAAACTGAAATTCAGCCCATATTTATACGAACATATTGAAATCATTGAAAGAGTCATGTATAACTGAATAAAAATTTGTAAAATAAAAAGTAAAATTTTTATATTTTATTCGCTATTTAATGGTGATAATTCACAAGTAAAACATACATAATTTTTTTATTTATTTTTAATAATCCCAACAGTACTTTATTTTAATGAAAAATATTGCGACGTATTGTGGTAAAATATGAGTTATAATTGTGGCACATGTTATTTAACAAAAATTCAGTAAATTGCAACCACATATACATATATATGACCAATATTATTTAAAAGTTTTTGTTATATCTAAATTATTATTTATTTAATTCAATATTATTATAATAAAAATATTTAAAAAATAATTTAATATTATTTTTTTATTATAATTAATATAATATTTAGATGTTATTAAATTTTAAGTGATATTTAGATGCGAATGTAAAGTAGCAATATTAAAATTTTTTATAACATTATCAAAACAAATAATCAAATTAAAAAAATTAATTTCTTTAAATAACATGAAAATCAAATATCTTCTACAATTATTTTCTTATGACTTGAAATATTATCATCACAATATCATGCATATGAAATCTGATTAATGGTGCAAAAACCTGATTAAATGTTAATTCCTTCCCTATTCATTAATTAATTTGGGAGAAATTCTAATATTAATTAAGTTTTATGATTTGAGAGCATGGTATGACAAGGATGCACTTTAACAAAAAGAAAACTTTTTAATTATTATTAGATTTTAATATCTTAATAATTAAACTAATATTACGTACATATGCGTATATAAGATGAGAAATAAAATGAAAGTATAAGATTATGAAGTGTTATCATAATTTTAAATAGCACATGAAAAAAATGAAATACATGTGTTATTTAAAAATTAAATAAATCAATATATATCTACAATAATATGTTTGACTTACATGTACTTAACGTACATATTTAGTTATTAAAAAGATAAAATTTTAGTAAGAATTTTTATACAAATAATACATAAAATTATCATATTTATACATTACACATCAATAGCTTTAATATTAGATGATATAAATTCTAAACTTATAAATATTAAGTACTGTATATTTTAATTTGCATTAATTATACCTAAAATATAAATATAAATATTATATGTTACAAATTATAAATCTATAAATAGTATGCATAATACATTTTGGCCAGTAATCTCATATTTTATATCATACATTATAATTTATACATATTACAAAACACACTTCAAAATTATAAATATTATATGCTATAGATTTGCTCTAACAAAATATTTCATTTTAACTAAGATTTTCATGACATTTAACACAATATGTGCAGCATGTAACATTTATATAACGAGAAAATACATTACATAATATTAAAGTGTACTGCATCACATGATTTTAAAAATTTAAGTATTTAGTATGTAAAAAAAATATTTTTATATGTTATACACGGGCATAACTGGTAAAAAATTCTATCATTACTATTGCATTGCGACATTCACTTTAACTCGATATAAACTTAATAGTGGTGCCCCACAAAGATTAATAGCTGTTTTAAAGATAAAAGAATAATTTGTGTATAATATTACACGTTCAAGTAAAAGTTCTCAAGAGAAATTATATGCAACTTTCTAGGTTTCTAATTTAGGCCATTTCCATACATAATTCTTAATTTTTTTTAATTATATATATGTTAAACTTTTTATTTTTTTATTTTACAATTGAAATCATTAAATTTTCTAAAACCAAAAACCAATGTCATATATATATTTACAAATATATATATATATATATATAAAATTTTATATATGCATGTCACTGGTAATAAGCAGTCAAACAATCATAATTAGTAAAAAAAAATTCAAAAATATTGAAAAGAGTCTAAACACATTATTTTTGAAATATTTGAGTGGTTAAATTATAAAATAAAAAAGATATTTAATATGTTATTTTTTAAATTTAGGGTATGCATGCAAATCTCCTTCAGGTGAATTAGCTGCAATCTTATATTATTTTGATTACGTTAAAAATTCAATTTTTATTATAAAAAAATAAAATGCAACAATAAGTTTAAATTTCACATTTTATATAACTTTTAATATAAAATATTTATTTATTTTGTATCATACATATATAAATTTTAATAATTAATTTTATTTCATATTATTTATAATTTTTAATATAATTAAGTTAATTTATTTTTAATCAAATATATATCTCAAAGCAATTTATAATTTTTATAACACGATGAAATTGATATTTTTACCAAACAGGCGACCTGAATACTTATAGTGAGACTCGTGAGTCCACAACACAAGTTTTAATTTATTTATGTTCCTATTAAGATAGAAATTTGCACTTCATTTTAGTTATATGCACATGGCATATATATAATAAAAGGTGAGTGGATACAAATATCTTTGTCAAGTAAGAGTTGACATCGTATAAATATTTTCAGCAAAGACTTTTGATATGCACGAGTTTGATCTAGCAGAGAAATATCTACGATATATTTCTTTGATAATATCTTTTTAGTCAGAATTTCTATGGCTTTGATTAATTTCAACAACTTCATTCATTTTCGCCAATCTAATTGAAGATTCAAAATGTCTCCCTCACGAGTATAAATGGGGAACTGCATTGTAACATGAGTGGGTAAGGCGAACCTCTTTGGGGAAATGCTTTTTCCTCACAAATAGCACGAAGTGACTAAAAATAAAAATGTACGATTACTTTTTTTCTTTTTCTTCTTTTTTAAAGCTCAACCGCTCGTACATTTAGTTTTTGTAATTATTTTATAAAAATTCTTCCAGTGATCACCGCACCCACTTTAAATTTTTAATATAAAAATCTTAGTCTACTACTTGATCTCTTTCCCTCGCTCGATCTCATGCTTATTAATTCCCAGAATATTTGCTATCATCGTTTCTATTTAAAAAAAAAATCGAGTATTTTTAGTGAAGCCAAAGTGGTTTCATCTACTCATTTGGACATCCATATACTTATTTTTCTTTTGCCTTTCATTTTGAACAAACAAATAGCAATAAAGAAGAGAGAGGTCTTGCATATTTTGATGAGTGGTGGAAGAAATATCACATGTGAACAAAAACCAACCATTTTTCTTGCCTATCTTCAGTTCTTTCTTCACCTATCCCTTCCTCTCTCTCTTCCTTTCTTAAGTAGTACTTAAATTTGTAATACTTTATCTTAGTAATTAAATGAAGAAAAATTGTCATATATAAGTATAGTATATTTTCATATTCAATATCTTAATATTTCGTGCTTCTAGTTTCATGTAAGTAAGTCGCTTTAATTTTAATCTATGTGATAAGGGTTCATTTGGTTTCAAAATCAATTGAATTAGTTCCTCTAGTTTGATAGATAATGTAATTAGGTCATCTTTTTTTTTTCTTTTTTTTTTCTTCTACTATCTTTCTCCTTTTGTTATTTGTAACGGGACTAAGATGGTGAGCAGTGGCGGACCCACGTGCTGACCATGGGGTGCAACTGCACCCCCTGATTTTTTTTTTTACAATTCATAACTTTTATTTTTATTTTTAGCTTATATTTTAGAATTTTATGGGTTAAATATAAGCTAAATAAGAATTTAAATAATTAAATTTAAAAAATTAGATAACTAATATTTTAAATTTTTTATAAATTGTTCACCATATAAATCATATAAATAAAATTCATGTTAATGAGAACTAATTCAACTTAAAAAATTTATTTACGTATTTAATATTTAAATTAAAAAATTGTTATGCAGCCTTAATAAATAATCAATTGATTGATTATAATTTAGAATTTTAATTCACTAAGTTATTCAATAGATTAACACTTAATTCATTAAATAATCTAGTAAATTAAAATTTTAATTTATGATTGACTAATTTATTAGTCAATTATTTGAGATGTGCAGTAAAACTCTTAAATTAAAATTTTTTATTTTAAATAAAAAAAATTCAAATTCTAATTTTTAACTCCTTAAAATAAACACTTTTAAAAATGAAATAAAAGAAATATTATGTAAAATTATTATTAATTTAAAAAATATATCAATTAATTATCACAATTTATATATAATTAAAATTTATGTAAGACTTTTTATGTTAGTAAGAATTTTAAATTTTTTATTATTTTTATAATTTAAATATTTTTAAATTTTTATAATATTATTATAATATTATTATAAATGGTGAGGGATATGTAATGTCATGCCTAGAGCAAAGAGAGAGAGGAGACGGTGTAAAAGAGAAAAATAGAATGAGGATGACAAAAATATCCTTTTAGTTACAAATTTAATAAACGGTATGCCTAAGTACATTGGTGTAAAATATTATATATATATATATATAATATTTTAAATAATTAAATAACTAAGTTTGATTTATTATAAGTAGCTCATTAGCCAATTTATACTGTTTAATATTTATATATGATGAGTATTACGAGGATTAATTAAAACATTATTGTAGTTAAACAAGAACTTTCTAAAATTGATTAGAATGAACATCTATATATGTAATCAATGGGAAGCAAACGAATGCGTGAATTGAACTATTTAAGATATTTGAGTTGATGTACATAAATATATAAATTATAATATCAAGGAAGTAAATATACATTAATTTCACTCGCACTAGGCAACAAGTTAGTTTTGATCGAGCTTTTGTCAAACTCAACTCGGTTCTTATTTAATACCTATTCATCAATTCGATACGACTTGCAATGACTCATTTTTTTTTATTTTTTAATTAAAAAAGAGAAGAATAATTTATAATTGAGTGAACTCAAAATTAATGATTTAGAATAAATTGGCAATTGGCTAGCTCAACTAGAAATTGCTCGATGAGTTGAACTAACTTTTAGGGGAGTTAATTTCAATGTATGCTTGTAAGTCAAATCGCCGTCATGTTAAACGTTAGTTAATTCAGAATCGATAAAAATTTGTAAGTCTTCTAGAAAACATGCATAAAATAAAATCAACTTGTTGATAATGACTTGACACATAATATGGGCTATGAGTTGCCAGGCACTAAAAGTACTGTCACATGATGAAAATAAAAAAAAATAAAAAATTTAATTCTAGAATTGAAACTTAGAATTAGTATTGATGCAACCTTAGTTCAGAGATTCAATTCTCTCTTTGCAAAAGAGCATGTAATTAGCATGTATGTAAAACATGGTCTTTTTTTGGGACAAGATCTAGTGGCCTCGAGCTTAAATGAAAGCTAAGGTTTCGTTAGACGTGAGAGGATCATGCAAAATCAAAACTAAAGTAATATTAATTTAAAAAATAATAATAATTAATATTTTTTTTAAATATTATACATAAAATTTAATATAAAAATATTATTTTATTTTATATATTTAATAATTTTTTAATAAAAATATTAATTTTATTTTATATTCTAAGCTAAAATACTAGAATTTTTTATATTGAAATTTGCGTAAAATGATTATAAAAATTTATTATTATTATTATTTAAACTAGTACTATTTTGATTTTGATTTTGATTTTCACGCCAAACAGGACCTAAAGATAATTTACAAAGTAGCAAGCAATTTGTGGCATGGCCACAGTATTCTATGCATGAAAACATGGTGAAAGGACCTGCCATGTTTAACTCACTGGTTGACTCGAGTTAATTAAATTGGATAAAATTTAGGTCCAATCATCTTTGTGCAGATTAAGTGGTCTTTCGCATAATAGTACGTAAATTTATGACATCGTATGTAGTTTGTGCTGCTTATTTGAAAAATTTTATCGTTTGGTTGATTTTTTAACCCATGAAAATAGGTCCTAATCACGAATCAAGATCATACATCAGTACGTCAAAAGAATTTGTTTGATAGTTCAAAATTAACCTTGTTTAATTTTAAACAAGTATATCACATCACACATAAAATCTAATATTAAAAATTAACTTTATTTCACATCCTACACATATTACCAAAATAATAACCAACTTATATCATATTTCTCACATATCCTAACATAATAACTAACTTTATATTACATTCTTCACATATCATATAAAATAACTAACTTTATTTCACATTATTCGTAATTTTTAATAAAAAAATATTTTTATCTAAATTTAATTTTAATTTTATTAAAATTAAATCTTACAAATAAACAGGCCCAGTTTTATGTACATAGGAATTTCATTTGAAACTCCGCCTGTAGGGCCGACTACATAAATTTTTTATTTTTATTATGCTTTATAAAATATCAAGTCCTCATTTATCTTTAAATATGTGAGATTTTTCTAATAATTTTTTACCATGTTTTATTTGGTCTTCCTCTTCCTTTTTTAGCATCGACAAAATCTAATAACTTAACTCTTCTTATTAGAGCTTCTATCGGCTTATGATTTATATATTCAATCCATAGTAATCAATTTCTTTTTTAGCTTAACTTCAATTGGAGCTGCTCCAATTTTCTTATAAATATATTCACTTTTTATCCTATATTTTTGTGTATACTTATTTATCCACTTTGATATCTTCATCTCTGTAATATTTATTTTACTTGTGTATTTTTGCTTTGTTAGCCAGTATTCTACACTATATAATATTGTTAGTCTTACAACTATTCTATATAATTTACCTTCAAGTTTAAGTAATTTTTTTTATCATACAATATACTAAAAGTATTTTTCCACTTTAGTCATCCTGTTTGAATTCTGTTAATAACATTCATATCCATTTCACCGTTATTTTGTATAATTGATCCAAAGTATTTAAATTATTTACTTTTCCTAATAATTTGATTATCAATTACCTCACCAATATAAGTACTTCTATCTTGACGAAATTTATTGCTTTATAACTCGAGTTTTACCTTATTCTCTTCTCTAGTTTTATTAATAAGAAAAATATCATCTGCAAAAAGTATACACTAAAGTACTGTTTCTTGAATATGTCCGGTTAGCGCTTCCAAAATGAGATAACTTCATAAATAGCAATAAATTAGAAGTAATTATATGCACATACACATACATGCCTACACACATAATATATCTTTAATTATATAATAATAATAATAATAATAATAATAATAATAATAATAATAATAATAATAATAATAATAATGATGATAGCTTGAACGGGGGGATTTTTTCTATCTTTGGACCTCATCGGCCTTCTTCAGTGGGCCTATTGTACTCTACTGGACAATTGAGTAAACTGGGCCTTGTGAAAGGTGAAAGCCCATCAACATTTTAGCCCACCTAACTTCATCTTCGTTCCCAACGTTTTAACAAAAATTTTTGAACAATTTTTTAAAAGCTCAAATTTTAAATAACAAATTTTAATATATTAATGTTTGACTGATTTATCTTTATAGACGATGTGCTAGAACATATGAGTCTATTTATTTGTAATATTAAATTTAACAAAGTTACAATTAAAATTTAAATAGAGATATTTTTTTATTAAAAGTAATGAATGACGTGAAATAAAATTAGTTATTATGTTGGGATATTTGAGGGATGTATATAAAGTTAGTTATATTATATTAGGATATGTGAGGGATGTGATATAAGTTAATTATTATTTTAGTAATATGTGTATGATGTGAAATAAAATTTATTTTTAATATTAAATTTTATGTGTGATGTTATATGCCAGATTAAAATTAAATCACGTTAATTTTTAACTTCAAAATAAACAGACCGGCTTGCAAAAGGCTCATCATGGAGCTTAATTAATGTTTTTTAGTATTATAATATAGTTTTTAATTGCGTTACTAATTTGATATTATTATTGAAAAAAAACAAAAATCATACTATCAATTTTGTTTTAAAATTATAATTCAATCTAACAATCGATGAATTGCTCGTAAAAGAACTTGATTGTTGAGCTTGATGTAAAATATTATTTTCAAGTTCGCATAATAAAACTGATTGTTAGTTCATGAATAAGCTCGAATTAAGCTCAAGCTCAAGCCCTTGTTGAAAGTGTGTAATCTGAATTTAATCTTATTAACTCGGCACCTATAATCAAATTGATTCGATTATTATTCAGAATGTCTAGCGTGTCCAACCTTATTTGTTAAGCATACTAGATAGATATTACGGGTTCTTATCGAGTCGAGCCACTAGTATCTTGCTGAATGTTGATCGGACGGTTGCAGATTTATCAGGTCATTTCGGTTTTCCTTTCTTAATTATAATCTGCGGCCAAATGGGTCGAATTTTCCAACCTATGACACGAAACGTCTCACTTCTTCTTCAAGACTCGATACCTAACCCATTTCCCCGCTCTAGTGGAGAACTTATTGCAGTCGGACAGCCTAACACGTAGGTTTTGTGACAGCCATTTGGCGTGCGACACTTGCGTGCAGGTCCCACCATCACGGCTCGGCATATGTAGCAATTTTTATCACATATGTAGCAGATTTTATTATATATATATATATCATAATATATCTCATACATAGTATTTTTGTTTATTATGTATTATAATATATTTTAGGGTAAATTTCACCCAGGTCCCTGAGTTTAAGGGTTAATATCACACAAGTCCACATTTTTAAATTTTATCATTAGGGTCCCTAGGTTTTCAAAAATATCATCTGGGTCTTTTTTTAATTTTTTTATTATTAAAAAATATACAAAGTTACTATTATACCCTTACCCTCCCTCTCTCCACCAGATCCGGCAGCCGCGCCGCCTCCGGCGGCCTCGCACGGCCGCATGACACCGCCAGTGGGCCTTGCACGGGCAGCACGACCCCGCCGGCGGCGGCACTGCGGCGCGCAGGCGCGCAACGCGCGGCGCGCCTTGGCAGCGCTGCACGCTCGGAGCGCCGGCGCTCGGCCGCGCCTGGCAGCGCTTGCGCCCGCTCCGGATGCGCCCGCGCGCGGCGGCCCGTGGCCGCGCCGCGCGCTCCGGGAGCGCCAGCGCGCGACGCCGTGGCCGCGCCGCTCGGGCGCGCCGCGCGCGCGGCTCCGAGGCGGCGAGCGCGGCCCGCGCTGCGCGCTCGGAGCGCAGCTCGCGGCAGCCCGTGCCGCGCTGCGCCGCTCGGTCGCGCCGTCGCGGCCGCCCGTTGGCCGCCCGGCGGCGCAGGTGGCCGCGACTCAGCGGCCTCGGGCGCAGCCACAGGTTGCGTCGCGCGGCCGCGCTGCGAGGCCCGGCGGCCTCGAGCGTCGCCGCAGCTCGGCATGGCCGTGCGATGCAGCACGGCCGCCGGCGGTGTCGTGCGGCCGTGTGCGATGCAGCACGGCCGCCGGCGGTGTCGTGCGGCGTGCGAGGCCGCCGGAGGCCGGCCCGGCTGCCGGATTCCGGTGGAGAGAGAGAGGGTAAGGGTTATGATGGTAATTTTGTATAGTTTTAGTAATAAAAAAATTAAAAAAGAACCTAGATGGTTATATTTTTAAAAACCTAGGGACCCTGATGATTATAATTTTAAACAATGGACCTGTGTGATAATAACCTTAAACTCAGAGACCTGGTTGAAATTTATCCTATATTTTATATGCCAGTAATTTTCATTACATATATATTATATTGTGAGTAAATTTATTATATATATGAGATATATTATAATATATATATATATATATATATGATAAAATCTGTATGAAATATTGTAGAATAAGTATCTGATAAAAATTGTTACAGCTGCAATAATTTTTGCTGTAGTGGGGTTTAAGGGCGGCGGGGTTTGCGATAAGCCTCTCGCTCTCTGTCTCTCTCTCTCTGCCGGCTATGGAAGCAATTGGCTCTCAGTCGCCGCTCTCGTTCTCTTCTAGCTTATGGTAAGCTGTAATTTCCTACGTTTTTGTCGAGTTTTTCTGATATGGATCTTCGCGGATTTCTTCTCTTTGTATGTCGCATAGAAATCGAGTGATTTGTAGGGTTTCGGTACTCAAATGGTCTGAAATTAAGATTCTTCATATGGATTTTTGAAAAAGCTTCAAAAGGGGGATTTTGTTGGAAGGTCTGGAGAAATAGTTTCTTTCAGGTTTAAAGAAGTATTCTGAGTTATTCCAGTAATTTTAAATCTTTGTTGGCTTTTTACTTCGGTTTCAGCAAAGTAAAAGTTTACGAGAAGCCATGCGTGCAGAGGATAAGAATCAATGGAAGATTGGAGATAGTTGCTCGTACCATGTTGGCTCCGAGGAAGTTCATGCAAAGGAGGAAGAAACAAGAGGTATTTAAGGATGCTGCTGACGAAGCAGAGCAGAGGAATTGGAGGAGAATGATGACGGAGATTGATGAACAGGGATCTGCAGTGCAAGTTCTGAGGACCCAAAGGGCCAGAGCAAAGTCACTTCCTAGAGACCTCGTTCTGGGGACCCTTGTGAGATTTAAGCAGTTGAAGAAGTGGAGTATTGTTAGTGAGGTATACTTTCCTATGCCAATGCTGCTTATCTTTCGGTCATTGGAAAGTTTAGTTGTGATGTTGGTGATCTTAGTTATTATATTCAACATCAATATAGTAGTTCAACTTTAATATTTAAGTCTACGCACAAGCAAACACATAAAGATACATCGTTTAATGGCTTGCTTTAGGTTGTGGTTTGAAACAACTAAAAAAAATTATAAGTGCAACTAACTTAAATCTTTGAAGTGGCTTGCTTTAGGTTGTGGTTTGAAACAACTAAAAAAAATTATAAGTGCGACTAACTTAAATCTTTGAAGCATATTAAATTTTAAGCTATCTTTAGGCCCCAAAGCTGTTTGGATGTGTTTCAAGTCTAAGCAACTTAAATTTAAGTTTAAGATACTTAGGAATATCTGCTAAAAGCAATCTTTATGCGGTCTATATAGCCAATTGATTGCGATTTTTATATAGATTTTTCTTATTTCTTGCTTTATTTGTTACTTATGCCAGATACTTGAATGGCTTAGAACTCAGCATTGGTGGGATTTCAATGAGATGGATTTTTTGATGTTGATCACCGCATATGGGAAGCTGGGAGATTTCAGCAGGGCAGAGCGGGTTCTTAAGTACATGAACAAGAAGGGCTATGCTCCAAGTGTGATTTCTCACACTGCCTTGATGGAAGCTTATGGACGAGCTGGGCAATATAGCAAGGCAGAAACTATATTTCGTAGAATGGAATCATCTGGACCGGATCCATCACCCTTAACGTATCAAATCATTCTTAAAACTTTTGTTGAGGTATATTTTCTGATATATTTTACATATTGTGATGTATATCGGTCTGACTCAACTAGAAGGAGCCTTTGATTGTTTTAACTAACTCATCCTTGATTACCAAAATCATTATTATCTACAGCTTTAATTTGTGACAGCTACCTTTTACTAGCTGAATTTAATGTTTGAGTTGGGAAAGCCAAAAATAACTTAATACCTGTGCTCATTCAAGCAAGGAAACTCCATGTTATTAAGTTTTTGGAAGTCAATGAGTTTATTACAAGCTATATGGTTTTGGAGTAGGCTATCAAAACTAAATGTTTTGACTTGGATCATGTTAAATCTCTAGTTACCAACTGCTTGACCTTAAGCTTGTAGGGTTATGGCTCAATAATTTTATATATATTCTTACACACTTCCTCACACAAGCTATTTAGTTTTGCTGTGTGGATTCGATTCAGCATAGGCTTATTTTTCCTATCTTATGCTAGATAATTGAGGTTCACCAGAGTTCGAACTTGAGATATTGGCTTTGATATCATGTTAACTAGGTGGAGAATTTGGTGATTAATATGACGTTCAATCATTGGTTTGGTCATGTACATTGCTCTTGGCGGCTAATAGATTTTACATAATGAAACTTATTAGGAAAAAACCTAAATATGATGCATATGTGAACTTGAGACTTTAGCTTTGATATCATGTTAAATTGTTGGTTACCAAATGACTTAAAATCTTAAGTTTGTAGGTTCTAATTTAAGAATTATTTTATGTATATTTTTACAACACTAGACAAAATTTGTGTTTAATATGTCCTTCAATCATTGGTTTGGTCATGTATATACTCTTGGAAGCTAAAAGATTTAACTTAGAGTTAATGGTGGGGACATAAATCAGCATCGAATTGGATGACTAGGATGACGTTATGTACTGAATCAAAATTCAAATTCAAATTAATTAGAGCTATTAGAGATTTTCATACTAGTTTTATTTAAATTTGATTTGATTTGATTTAGAGCATATCTGGAAGATTTGGAGATTCATCACATTTAGAGCTAATTTTATTTTATTGTAATAGAATTAGTTTCATATTTGCTTTTATTTATTTGGTATTTTATTTTCTACATTTAATATTGTATTTTCAAATTTCCACATGGGATCTCTCTATATAAAGAAGTCGCCTTGCATTGTAAAAAGATAGCATTTGATGAATGAAATTATGTTTGAGTTTTCTCAGAACCTAGATCCGGGTTAAGGGGTCGATATTTCGGTGAAGGAAAGGGTAGGGTTAGCCTTTGGTGAGAATCCTCAAATTATTCTAGTTATCCACTTTTCAAAAAAAAAAAAAAAAATCTTTGCGCACTCACCTACCTCCGAAGCTCGCTCCGCTCGCAGCGCCGTGCAGTTCCGCCAGACTCGTCCGACGCGATTGCCCTCGAGCGCTCCCGGCAGCCGCACCTGCGAGCCCCGCGCCAGCGCACCCGCCCAGCGCTCGCCGCGGCCGCGCGCCTGCGCCTGCAGCGTGCCTGCCTGCTCCCGTGTGCCCGCCTGCCCGCACGCCCGCCTGCGCCTGCCTGCCCGCCCCCGCCTGCGATCACTGGCGCGCCCACCTGTGCTCGCGCCCGCGCGCTGTTTGCGCTTTGTCCGCGTGTCGCCCGTACTCGATCAGATCAGTTAATCTCGTGACTCTTCTCCGATTCAAATCGCTGGTAACTTATTTCTCGAACCCCACTAAGCTGATTATTTGATTTCAACACAAATTATTTGCTGGACTTGAGTTATTTATTTAGTTCTAATTGTGCGACCCGATATTTCTTTGTGTCAATTATTATAGGATTTAATTGTGAGACATTTATCCTAAATTCCTGAACCTCAGATCTGATTTATTGAATTTAAATTGACGCTCTAATCTAAGTTGATAAATTCTTATTTATCATACGATCCAGTTTAATTTTAATTTTAAAATATCTCAATTTACGGGATTCAGAATCTTATTTATCATATAATTTATCTAGAAAATATTTTTCTCTTAATTAAAATAAGTTGCTAATCGTTCTTGCTGAATATAAATATAAATATAAAATATCATTAGCATCTTTTTCCGTCCCGCATCAGTTAATTATCTGCATGCCATAGTAAATTTATCTTTTACGTTTACCCATTCATATTTGATAAATTATACAGTATACACTTTTTTTACATTATGCGCACTATAAACTATTAAAAATATTTCATTGGACATACCATGATTGTGGTATGAAGGTAATTTTTATATATTTTGTAGTGTGGAATGTAATTTATCAAGTATGGATGGATAATATATAAAATGGTAAGTTTATTAAGGCATGCAAGTAATTATCCATTTTACTTAATAAAATTTATTAGAAAAGACCCCAATATGATGCAAATGTGAACTGAAGTGTGAATTTGCGTTGAGCTTCAAAGTTGGAGGTTATTATTCTTAAGAGAAAAGCTAAGATTGATCTTTTGGGCAATAAGCCTTTCTTTGTATATAAAAACACCTTTACATGTATATATCATGACAGACTTGGTCCCGACTTTTATAAGATAAATCATGAATAGTAAAGTTTGAGGTCTGCATTACTTTTGAAGAAAACACAGTTTAAGTGATTGTTGCAATTTATCTGAAATGTAATATGAATCCTAAACCACTGAACTCTTTACATTACAACCAACATGTGTTGTCGATAAACTAGTGATTGAAGATGATGTATATGACTTGTTGAGCCTCTCTGTAAACATCATCAAGAAAAATCATGAAAAAGTTATGCAATTTCAAAGATATGATTGTGCTTATTTGCATAGTAAATACAAAGATGCTTAATCAGCAGGTACCTAATGTCAAGTTCAATTATTTGTCAGTCATTGGTTCATGATAATATTTCATTTTTGTAGTAAATGAACCTTTTCATCAAAGGAAGAATTTGAAGTAAGAGATGTCATATGACAGGGGAACAAATTTGAGGAAGCTGAGTCTGTTTTCCAAAATCTTTTACATGAAGAGAGGGCTTCCTTTAAGCCAGACCAGCAAATGTTCCATATGATGATCTATATGTACAGGAAGGCTGGCAACTACCACAAAGCACGGAAGATGTTTGCAGAAATGGCTGAGCGAGGGATTCCTAGAAATACTGTCACCTTTAATAGCTTAATGTCTTTTGAAAACAGCTACAAAGAGGTTTCAAGTATATATGACCAGGTATTATAACTTTTCCTTATTTTTCTTTATTACATTTGTAATATACAAATCAATCATTTTTGTGTGCAACCCAAGAATTCAGGAAAAATGCTTGCAGTGTATCATTTACACCTGAAGCATTCGTTCTGCCTCTTTTTTTTGAAAGCTTGATGGTTGGTATGATATGAAAAATAAATCAACAAGTTTTCTGGACTGCAACAATGTTCAAATTACTTGCTGCATTTATGACTATGCTTATGTTTACTGAACTATTTACAACAATAACAACAATCATGCTTTTATCCCACGAGGTAGGATCAGTTATATGAATTCTTCATTTTCATTACACTATATCAATTAATAAATTCTTGTTTAGTTCTAAATGTGTAATTCTTAGAAATAATTTTTTGTCACGTCTTTTTTGATCTCTCTTCTTCTGTTTACATGGGCAAAGTCTAATAGTTCAATTTTTCTTACTGGAGCTTCAATCGGTTTACTATTTAAATAGAAAATGCTCTTTTCAGAAAGTAAAAGCAGCTATTTGCAATACTATTTATGAAGCAACGTTTTGACTACTATGCTAGTTATGTAGTTCCTGTCAGCATAGATAAATACACTTCATTAAAGAGCTACAAGCAGTAAGTCAATTTAGATCAAAAAATAAAAAAGAATTAGACTATAGAAAATATCCTTCATGGTTATGTATACTAAAAACTTACTTTTTCTGAATCTATATCTTATTAAGCTCTTGAGTAAATCAATGAAAAAGGAAAGTCTATTACGCTCTTCTTGATCTTTCATGTGGCACTGAGAAAAGACAGGCTTGAAGGATTCTCTATATGCAGCAAAGCTTATATTATGCAGCAAGATGTAAATTAGGAAAGATGTAACAAAAATAATCACATTTATTGACGGTCCTCAAGCTGTTAACCTGAACTTTTTTCATGGAAGAGAATTTGCGTCCAACATGTATTTTTTTTCATTATTATTATTATTATTATTTTTATTTATAAGTTTTGAAGTTGACCATCCTTCTGTAGATGCAAAGGTCTGGACTTAGACCTGATGTTGTGAGCTACACACTTCTCATCAGTGCCTATGGGAAGGGCAGGAGGGAAGACGAAGCTTTGGCAGTTTTTGAAGAGATGTTGGATGCTGGTGTCAGGTGATTGTTACTTCTATGAAACCTTATGATTCATCTTCTTCTTCACACATACGATGCTGTATTGTTGAGGTTGAGCATCTATTTGGCTAGGTTCATGACCTTAGATAATATTTTATAATATTAAGTAAAAAGAACAATTGAATTACATGTAAGAGGAAATAATTCAAAATTCACAATCTGAATGATGAATTATTTTGATGAGTATCCTAAACTAAATGCACGTAATAAAGGGACATTTCAAAATTCAAAATCTGAGTAGATGTTGCACTAATTTCATGTATATACACCTGCAAGGTGGAGCTTCGGTAGGACTGTTTGATCTTTTCACAAAGAGAGAGAGAGAGAGAGAGAGAGAGAGAGAGAGAGAGAGAGAGAGAGAGAGAGAGAGAGAGAGAGAGAGAGAGAGAGAGAGAGAGAGATCCAGATCATGGGAGTGGTTTTGTGAGGGCATTGGCATTGGTTTTTGTGGAAAAGTAATGTGCAGTATAGAGAGCACCACTTTAGACAAGATCATGTATGAAGTGAAAGTCAATGGCAGTATGCTTTATACGGGAGTGAGATCGGATTAGAGCATAGTTGAGTGGCACCAACATTGTCACAATATAGTTGAGGCATGCGTCTTGCCATGTGGCAATAAATCTAGAAATCTCTTATCTATACTATATATAAAAGCGGGACTTGAGCTGCTAAAAAAGGATCTGTTGTTTTGTTACACTGAATCGCAGCTGTTCACCTCTCTTTCATGCGCCACGCCACGTTCATATATTTGGACTTCAATATAAATAATTTGAATCTATTTGTAAGGAGGTGAAAAAGTTGAGACCAAAATGCAATTGCAGCTTGATAACTGGAGAAAAAATTTTGTTAGAAATTCAACAACTCTAGTCTCAACTTTTTAACCTCCTTACAAATTGATCCAAATTATTTATATTTAATTTTAAAATTTTTTTCTTGTTATTAGTGCACTGAATTAATGAATTTTATTTTTAATTTTTTGAAAAAAAATTTGTCTTATCTAAAATTATATTTTTGTCTCAATTTTTTCACCTTCTTACAAAAAAGATCCAAATTATTTATATCTAACTCTATTTTTTTTTCCAGGTTATCAAAGCACAATAAGAAATTTTTTTTTAAAAGAGCGACTGAAATTGCATTTTGGTCTCAATTTTTCACCACCTTAGAAATAGGTCCAAATTATTTATATTTAATTCCAATTTATATTTAATAGCTTCTGGGCTAGATGACTTTAATGCTCTCTTGAACAATAGGATAATGTTCAGAAAGGTTAAACAATTGTATCGAGAATTATCGTAGATGGTGTTATGGGGGATGTTGTAGCTTAAGCATCGTAACCGATGTTGAGAAAGGTCAAACTGGGATCGAGGCATATCGTATCCGATATTATGGGGAATGCTGAGCTTAAACATCATAATCGATATGCAGAAAGACCGAACCAGCGAAAAGAATATCATATCCAATGTTATGGGCATGCTATAGCTTAAGCATCGTGCCCGATATGGAAAAAAAAAGGTGAACCAACGAGATCACGTGCAACGCACGTGACTTTACTAGTTTTAAATAAAAGAGAACATTTTCGAAGGTTCGTCACGGAGTCATTAGCAGAGGCAGCTTGGTCTGAAATGGGCACCGGCAAAGCCTAAATTTTAATTCCTAATTTTGCCAAAACTTTAAAGACCATCTCACAATTTCAACTCTACAATAAGATGATAAACATAAAATCACTAGTTTTACTATTTGTTCTCTTCTTTCATGATTCTTCTAAAATAACACATATTCAACTACATTCCATGATTTTCTTATCTAGTTCTCTTCTCTCAGGCCAACTCGCAAAGCATACAACACTTTACTGGATGCTTTTGCGATCTGTGGAATGGTGGAGGAAGCCAAGACTGCCTTCAAGTGCATGAGAAGGGATAAGTATGTGGGCCTTTTGCCTTCCTCAATTCCTTCCATCAATGCCAAATGTACTCTTCGTCAATCTGTGTTAAAAAACATTTTCTTTCTTATTTTGGCAGGATAACTCCTGACCTCTGCTCTTATGCGACTGTTATATCTGCGTACGTCAATGCTTCCGACATGGTCGGCGCTGAGAAGTTCTTCCGCCGACTCAAAGAAGATGGTTTGAAGCCGAACGCTGTAGTTTACGGAACTCTGATGAAAGGTTATGCAATGGCGAATGACGTAGAAAGAGTTATGCGTGTATACGACAGAATGCGAGCGCAGGGCGTTGAACCGAACCAAACAATCTACACCACAATCATGGATGTGCACGGCAAGAACTCGAGCTTCGGAAGTGCAGTCCTTTGGTTCAAGGAGATGAGCGCCTGTGGGTTCCCTCCTGACCTGAAAGCAAAGAATGTTCTTTTATCTCTGGCCAAATCGACAGAGGAGCAGAAGGCGGCTAATGAATTGGTGGGAGATGTGGTGGTCAGTGATCTCTTGAAGCCAACAGCCAGCGTCTCCGCCGAGCTTATTGGTGAAAATTATGACGAGAAAGTAGATAGAGAGCTTTATTCTATTAATGAGAACGATGAAGAATCTCATTCTATAGAAGGGAGAGATTTTGGATTTGATGAAACTGATGATGAAGAGGATGAGGAATGTGATTTTGCTTCTGTTGATGAGGAAGAGGTGTTGCTTGTTAAACATTTGCTTCATTCTGAACCTGTGGACTAACGCACAGTTATAAGCTTCTTCCACAGGTTTTTTTTTTTTTTTAAAATCTGATTAAGCTGTGGACTGACATATTATATGTTTGTATAATTATAATGTTATAGAACATTGATTAATTATTATTTGAGATAATTAATACATGCTATTAAAATTTAATTATTTTACATATAATATTTATATTAACTTGTTAAAATTAATATATAATATTAAATAGTATTAAATATGTTAAATAGTTAAATTTTAATATTTTAGGTTCTAAAAAATTAAATTAATTCAATAGATTATTTAATCTAATTAATTAAAACTTAAAATTGTAATTGATCAATATATGTTGGAAACTATTTGCCTATGTTTAATCCCTATATTATAAACTGTCTTAGAGGATTCACTACACTGATATCTACAACCTGAACAAGTTGTCCTCTACAGAAATAGAGGTGTTATAGGTGTTGGATTATGTAAATCATAATTCATGCTAATGAAATATTTCTTAAAGATGTCAAATAAACAGCCGAAAGATAATCTACAATATTTATAAAAATTAAGACAAAATATAAAATAATTAAGGTACTTAAAGAAAACAAAGCAAGGCTAACAGGACAATATAGTTAAAAATAGAACCAATATGAAAATTTGCCATTTTAATAATGGGCATAACTTAAACAAGACAGGGCAAAGGAAGAAGAATGGAACTTCTGCAGATGTGAAGAATCATGGTCTAAACATCCCTGTGAAGGTTGTTTTCTTCCCTATCAAATAGTTCATACTATCAAAATTTTCTTTCAACCCATTGAAAGAAAGAAAAAAAGAGAGAATATTTCCGATAATATCATAGAATCCATGGGAATTAACCTCGAAAAATCAAGGATAACTGCACTAAGAAACTCTAGAAAAGTACCCTTTAAAAAAAAATTGAGAAAAATATCCCAAATCAAGGTTACAGCTTGCACACGCTTCGCACAAGAGAATAACCCTGGGATATCTAGACTAAAAGTCTTTTTAACAACGTACAAAATCTAATATGAAGCAAACAAATAAATAATATGTTATCCGATAAGATAAATTCAAGAAGATGATACAATAAAACTCTAGCATACAAACAATACTAGTGAAAAACAAAGTCAAGATCATCAATGTAAAATCATTATCTTAATAGTAAATCTTTTGCCCTGTTTGGCGTGAGGACTAAAACAGGACCAAAATGGTACTAATTTAAAAAACAACGTAATAATAAAAAATAATTTTTTTAAATCATTCTACACAAATTCAAATATAAAAAATATTATTTTACTTTACATACTCAATAATTTAAAATAAAAATATCAACTTTATTTCACATTCTAGACCAAAATATTTAAATTGAGTATTTTGATCTAAAATGTAAAATAAAGTTTATATTTTTATTAAAAATTATTGAGTATGTGAAGTAAAATATTTTTTTATATTAAAATTTGTGTAGAATAATTAAAATAATTTATTTATTATTATTATTGTTATTTTTTAAACTAGTACTATTTTGGTTCTCACGCCAAACAGGGCCAGAAACTTACAGAAACAAGGTAAATCCAAAATGGAAAAGAGCATCGAAACAAAAACTGATCTTACTTGACTCTTAAGGCAAATGCTCGAGGAAACAACTTCTCAACAGAGAAAGAAGAGGGTCTTGAGAGTACTGTGAGAATTGGGGAACTCGGATTGTTTCTTCAAGCTGGAAAGCCAAAGAGCAAAGACCCTGCCATAAGAGTTATTTATAGCCAAGAGAAACTCCCAAGATCATGATGAGATCTACGTGGCTTGCCTGACTCATTTAGTCAAATAACTATCAATTAGAGGTAATATGATAATAAGCAGAGGAAAGAAAAATTCAAAGGTAGAAATATACAAAACCTATCAGAGCAAATCATAGAAAAAAAGAAACTAGGCATGAGGACTCGAACGTGAAAAAAGCTAGACATCATCGTGCTGGCATCCAAACTAATACGTCATTGCATCTTTTCCATCTTGTTTTTTTTGTTTTTGTTTTTATGGAAATCTTTTCCATCTTGTTGAGAACTCCTGAAATGATCAACATCTCTTGGCACATATCTTGTACTTCACCATCTAATGCTCCAATCCTTCTTTCTATCCAAGTAAGGGAGTCACTATGGAGAACGTGAGGAATCGAGAAGAATGGCCGTGAAAGTGGAGTGGTGGGTGGAGGATTTGAAGAGGTGATATGCTCAGGTGAATGAGTATGATCACTCTCCATGGGTTTTTGGATGACCTCAGAAGACAAAGTAGGAAATAGTGGGCTTTGTTGAGAGAACGAGCATACAAGATTTCCCATTTTTTTCATCTAGTGGATAGAACCCTTTTAAAATAAGGAGTTCACATATGACATTCCCATGATGCAAAACTATGTTTCTCTAGCCTTAGGATAGGAGGCAATCATGGAGGTTTTGAAAATGGATGTTGGAGGAGTCAAGAACGTAGCCTTCAAGAAGATGGTTGACTCTAGTGGATTGCTATAGTAAGCTTGTCCTTCTAATTTCTCGAAGATTATCCTCACTCCTCAGATAAGTGTACCTTATCAAAGAAAATTCTCAAAGACATGATAAAATCATCTATTAATATCTATTTCGGTGCTCTAGTTGAGATAAATCATCCTCACATAAAAATGTTTCAATAATTCATCAAAATGTACTAATCATGGTCACTCCAAGAATCTTGTTGCAAACAACAAAGATATTGTACTTTCCCATTAAGAGATCACCTACCAATACAACTGAATGAGGAACATCTTCATCGGACTAGATTGAATTTTTGGAGATGTCCCATTAAGAGATAATGATGGTTATATAAATTATCTTCTCGAGAATCGAGTTCAAGTAAAGATCACCTAACTTCATAGATTGAATTTTTGGAAATGTCCCTTTAATTTTGCAATCTTGATATCACTACAAAATATTATCATCTTGATATCGAGTTCAAGAAAGATCAATTAACATCTAAAGCCAAGGTGTGCGTTAAAATGATGCTAGCGACATGAAATTTTGCCTACAACCATCTTTACAATCATTAGAACACTAACATGTTGGTACTAGGAAACTCCAGCATTCATTTGTTCACAAATCATATAACACAAATAAATAAACAGGCTTAATCCCACTAAATTTACCACACCCATGAAAATGAGGTGTTAACAACTAGACAAGTACCATAAATACCAAATGGTTTAACAAAGGAAAAACTAACTATGTTAACCACAAACTGGGCTACAAAATAGAAATAGCCACAATAATCCAAACCATCTATTCAATCAAAATTGTAAAAATTGAGCCTCCCTTTGTAATCTCACCAGCATTATCTTTTCACTATAGTGAAAAACCTCTTTTGACTCAACTGCACAGCACTGACTTTTTCCTCTCAAGTTTTCCACGTAAAAAAGTTCTCTTTTATTCTGTTTGGTTTCTTTTTCATCAGATTGTGTGAGACAACTTGCAGTAAGTCACAATTCTCCATTCAGCCACAAACCAAAGAGTCCTTCAATAGACAGAACTTGATATTCTTGTTCATAAGGGAAATATGTCGAAAACAAATAAGATAACATGACAAAATTGACATCACAGAAAAATAATTGCACTCATCATGCTTATAAGTTCTAATCATGTAAAATAACTACTTATAATTTCTATAAATCCTCCGGAAAAGTAGAATGATAAAACGATAAACTGAAATATCCAAACTAAAATCCATTAACTAATAAAACTTCTCAATAAGGTCTGAAATATTATAACTGAAATACATTTATATTGAAAATACAAAAACCATAAACTTCTTTCATACTCACACAGGTCAGAAAAGAAGCCAAATCTAACTCCAGTTGAATCTCTCCAAGAAGGGAAGAACTGCTCTTCATAGCTTTCAGCACTATCATAAGGTATTATGGTTTCAGAATTTGCAGAATTGAGATTGTTCTATAACATGATATCCCCAAAAACACAATCGAACCCGAAATCATCATAACCATCATAAAGATCGTATTCATCAAAACCATCATATGGAAATCCGAAGTCTGAATCATAAGGTGTTGAAACATAACCATCATGTCCAACATAATCATTATCATATCCACATCCACCGATTGTTGCGTCGTAGGGATAATCTACAACAGAATCATTGGGAAGTCTCAATTCTTTAATCTTTGCACATCTTTTCTTTAGATAATCATCATAGTTAACATATAAGCATCGACGGAGGTCGAGGTGCTCAAGATAGGGGCAATTGTCAAGTATAGCAAGTAACCCGACATTTGTGAGTTTGCTTCCAAAGAGCTGAAGTCGACGAAGCTGCCGCATATGCTTTGCTAATTCTTGTGCCTCTGAATCATGGTCCACCTCAAAATCATCATCAAAGTCATAAAACTTGTAGGGCCACGTATTTAATTGAAAACTTTTTAATTGTGGGCATGCTGGGCCAACAAATTTAAGTAAATCATCGGAGAAGGAGCAAAGGGTGATCTCGAGCTCCTCGAAAAGTGGAAATCTTTTTAACACTTGAGCCAAGACTTCCTCAGACACATAATGAACTGATATCAGACGAAGAGATCGCAAAATAGTAGTCCTGCAAGGGCAACAACATAAAATGAAAGCCTAATTCCTTAGAAGTATATTGTAAGGTCAATAAATTCAGAGGCTTGAGATGCTTCAAAAAAACAATAATCCCCAAATTGAACATTTACCTTACAAGAAAGAACTAGCAATATAGCTGATTGAGGTGATCAAATGCGAGGTCTATTATACAAGTATTCAGGTAGGACAGTACTGATAGAAATAAATAACCACAAAAAATTGATGATTATATAACGTAAAGTAACACAATGGGGTTAAACTGCACTGAAACTCTGACCATAATGGGGCAATGGATGTAAGGCTGCTTAACCATAGGGACATACATTTCGTGTAAAAGAGTTTTAGCATGGCCCAATAAGCTGCGGAAGAGAATAAAAGAAAAGTCAGCATCTGGAAAGTGTGCCATCCATTTTAGTGTTGGCATGTATGTAATATGTAATACATCTAATATATGGCATTCCATCCACCAGAACAATTTCTCTACCCTTCTAAATTCTAATCTTCAAGAACAATTTCGCAGATTGTTTTAATAAAATTTACACAGATCCCAAAGTTTAGACAAACGATTACACTCTTAAAAGATACTTTTAGTAGCAATAGAGCTGATAAATGAATTCTCGTTAGTGAAGAAACTTTAAAAAAACTTGCCTTATTAGCATTCTTCTTGCGTTCTAGTGAAGAGGGCTCAAACTACTGATTCAGCAAATTATAAGCAGACCATCTATAAAGAGAGAATAATGCACAAACGCAATAAAATTTTAGGATTAGACTAAAGAACAAGCTTAATTTCTCTTACATGGTTACTCTACTCATTTTGCATCCAACTCAAGAAATGAACAGTATTCAACAACCTTAAATAAAATGCATATTATTCTCTGTAATAAAACCAAAAAATTAAGGAAAACAGGAATGCCGACCTTTCAGCGATGTAGAGCATGAGCTCATCGTCCCCAAAATACTCAGCATAGAACTCCTCCAAGCGCCCCTGACTCCTATCCACGGCCTCTTTCGCCATGGACACCATGTCAACCATGTTGAAAAGATCAGCATGGTTCCTCATATCAGTGCACCTCCACAGCTCCGGCTCGCGCGAAACCTGCCGCCAAGGCTTGCAGACAAACTGCGCTGACATTAAGACCTCGATCGCCGCTATCTTCTTGAAAATCACCGATAGGACGTCACGAGGCAGCTCCGCCCAATTTCTTTTCTCCGTTTCTTCTTTTTCAGCAACAGATTTCACATTTTCTTCGTCTAATTGTTCTTCTTGTTCTTGTTCTTCTTCTTCTTCAGAAGGCTCCATGACATCCAACGGAAAGAGGGTACGCAGACCGTCATTCTCAGCATCCCTCAACGGGTCCACCGATCTTGATAAAGGGATTTTGAAACTGCAGCGGGTCACAGGACACTCCCGGGCGAAATGCCCCATCTCCCCACAGCTATAACACGGGCCGATTCCAACGTAGCCGACATACCTCAAAGAACAGTTCCTCGCCAAATGCCCTACCTCACCGCATCTGTAACAAGAACGCCCGAAACCGCCAGAGCCATAACTACCTCTTCCGACGTCGCCGCCACCATACCTCCCACCCTTGACGAATCCACCGCCGGGACCAGTGACGTCCACGGCCCGAGTCCGGCCATAATCGTCGACAGAGACGACGAACTCTACCTCCTCGCCATCTTCAAGTGAACGATATCCCGCGGCCTTGATGGAAGAATAGTGTACGAATAGGTCTTCCTCGCCATCTTCTGGCGTGATGAAGCCGAAACCCCTCCTGCCGTCAAACCAACTCACCGTCCCCTTCATTCGGCCGATCGGCGGCTCCATAGAACAGAGAAGGAAAATGGCAAAAATCTTAACCCTAAAACCTCCTCGTCTTCCTCGTCGTGTTAGACGAATGCCCGCCGCAGTTGCACGACTTTCCACGCTTTACAAATAGCGGCGCATTATTTCATTATTTAGCGCCGAATAATTTTGTTTGGGCGAAGAAAATGCCTTTTCTTATTAATTTTTATAATATCTTTTTAAAAAAATAAAGGTATTGCATCAAGTACATCTTTGATATAAAAAATTATATATTTTATTATTATATATATCACTAAAATTTTATATTATTTTTAATAAAATCAAACCAAAAATTATAACTTATAATTTTAAATATTAAATTTTACAACTTAAATTATTTTAATATTAAAAACTAAATTCCCATTTTTAAACTTTAAATTTTAATATTATATTTTAAATATTATTAATTTTATAAATTAATTATATATAAATTAAACTTAATAAGATAAAAGATTATATTATATATTTATCAACTATACATAATAGAAATAATTATGAAAAATATATCAGTAATTTAATTTATATTTTTTTAAAAATATTATATACAATATATAATTTAATAAAATTTTAATATAATATACAAAATATTTATTTTTAATAATAAAATGTGTAATTTTTTGAAATTAAAATATTAATCATGTAAATATTTTTAAAAAATATAAGTTGATTTATTTTTATATAAATTTTTAGTTTAATTTATTAACCATATGCAAATAAATAAATAAAAATAATTGCACGAATTGAGGAAATTATGGGGAAGAGTGTCCACTGACTAACTGCCGGTCGAGTGGAATTACTGTTCAGCCCAAAATAATAAGAAAATATTACATATACCATTTTGTGGGTGAATTGCATTTGGGCCCTTGAGATTTGACATGTATTGCAAATAGGTCTCAAAGTTTTAAATTCTCAATTTAAACCTCTCTAGTAAGAGTTTTGAGTTACCGTGAGATCCCAACAATAACAGATCTAATAAAAAAAAATGTAAATGGCATTTTTTTGAATTATCGCTAGCTTCCAACCAATGATGAGAGATAGTTAGAGAGAGAAGAATGAAAGAAATGCAAATTTGTCCTAAAAAATCTTTTTTTATCTCAAAAATTTCATTAATGTAGACAATTATGTCCAAAAGGACCTAACAAAAAGGTAGGATCTAACCTCAGAACCTAAAAGCAACACAAACACTACTTAGAAACGGCCCTGTTTGGCAATGAGCTAAAAAACATAACTAAATTTAGCCATAACTAAAATCTTAAATTTATTTTTAAAAAATTTAAAAAATTATTTTATATCTCATTTCACACAAATTTCAACATTAAACAATCATTTTATTTCACATCCAACACAATTCTCAATAAATCAATCAACTTTATTTCACATGATACACATTTTTCAAGAATGACTAAAAATTCCAACTAAATCTTCTTTTTTTCTTATTACCAAACTTTTGTTTAAAACTTAGATGAAAATATAGTTTTGATAATTTCGACAATTTTTGTAGTTTCGATATTAACAATTTTATTTTTTTTCTATAAATTATTTAAATTTTATAAATTTAAATTAAATTTATTATTAATAATTATTGAATATTATTTTTTAAAAGAAATGTTTTTATAATTTTGACCAAAACTCAACAAAATTCAACCTTGTTTTAAAACCTTGGTCCAAATACAATTTATCCTTTTTATTGTAATATACATATACATATATATCACTTATACATTCACATATTGATCATTCAAATTCTCTAACAAGAGGTGTCTTTTTGTTAATCAAAAGTCTAATTTTTCATGGTTTCTAAAAGAAAAAATCTCATTTTTGAAGAGCTATGGAGCAAGCTTCTGTTCCCCATCCCATTGATGCAAAACCCATTCTCAATCATATTCTCTACTTCTAACAAAGTCAATAATTAAGAAATTGCCTCCTATTCTAATCGAAAATGAGGGAAGTTGAGATTCGAACAACTAAAGGCAAAGGCTCTTTGAATTTACCTTGAGCTCGAGCTCGCCCCCTACTTTCTCGTTCCCCATAAGACAGATTTTATCCATCAATAATCTTTTCTTTACGTCAAAGTAAGATTCAATCTTTTCGTCTCTCGGAGCTTCATTGCTTTTAATTCAGCTACCAATTCAAGATTCCAATTCCTAATAAGCACTCCTTTTCCTAAGGAGTCTACTCCTCAACCTAAAGTTCAACATCTCTTTCGTTTCTTCGACTTCAATCTACCTATTTAAGGACTAATGATCATCTAAAAAAATATTCCAAACATAAAGTAGAGCGAAAAATATTGTTTTCGATGCCATCACCGAACAGCAGCGCGAACGCCTACTTCAACCTTTCGAACAACACAATCGCCACCATCAAGATGATTGTAGAGTCGTGTTTGCAGCCGAGCATGGATTCAGATGAAATTGAATCAATGAAAAAAGAGGAATCAAGCAAATTCACCACAGCAGCTTAAAATTAGAGAGAAGTATGAGAAAAATACAGTAGCCCTAATAAATTGCTTCCAATACATATTCAATTTTTTTTTAATTTCAACGTTTGAAAATTTCTAAGATTGATCCATACTTTCAAAATCCTTTCACTTAGGTCATAAATTAAACCATTCAATCGAGTCCTCATAATTAGGCCCAGGACATTGCCAGGCAAAATGCCCAAACTCCCAACACAAATAGCAGGCCGCATTCTCAGGAACAAAATCATCGTCAGTTCCGCAACGACCGCTAATCTCGTAAGGATAATCATCGACAGAATCATTGGGAAGTTTCAATTCCTTGATCTTCGCACATTTTTTCTTCAGACTCTCGTCATAGTCAAGAAACAAGCAACGGCGAATGTCGAGGTGTTCCAGATAGGGGCAGCTGTCGAGTATAGCAAGCAACCCGACATTCGTGAGCCTGCTTCCAAAGAGCTGAAGCCGACGGAGCTGTCGCATATGCTTTGCTAATTCCAGTGCCTCTGAATCACGGTCAATTTCAAAATCGCTGTCAGAGTCGTCATCAGAGATGTTCAAGGGCCACGTGTTCAGTTGAAATCTTTTCAACTGTCGACATGCCGGGCCAACCACTTTAAGCACTTCATCGGAGAAGTAGCTAAGGGTGATCTCCAGCTCCTCGAGAAGTGGAAATCTTTTTAATGCTTGAGACAAGGCTTCGTCGGACACAAAATGAACTGATATCAGACGAAGAGACCGCAAAATAGTAGTCCTGCAAGAACAGTGGCGAAACATGGCAGCTTGATTAGAGAATATTGTAAGGTCAAGGAATTTGGAGGCCTAACCCGCGAAAATCCCGTAACCCGCGTAAACCCTATAACCCGCGTAAACCCGCGTAAACTCCGTAAACCCCGTAAACCCGGTTTCAACAAGAGAATGCATAACAGTAATCCACAAATTGAACAATTACAACTTAGAAGAGCAGAACTAGCAATGTTGCTGATAGAGGTGAGGTTCATTGTACAATGGTTCTGGTAGGAAAGAACTGGCAGTAATGGATGACAACTAAAATTCGATGAATACATCAGATATATGCAACACTGGAACAATAACCATTGTAATTACTGCATGCATCAAAGTCTTGTTATCTCTAAGGGGGTGTTTGCAATTTTGTTCAATCCAATCTAAATGTTATGGTTCAATTAATCTAATTATTATGTCTATCAACATGTTATTTTTTGAGAAACAATTTTATAATTTTTTACAACATTATTTACACATGTCAAACCAAACAATTATTTCCTTTAGATAACATAATATGACATTAGCATAAACATTCAACCAAACACCCCTTCACAGTGAGACAAAGATGAAAAAAGTTTATATGAAGCATAAAAATACAAATATAAAGCAAATATATATATATATATATATATATATATATGAAAAAATGCCTATACGAAAGCTAAACTATACATATACGAGGCAAAAATGATAGTTAATAGAATTTATCACACTGCTCTGCCGCTAGGTCACAAGTCTACATATCGTGTAACAATAGGCTCCTAAAAATCCTATGTGGTGCATTGACTGAACTCAATAATTTCTCCTTCGAATAACACTTCCAATGAACTCCTATGTTTTATAAAAAACAACAAATATAACAAGTCGTTTGATACAAGAAGTTGCTTGTTCACATATAATAAAGAAGTTGATACAAGGATGTACAAGTTTGAAGAAATTGAAAAATCCTACACAGGATAAATGACAGAGCAAAGAAGTAGCAAACTCTGGAGAAAGAGACAATCCAATGTCCTAAAAGCATTTGTTGTGGTCCAATAGCAAGTTGCGGAAGAGAACAATACAAAAGTAAGCATATTAAGGCACCATTTTGTAATTGCACCCCTCGTCCCTCCTTATATTTGAAATAGAAGAATTCATCGTAATTAGTGGGAGAAAACTATTTTACATGGTATTAGAGCATGTTGAATTAGGATTCTGTAGCCGTCATTTGAATATCCTTCTCTCACGTAGGACCAACAAGCTTGTCGCAGACTACCCTTTAGATCCTTGATCCTAATTCCTTTTCCAACCCTTTGATTCCAGGATTTTCTCATGCGCAGTTGGTTCTTCTCGCTCTTACTCCATCTCTCTCTCAACTGGAACTCTTTGTTTCTCTACTCTCAACCAGCTATGGAGCCATTGCGCAAAACGTGCACACTAGGGTTGTTATTGGACCGATTTCGAGCGAGTCAAAGTCAACCCGAAATTGAAAATTTCGAGTTTGGCTCAGCTCGAAATCGGTTCGAAATCGAAATGAGATATGATTCTAGCAGGCTTGGCTCGAAATGACTCGATTTCGAACCGGCTTGAATCATGATTCGAATCAACTCGTAATTGTAAAAAAAATATAGAAATATTATGTGCTCAAGAGGATTTGATCTCTAAACCTTGAGGAAAATAAGCTTTAAATCTCCTTCAATCTACTACTAAACCACTAACTAAATTATATATAATAGCATTTTATTTATATATATATATATTTATATTATATATCAATATTATTTATGCTATACATATAATTTCGAGCCAAATCGAATCATGTTTCGAGCGAGCCAGGGCCAACTCGAAATTGGCTCGAAATGAACTTCGAGCCAAAATCCTTAGCTCATGATTCGATTCAAAATTTTCGAACTGATTTCGAGTTGATTCAAAATTTTCGAACTGATTTCGAGAAGATTCTTTTGTTTCTCACAAGTTGGACCGAGTGGGAGTTCAAGAATAGGCACGACAAGGGATAACTAAGGAAATTATGAGGAGACCTGAGCTTGTTTAAATGGGGATTCAGGAGTAGGTTTGGACTAAGGGGCTTTAATAAATTATGAGAAGATGTTCTTCATTCTCATTAGTTTGCTTGAATAGAAGTTTAGGTGTAAGCTCACCTTGGGGAGCCCTAAGTAAATAACTACAAGAAATCTTTTGTTCCCATGAGCTAGCTCAAGTGAGAGTTGAAGAATAAGCGTGCTATGGAGTAGATAAAGTAATCTACGAGGTGATGCCTTCAGCTCCCACGAGTTGGCTCGAGTGAGTTCAAAATTAAGTGTGCCCTGAGGAGGCTTAAGTAATTTATGAGGAAACATGCCTTTGCTCCCATAAGTTTGCTTGAAGGAGAGTTCAGGCATAGGTGCGCCAAGAGGAGGCCTTAGAAAATTATGATAAGATGTCTTTCATTCCCATGAGTTTGCTAGAATGGGAGTAAGTCCTAGCCTTATATGGCAGTTTGGGTGAGTTCCTATAAGGTATGCTCGTAGGGAAGCAGTGGAAGCCTCGCACTGAGCTAGCAAGATGCAAGGTGTTTTGGAGACTTCAAACTCGTTTAGAACCTATCATCGGGATGATCAAACTTGGCATCAGAGTCTAATTCTGAGCAATGTAAGCAGAAAGGTTAGACCTAACATCAAGCTATTCTGAGTAAAGCTTGGCATGAGTGATTGATCGTAGCATTAAGGTAATCTATCCAATGCAATGTGAGCAATCATGGACAACCTTGGCATCAAACTACTTTAGGTGGGGCTTGGCATTAAGAAATATTGAAGAGTCGTTGACATTAGAAATGGTAAATTCTTTATAAATAGGACATAGTGACTCGCTTGCAGGTATGTGTAATGGAATTGCAAAGATGTATCATAAACTTTAGCAATTGCACAAACAAATAATTGTAATGGAATGTTCGAGCGGTGCATGTGTCGTAATTATAGTTATAAGGATAATTATGCTGCCTCATGAATTGTTATACGGGAAAAATTCACATACTTTCTTTCTTATAGTGACCAGTGTGAGCCTCTTTGCATGATCTTTATGGGGCATTCACAAGAGCGGCTCAACAAGCTTACCCTAGGGAAAGAATGATCCTAAAGTTATGATCTGCTAGGATGAGTTCCCATATTTTTGATTTGACCATAATCATAATTCCTTTTCTTGGGAACATGTTGGTCTATTGTGAGGTGTAAGGTGAGGGCTTATAGACACTTACATTGAAGTGAGTGCAAAGAGGGGTTATCATATGGGTTATATTTGCAAATCACCCACAATGAGCTTTAAGCTACTCAGCCCAAAGATTGTACTCCAATAGTATCAATACCATATTTGTTCATTCAAAATTTACGAATTCACTTAATGCAATACCACAATAATAAATCAATTCTTTATAGACATGATACTCAAAACATTACACCTTAAACACAATGTTGGAAGAGTTTTGTACTTTCACAAGTAGAATTTCTACAGGTCAACCCTACCTCCAATTCGAGGGAGAAACAATACCATTGTAAGTTATGAGTTAGTATACATTAGGCCCAGCGACTTCCCTGATGATAAGGGGGGTATTGTAGCATGGTCCAAGTTGCTAACTCCAACTTTGTGCCCAGCAAGATTGCATTTCTTGAGGACTAAATCTCTTGCAATTAATACACGTACATATATGATTTTTATTGAAGTCATTTTAGCAAGCCAATTTGGGTAATGCACGGATAAACTAGGATTAAAAGCTTGTCAACTTTGACTTTGATGGCATTTAGTCATTCTACACAAAAGAACCTTTCCTTTTTGTTGAATGTTAGGAGGAATGCATTACAACCCTACTAATCCTTGGTTTGTCTTCGGGTCTCCAAGCAAATACATTAGAATAATCAAAACGCATGGCCATATTGTTTGCCCTTTGATTTTCATTAAGGCTAGAAGAGATTGTTACAAAGTGGGAGGATTTCTCCTTAGTCCCAATGGATAAATAAAATTTTTCTTTAGGGGAATGTGACAGCTTCTCAAGGATCCATCTAGTCAGCGTGGTACCACACATATTTGAAATAACAAGCATGGATTTATTTGGAATTGTGTCGAATGATTAAGACTTCTCCAATTGTTGGGAATTTGAAACATGAGTAAGGCATGGAGACCATCCGAAATAAATCAAAGAAGGCCTCCCTAATATGGCATTGTGTAAGGATCTATCTTCACCACCATTAAGCCTACCATCACATGGCAATTCTTCATGTCAATCAAGCAGTCTTAGGAGTGACAATTTCTCTTGAAATGCTAGAGAGTATCATCAAGTTGCAGGCAACTCTTTTCACTGCTATATCTATGACGGGCAGTACCATGTAAGGCTTTGTAGATATTCAGATTTGTATTAGGGGCCGGAGGATGAAAAAATCCTCTGTGGTGCAAGGCTGCAAAAATCTCTTGGAAAGGGCAGCTGACTTTGTGCCTCATATTGTAGTAACTACAATTCAGGGTCACTTGATTCTAAACCTATCAGTTCATAAGTACAATAATACCCTTGATCACAAGTACAATAGATCACAAGGAAAAAATCTAGAAGTTTTAGCAACCTTTTCACCGCTATATCTATGACGGGCAGTACCGCATAAGGCTTTGTAGATATTCAGATTTGTATTAGGGGCCGGAGGATGAAAAAATCCTCTATGGTGCATGGCCACAAATATCTCTTGGAAAGAGCAGCTGACTTTGTGCCTCATATTGTAGTGACTGCAATCCAGGGCCACTTGATTCTAAACCTATCAGTTCATAAGTACAATAATACCCTTGATAACAAGGAGAAGATCTAGAGGTTTTAGCAGCTAAATGACCTTCCTTTTTTGTTACTTTGTAGATGGTTTTTTGTCTTCTTTTGCGATGTAGCATATTTGGGATTTCTCAAAAATTTCAAACATAGACTGAGGCATCCTCTCCTCCAAAAATATGAGAGGGCTCTTTACTGAGACCATGAATGAATGCAAAGAGAGAGATCTTGTCATTAGCATCCTCCATCTTAGCATTGAGATCAAAGAACTTGGATACACATTCTTGTAGAGATTCCACCGATTTTTAATGAATTTGTGCAAGGTTGATTGTCTTGTCGGTCATTGAACATGACAATGCTTGGTGGTGGTCGAGGTCATTATTGTTGACTTTAGAGGCTGAGTGCCCTCATAGTAGACGTTATGAGAAAGATCTTCAATGTCAATGTGTATATTCTTATGAAATGGCATTACGATCTTTGTCGTACTTAATGTTACAAGGAAAGGCTTCATTCTTTCTCATAACATTTTATTCATTTCAAAAACAATGGCTGTTTTTTTGGAGTGTTTTGTTAGCTTTGAGGTGATTAAACTACCCTTGTAGACTGGACTCTATTGCGGCACGCATTTTCTGTTCAGGTTGATCACGTGTAAGGCTTAGATGAAATGTCAATTTTTTGGTTACCATTATCCAACTCAACAAATGATAAATAGTCAAAAACCCTGAAGAAAATGTATAAATTTTGTGACGTCAAGGGTAACAAGAATGTCGACCTTTCAGCAATGTAAAGCATGAGCTCATCGCTCCCAAAGTTCTCGGCATAGAACGCCTCCAAGTGCCCCCGACTCCTGTTCACGGCCTCCTTCGCCATGGACACCAAGTCAATCTTGCTGAACAGATCGGCATGGTTCCTCATATCAATGCACCACACCTGCTGCCAAGGCTTGCAGACAAATTGTGCTGACATTAAGACCTCAATCGCTGCTATCTTCTTAAAAATCACTGTCAGGACATCACGAGGCAGCTCCGCCCAATTTCTTTTCTCTGCTTCTTCTTCTTCAGCAACAGATTTCACATCTTCCTCGCCAACTTTCTCTTCAGAAGGATCTGTGACATCCAAGGGTAACCGGGTATGCGGATCATCCTTCTCAGCATCTTTCAACGAGACCATTGAGCTTGATGCAGGAACTATGAAACTCCAGTGGTCCCCAGGACATTGCCTAGCAAGATGCCCCATCTCCCCACAGCTATAACAAGGCCCAACTCCGCCAAAGCCAATGCTGCTCAAAGAACAGTTCCTCGCTATATGCCCTACCTCACCACATCTGTGGCAAGAGCGCCCGAAACCACGAGAGCCATTATTACCTCTTCCGACGTCGCCGCCACTGCCTTTGACGAATCCACCGCCGGGACCAGTGACGTCCACGGCCCGGTTCCGGCCAAAATCGTCCACGGAGACGACGAACTCTACCGCTTCGCCATCACCCAGTGAACGGTATCCCGCCGTCTTGATGGAAGAATAGTGGACGAAGAGGCCTTCCCTGCCTTCCTCCGGTGTGATGAAGCCGAAACCCCTCCTACCGTCAAACCAGCTCACCGTCCCCTTCATTCGCTCGATCGGCGGCTCCATCCCACCCGTGAAACCCTACAAGAGAGAAAGCAAATGTTGAAGATCTTAACCACAAAACCTCATCGTCTCGCTCTCGTCGTCTCCGAGACGACACAGGATAAGGTGCCCATGAGACCGAAAAATTATTGGGTTGGGTGAGCTCATCACTGTCACCTTCAGCAGGTGACACACTGCAACTGAATTTGAAAATCAATATATTTATTATAAATATAAATATACTTATTATAAGTATAAATATGCTTATTATAGACATAAATGTCCTTATTATAGACATAAATATGTTTATTATGCACTTATAACAAACATATTTACGCCTATAACAAACACATTTATGTCTATAACAGCTTATAACAAACACCTTTATACTTATAACAAACACCTTTATGCCTATAACAAATACATTTATACCTATAACAAGCACATTGATCTTCAAACCCAGCTGCAGTGGGCCGCCCGCTGCCAGCTGTCGCCATTTAATTGGTGTATGAAAAAATGACATGATAAGCTCTTTGAACCCAATAATTTTTCCAAAGTCACATATGTACTTACCCTTATCAAAATATATTTAGGATATACCCCAAATGACTTTAAAACTATAGAATCACATAAAGTGACCCACAGACCTCAAGAACTCAAATGCAACATTCCCATTAATCAAAACTTCAACCTCTTTACAGATTTTATTCTCTTGACATACATTCATATTACCTGAGAAATCAAAACAAAGATCACTTTTTGAAACTCAACCAAAGCCTAGTCTACTATATAAAATACAAAACAACTACATCAAGTATAATAGTCTGAGAGTCGTATAAAAATATTAACAATGTAAGCAGAATACGTGACAAAAATCATGTTTGCCAATTCTAAAAAAAAATGGAAAGCATAAAGCAATGGAATCAATATGATATGATTCTTGACCTCATGAACTCAAATGCAATTTACCCGTCAACTTAATCAAATAAAACTTAATAATCTCAATTTCTCAACCCATTATTTATGCCTTAAATACATTTATACTAATATTAACTAAAAAGATCAAAACAAGCAAGAAATCATTTAATTTTACTAGCCAGAAGCCAAAAACCACCATTAAAAGGAAACCACTAGTCATTCTTCATCTTCATGAATTTCTTTATGATCCCCATCATCTCACTACCTGGAAATCTCCCCAGGCATCCTTCTGCTGCTGCAATCTCACTGAATTTGGACACAGAATCACCAGCAACTGCCTTGTGTCTTCCATTAATCTCCTCTAACTGACATAATTCATCACTGAGATCTTCACCAGTTTTCACAGAAGGAAGGGGAAAATCTTCAAGAGGAGTTGACACCACAGAAGATTCACCCACAGCAGCGACAAAATCTCTTAGCTTACACAGAGCAAAAGGAACAGGCTCAAAGCTATGATCACCATACTCCACTGGAGTAGAGTGATCTCCAGTGACGCAGAGGTAGAACTCGAAGTTGGCAGACTTCTCGACCTGCCAGAGGAGTCGAGCCAGCTGAGCAATTGCTTTATCAACTGCTTCTAAGGCCCTTACTTTTAACATGATGGCTTTGTCGTGCCCTGCATCGTCAATTGCCTGTCATCACAAAGAAGGAATTGGATTAGGGCTGCAAAGATGGATCGTAATACACAATTGGACATCAATTTGGATATCTTTAGTCATGTTTTGAGACATAAATGTGACTCAAAACTAATACTGAGTTTGAATCAAATCCAACATTGTAGCATCATAAGTACAATTTCCTAGACAACTAAGCAGTGGCTAAGCTAGGCCTTCTTTTGGAAAGGTTCTGCAGTGGCCCGTGTTCAACATTCAGCTAATGCCGGAGGCCTTCTAACTTCGATTCGACTCAAAATTCTCTTGAAAAAAGGTAGATTCATAGATATTTGACATGGTGATTGATGCAACTATGTTCTTGTGGAAGACGCATTTTGAAACAACATAGGTGAGAACTTCTTTTACTTCTCCAATTTTAAGCTACTCAACTGCCAATACAGGTCAATGCTGATTCCAAATTGATTCAACCTGAATCGGGACAATGTAATTTGAGTTAAACTTGAATAGGTGAATTCAGTTTACTCGAATTCACTCAAACTTGCATGGTTAGCTTGATGGAAAAACTATCTACATTACCTTAATGTGAAGGAACCCAAAGTCGTAGCCCTCTATCGACCCCGGTCTATCTTTGTCCTCCCCTGGCACAAAAATAGATGGGCATGGCTGTAATGGAGCAGAAAGAGCCCTGGCAATTGCTGTGGCTTTGGATGTTAGCAGTGTCCGGTAATCGCCAGTTGCTCCGGAAGCTTCAAGAATGTCAATACCTAGTGACAGACCCAAACCAGCTATAATCTTAGTAGGAGCCACCATGCAAGGAAGCAAGCCATGTTTTTTCTCAAATGTAGGAACCTGAAATATTGGAGTAGCATGGAAGGATAAAATTTCAACAGGAATTTTATCCTCATTTGAAGTGTATGTAGATTGATAATTCAACGACATAAATAGATAATCGGACATGAGAGCCGAAAAAGATTAGAGCACTAATGCTAGGCTGGAATATTGGAAACTTTTTTTTTTGTTGGCGGAATATTGGAAACTCCATTAAGTCGGATTTTGGAAATTGCAGCATCAATAATATTTATCATATTTTAAACTAGTAAATCCATTGATCCCTTCCTGGAATAGTAATTGTGCTTCAACCAAAAAAATGTACCAAGTTTGTTACCTCAATGCGAATGCCACATCCTCGCAGGAGCACAACATTTGCAATATTCTTCCATTCAATTGCCCTCCTTGCATTTAAAGGATGGGCGACTAGGATTCGTGATATCTCCCCTGAAAGTTCATTGACCACTGCAGCCGTGTTTTTAGCTTCCTCTGTATCATCGAGAGCCTCTGCTTTAAGAAGAAGGCGGTTATCTTTCAATGGGTCAGTTCCAGATATATTTCCACTTAATTTTGGCCCCTTCACCACTACACCGCATCTATGTTCAGTAGCATATCTTGGGAAAAGATGTACAACTAGTGTCAGTATTGCAACTAAGAACTACACCATCAATGTCAGAAATCATCCACATGCAAATATGAATGCTACTAATGATTGGAATATACAATAGTTATATTTTCCTTTAGTTAAAACTTGAAGCAATGGAAACAAAAAATTCATGTAGCCGACCCCACCTAGTGGAATTAAGGCTACGTTGTTGTTGTTGTAGTTAAAACTTGAACAGAAGTTTGTTAACAGCTTTATCTAGTTAACAAGGAGCTCAATCACAACAACAATTACAAAGTCTTAATCCCAAGATAGTAGAGCATATTATGAATTTCTCTTTTCAATTTAACTTTGTAAAGCAATGCTAACTGCGAAGGAAATTATGAAGCTGGTGGTCCTCTCCACCTAAAGAATATATATAATTAGGATATGCTTATTTTACAAAAAAGTCCTTAGGATTATTTCATAATGACATTCAGGCGAGCTAGTGTATAAATATATATATATATATATATATATTTTTTTTTTTTTTTTGAGCTAGTGTATAAATATCATAATGCTCCATATTGTTACAAACATAACCAAGCATAGTTTCTCCCAAAAACATAGTTAACAAATCTGCTAAAACTGATGAAGAACATAACTTTCCTAGACTGGACTTTTTCCCTAATGAAATGGCAATCATCTCTATATATTTTGTCCTCTCATGAAAGACAGGGTTGGAGGAAATGTACATAACAGCCTAATTGTCATAGTACAACTTCATATGTTAGAATTGGTTAAACTAACTCTTGTTGAGTGCTTACATCCTACTAAATTCTTTAGCCATATTAGCTCACATATTGCAAGTGTCGTTGCCTCATACTACGTCTTAAAACTAGACCTTGATACCAAATTTTGTTTTTTAAGGATATTAAATTTCCTAATAGTAGGACACAGTAGCATGTAGAGATCCACACCAGATCAAAGAATCTATCCAATCAGCATCTGTATATTCTATCATCTAAAGATGGCCACAAATACGATATAAAAGTCCTCTCTAGGGGATACTGTCTTAGGATATCTGAGAACCTTCAAAGCAAAATCTCTTAATGACTCACAAAAAAACTCAAGAATGAAATGTCGAGTTTGATTACTAAAAGGTTACCAACTAATCTGTGATATTATCTTAGACTAATTTGACACCAGGGTTCATAAGAGTATTAAATAGTTTAGCACCCAACATAACAGACTCCTCAAGCATGTTTATAAAGTACTTCCTTTGTGATATGTATATGTCTTCCAATGAACGAGAAACTTCAATGCATAACAAATATTTTAAATTTTCCAAATTCTTGGTTTGATGCTATTGCTATAAATGCCCTTTTAGTTTGAAAATCTCATAGTGTCATCCCTTATGAGAATGCGTCATCCACATAGAAAATAAGAAGAATTCATCTTCTAGAGTTTAATGTCTTGTGAAACATCGAGTGCTTTATATACTAGAAAACATATCAAATTGAATCAAGGACAAAAATCTATCAACCCAAGGAGAGTACTTCTAACCACAGAGTGGAATTCTTTAAATTGCAAACTAGCCCAAACTCCTCCTGAGCAATGAACCATCTTTGCTTCATATAAACCTTCTTATCCAAGTTTTCATGGAGAAATGTTGTCTTAATAGCAAGCTAATGTAAGGTCCACAGAGATACTATTGCTAGAGCAAGAAATAGACGTACTGAATCTATCTATGCCACTAGAGAGAAGATATCCATGATGAAGGGAGGGCGACGGGGCTCAGGAGAATAAAGGGTTTAAAAACCTAATAATGATATTAAAAAAAATTTCAGCTTCACTTGAGGTCGCCCTCGGGTCACCCGGAGGTCGCCCGCAGGTCGCCCTGGGGTTTCCTATAACTGCAGTTTTGTTGTAGAATTTCCAGTGAACTTTGAAAATTCATAAAAAAATTGAAATAAAACCCAAAAAATTGAAGATTTGCAAACACATTTATCATTATCTCCTAAGAGTAAAAAAATTTCAGCTTAAGATAAAATTAAATGAAGATTTTGACCCTATAGATTGATTTACCCAAAAAAAAATCTTAATTTTAATCAAGCTATCTAGCCCCTTAATTTTCCAAAAAAAAAAAGATTTTATTTGATTGTTATGAACATATATGAAATCAAAACAAACATGCTTATGTGATTTTTGGTAACAAAGTTGGCAGGCGCTAAACATTCTAAGCACTTGGTGTCAAAACAATTTAGCTATTTGCAGTACAAACTAAATAATAATTAAACTACATTATATATAATGATAAAAATAACATAAATTACACACAAGTCAATAACATTATTAAAAGTGTATGAAGCAATCCATGTTTAGGCATTTTGTGCATATAAAGCATGTGTACGGCTCAACAACGCTATGATTTGATATAGGTGAGTTTAAGTAATAGAACTAGTGTCTTATTGTGCACATTCCTAATTCTCTCCTCAAATTTATAAATTCATTTTCCTTGAAATTCGGCCGTAGCCTATAATACTATAACAGTAAAAAAAGATACATCAAGTACAAAAGGTTCGATCCTCGTCGAGAATCGTGCAAAAATCGAGTGGAAGGGACATGCCCCTACGCCACTCTGTGTCATCTAAACAAGAAAAGGAGACTACAAAATCGGCCGCTCTATTAGCAGCTCTGTATACATGAGATATCCTGTATGCCTTGAAGGCACAAAAAAGGTCGGCTAAATTAGCTTTAGATCCAACATGTTCTAATATTATATCACCTCTAGCTAGAAGACAGACAAAACAAGTGCAACCAAAAACAATATGGAGGGAATTACTTCTCTAAGAAAGAGGATAGAAAATGTAATCTGATCATGAAGAATAGAAAAGAACCTGTGATTGACCAAGAAGCATGTTGTGAGGACTACATTGTCTCAACAAAGTAGAGGAACCTACATAAAGGCCCCATTTGGTTTGAGATATTTTTTTGGCCCAACACAAATTTCAACTGTAAAAATCAACTTTATTGCACATCCAACACAAATACAAATGTTAAAATTAGCTTTAATTCACATCTTATGCACTTTCTAATATTAAAATAAAATTCTTTGATATTAAATTTTAAAAATAAATTAATTTTTTTTCCTTATAAAAAATTCTTGAACCAAACAAGGCCAAAAAGTAGCAGAATACGTGCAATCTCAACAAAATATCTTTTCATCCATCATACAAAACCATTTTGTTAATGTGTATATGAATAAGAAGATAAATAAAATATTCATTGACTTGATAGACAACACTAAAATGGATTTGAGTACTCTCACATTATCACTATGTAGGGTAGAAATGATAACATGAAACTATGTTTTAGCTTTAGTACAAGTGAATATACAAAATAACTCAAACCGACCTTTCACTAAAAACAACAGTCAATTAAATCAACATAGAAGGTTGACTAGTGTTGACCAAGTCTTTAGACTCAGCTAGGAGAACTAGAGAGGAAGAAGGAAGAGGGGGGGCTAGCCCCTCATCACTGGCAGCATCATTGAATGCCCCATATCATGAAGGAATATGAGCCAGGGAAATTACTTGATGATGATGACCGGTGAGTGGAAGAGAAGGCTTTGGCAGGTAGTAGGACTCCTCGTCCACCTATCTCTAGATGGGGGGGGGGCATAACTTAGAACTTGATGTGAATCAAACTTAGATGAGGGAAGCTGAAAACCTAAGCTGGGTCCACTCTTTCATGGTTGCCAATGGCGGCCAGCAAGCTAATCTAGTGCAGCCTACGGGAATGGCTATTAAGGAGGCTTTGGAAATGGCGTGCGAAGATGCCATAGAAAGCAAAGATGAAGCCACATTACATGGAGAGGTTGACAGTGATATCAAGACAGAGGAGTAGTTCTACTTTTGGGAAGATGGAGCTCTATCTAAACCAACAAATAGGAAGTCTATGATTGAGGTCTTGGAGGCAGAAACTATTCCAATGTAGAGTTTGAAGCCGTTCGCCTCCCGATCCTGCTGGCAATAGAAGGGTGATCTCGACCATGAATGGAGGAGGCAAACCCAATCAGCAAGTCGATTGCAGCTCCAAGCTCAAATGGTCAAACGAGGTCAAAGGGCTCCTCACTTCTCACACTGAAGGTACTAACTTTAAACACCCTGTAGTTTAGGTGAAGCCGCACCTGTGAATGTGAATGGTGATATGAATGTCCGAACATGTGCTTAAGGCCTCAATGGGCTCAATTTTCTGCAGGGGTAATCTGGAGTGTGCACGACAGCTATTTGTGCTGCTAAATTTGCTAACAATGGTGCAAGAATTTTTAGCACATCAATTGTTTATCTTAATGTTGGCAGCAAAATTTAGCAACCAATGTTGCCGAAGATCAATCAAGAGTGTGATGGCGATGATTTGGGAGAAGTTTTGGGTGTTAGGCCCACACTAGCTTTCATATTATTGGTATTGGTCGTGGCTACTTTGTGATAAACTTTGAAAGCGAGGAATACCTCAACTATTGTGGTTGGGAGGCCCTTGGATGATTTTGAGGCAAACCGTGACATTCAATGTTTGGACTCCGTCCTTCAAGCCATCCGAAGGTTTTCAGCAACCCTATTTAGATACATTTACCAGAACTTCCTTTAGCTTGTTGGAGCCCATCCAATCTAGCCATGATTGCAGCCTATGCTAGGACTCAAATGACGATAGATCAATTTACTGCAAATAGGGAAAGAGAGGCCTTTTTGCTCATATGTGTGTCAACGTTGACTTGAAGTAACCATCGCAAGTAAAGAGTTTAGACACATTTGAATACAAAGGCGTTTCCTCTCTTTGCTTTGTATGTGGTCGGGTAGGTAACAAAAAGACACTGCTCCTCGGAGTTGGGGCAGTGGAACACCAAACAGGAGGCCAAACTCCTATGGAGGAGAAGAGAAAAACCACCATCAACCAGCAAAGGTGAAACTGCCAACATTCATCTGGGGGAAGTTCTGCTTCAATAGGAGAAATGGTGCATGATGAAAGAAAAACTAGGCCTTGGACCATGGAGTCTAGCAAAAAAAAGAAATGAGTTTAAGCCAAGAGGTGAAGTTCTGAATTCAGCAAGCCAACGTAGGAAACCCCCTACCCAGTCAAACTCAAGCCCAAAGGAAAAGCAATCTGCTGCAAGCAAGGTGGGGAGCGGAAGCAACAAGGGATCAAAGGTAGGGAAATCTAGCATGAAGCGGCAACCGTTGACTAGAGCTCCTAAGCCATCTTCTGATGCAGTCCAGCGAACTAGATAGGGAAAGGGGTGGACGGATGCAACGTAAGCCAGCATCACTAATGGCCAATCAAGTTCAAGTGCTAGAGCAAGCCAAAGCTCTTTTGGATGCAGAGCAGGTGCATGTGCAGCAATCTGGAAGCTCCGTAGTCTTAGCTAACAGCTCCAGAATGAGGTTGGAAGATGATATGCTGGTTGAGGAAGTGATGGACAAGAGGCCAAACATTTGCCAACCATCCCATGAAAGATACCCACCACCATCGCAGGTAGAATCTCAAGTGCAACTGCTGTTCAGGTCCAAAATCAGAAAGCAACAGGCCTCAGTCTGCGCAGAAATCAATTCTGTTGTTCTTCCCCATGATGAAGAGTTAATGGACCAAGGCATCAGCAGTTGGCCTTCGGATCCGATGAATAATACCACCCTGCTTGATGGCAGCAACCAGATTTCTGTAGCAGTCCAGCAAATCAGTGCAGTAAATGGATAGAAATAGTGCAGGTCAGTGCAGAGCAGTGCAGGCTAATGCAAACCAAGTGCTGGACTCAGAGCATATCAGGCAGATCAATGTAGAATGCAATATGCGAGGGAAATCTCCAGGATAGCAAGCTAAACCTGGTAATCTCAAAAAGAAGCGTGTGGACAAATCTATGATAACAAAGGCTCCCTCCACCTCAACAAGAAGAAAAAACCTAAGTTGATTGTGCTTCAAACATCTGAAGATGGACTGTTTGGATGCAGATCGGGTGGCTAAAGGCGTAGAGGGCTCTTCTAACCTTTGATGGACAATGCCCCTTTTTGGAACCGTAGGGGTGCCAGGAAATCTACACAACCATCCTTCTAGTTTAATAAATGAGTATAGTCCTTGCTTATTCTTTTTATTGGAGACAGGTTGCCAAAGGATAGAAGTTTCTCTATGATTGGCTTTTAGGTAGGAAGTGAAGTTTGTCAATAGCATTGCAAATTATCTTGTACATGTAGCAACTTTAGGTGATTTTGTATGGGAGAGAGGTATGCCCCTGCTAGTGATTTTTGCAATATCCCAAGAGGCACATCAATTGATGTTTATTTGTATTTAGTTCTTATTTAATTCTAATAGCTTGGGACACATTTCAAAAAAAAACATGTCATTATAAAATAAGTGGGTTCTAAGTGTTTTTCCAAAAAGGCAAGTAGCCGAGACTCCAAGAGAGCAGATGTGCTATATACCTTGCACTTTAGAAGTGGTTGGAGGTACCTCACATTTAGATCTTATTATAAAATTTTTCCTATCCATTACAAAAATTTCATGACTTTTTGTCTTCCTCCTTGTTCTAACCTCATATATCGTGTATCTGTTGATGTTCTTGTATAATTTCTAGTTTGTAAGTGTTGTATTTGTTTTTACTTGATGTACATGTATTCTACTTTCTAAAGTGATAAGATTCTATTGAGTGTTTGTAACTTTACCTAGTTTCTCATTACTTTCCATGTACTAATATGTAATAGGTCATCTATTATGTTTAGTGTAATTTTATGTGAAATTTATCATAATCTTTGGACTAGTTGCATGGAATGTTTACAAAAGTTGATGTTCAATGTCCTTAAAGCTATATATTTGCATATTACATGGCATGTAGACTAAAGAACCCGAGGTAGAAACCCAAATTTAAAAGAAAGATTCCCTATTCTTTCTTTCCTTCAAATTTTAGTTCATTCCCCAAGTTTTTCCTTTTAATTTGATTTGGATCTCTAGGACATCTATTTTCTAGTGGAAATAGAATAATTAGCACTTAAATCCTTATCAATTCATAGGTCACTTCTAGAAATCCCTACACTGGCCATCATCAAAAATGTATTTAAAATCCTAGTGGTATTGGGAACAAAAAGCAAAATGAATATTAAGCTGACCGTGTATCTTTTTGTAAGATTGTCATCAATTAAAAAGACAGTTGGACTAACTCCTCCACAAAAAAATTTCGCATTTATAAATCATCATAAAATAAATTCGTAGTTCTGCAACTCATATTATAACAAGAAACTAGCTTCAACAGTACATCTCAAATTGATTTTAAAAATTCTTTTATATATCATTTCATTAACTCTATGTTTGATATCACCTGACTCTCACTTCATATTCTGGATAAGATAAAAGTTTCATTCCATCCAATGCAGAGCAGAAGATTGGACCCTCTTCCTCAAAATGGCGATCAGCCCTTCTACTGGTAACAATTCCAGTACTCTCATCCAATGTAGCAAAATTTGACTGAAATAAAAACCAAAGAATGTGATATTAAGTGATACACACTTTCGTCATGTCCATAGGAAGTGAAATGGTTACATTGCAAATACTTCGAGGAAATAAGAAAAAGCTCATGGAATTAAAAAAATTGCGTTTAGAGTTTAGAACTTGTTCATTCAAAAAGGAAATAGCCACTGCTTTGGTTTAAGAGTACTAAGTACATCTGAAGACTTCATTAAGAATACAGTAATTTTGAATTTTTAATGTGATATTATCCTAAAATGAGTGGATATACTAAATTAGCCCCTAATCACATAGGCGTCATCACAAGACTGAAACTTTAAAAATTGCAGTGAAGTTGCCATGTTTGTAACACATTGTAGAGAAAAAGTGAATCCATCCTAAGAAGCAAGGTTTTGAAAATCGGACCAGTGTTTGAAATGGTAGAACAAGGTTTTAATGTTTAACTGAAGTCAAACTGGGAGGATTTAATAATTCAATAAATATTTATATAGGATAATTTTATAATACTAATAATAAAGAAAATATTCATAAAATAAAAATATTATTTAATAATAAAATATTAAAGAAATAAAATTTAATAACTTTTATTTTTTTTTGAATGGTAAATTTTATAGAAGTTAAAAACTAAAATTTATTTCAATGCAATATTATAATAAAAATAAGAACTTATTAAAAAAGCTATGTTAACTAATAAACATAAGATGAACATTTTATAAAATTCAACTTAAAGTGTAATTTTTATAAAAGTTAACTTAAAGAGTACAGATTAAAAATAAATTTAACTAAGAGGTTAAAATGAAAAAAAAACTGAATTAGTGTTCTCCACAACACATGAGCCTGCCTTCAAGTTTCAATCTAGTAGTCCCACATTGGTGATGGGGTTATTGAAGTCTTCTTTATAGCTGGTTCTCCAATTTAACCCAGTTTGAATCCAATTTTTGCCGGTTCTTTGCAACCACGATTCTTGACTTAGACCGAACCACTTAGATGGGCAGTTCACGGTTGAATCAGCTGAGCCAGCTGGTCCGGTTTTTAAAACCTTGCTAAGAAGTACTCATCTCCAAGAGAAACTAAAAAGTATCAAAGGTTCAGCAAATCCACATCCTTTTCTCTTTTAATAGGACTGTTTATGTTCAATGATTTTCAATGATTTAGGCTATCCTCAAACGAGAATGCAACAAAAACAATATAGAATATAGTAAGAGATAACATCAATGAAAAGATATTTCTTTTAACTAAATGAGCTACATTTTTTCTATAAGAATCAAGTATCTCTAATCAAAAAAGGTTAAAGCATTTATCAACAATCATTCTCTTGTCTTCTAATAGAAAGGTTTCTTATTTCATAAGCGAACATAAAGATACGACAACTATGAAGATGTAAATCACATGAAACTTGGACAAGTTTAAACCAAGATTGAACAAAAGCAGATAAATCTTACCTTGGATTAAAGACAGTGCAGTTGAATCGAGCAACACCAAAGCAAAATGGAGCTTAATGTTGTTATTTGATTTGAGACTGAAATCCTAACGGGTCTAAGAACTAATAATCAAGTCTAAAGATACTCTTTTCATTGTTGTTTGGGAAAAACAAAATGGAAAGAATTGGCAATTTCCCAATCAATCTCATTTCATGCAAAAATGAAATAAGTGTTGTGATAGAAATTTCATATGCACCTTGCTTAAACGAAATTGGAAGTCACCTCCTCAAACTAATAACTAAAGCATACAGATTGTAGGAAGTAGTAATCTGAGACAAAATTTAAGACTAACCTTGAAAGCAATGTCACCAGGTGACATGGCCAACCCAGCACCCATCGACTCGAATGCACCCCGACCTCGATAATAGATTCTCGGGTCGTAACCCAATATAGAAAGGTGGGCAGTATCACTCCCACAAGCCAAACCAGCTTCAACAGGATCCATAAGCCCATTTACACCAGCAGAAGCAATTGCATCCAAATTTGGGGTGTTTGCCAATTGTAAAGTAGTTTGGTAATGAAATCTTGGCAAAGATACATCACCTAATCCATCAATCAACACAAATGCCACTCTTCTCTTGACATTATTTGGGGAATCCATAATAATCTCTTTAAATCAATGCTGCAATGTAGAAAGACCAAAGATATTATAGCTATTTAACTGCTAACACAACTTCATTGATCATTTTGTTGCTATTTCATTCTAGAAAGCATTACAACGCATTTTCATTCTTCATCATAAGCCTCATATTAATCCATTAGACAAAAGAAAGAAATACTAATAGAGAATCTCAACTGAAAGTAAAAGAGATACTTTGAATTCTATTTTAAACAATTTATTTCCTTGCTCTAATGTGCTCCAATCAGTATTTCCTTTGAAATCATTTGGAAGAGCAAATCCAACACGTGGGGCCTGAATCCTTAGGATGGGAAAAATGTCAAGTTTTCAACCTGGTGGTCAAAGGCATTCTTTCTCTTTGGCGGAACCAATACATCAATATAATAATAATTTTTTGGGTGAGATTTAAACGCTCTCATCAAAAAAAATAAGCATGAAGATTGGCAAACAGAATTTCCCCAGATGCAGACATGTTACCTTGCTCGTATTTTCAAGCAATAACCGATGTATCAGTCAGTGAGAACCTTGGCAAACTATGAAACCAAATGCAACCACTTTGCCATCAACGAAAGAATGATATTAAAAATTACAAATTCCTCACAAATGCCAGATAACAACAACGAATACGTTTTATATAAATCTTAGTTTCACTCAGATAAAAGATCGAAAAGAAAGTGCAGTCGCTTGATAAAGCCGCCTCAATCAAGCATAAAAATGAAGCAGGTAGGGCGGAGGAGAGGCGATATGCCAAGTCAGCAAACAAGAGAAGAGAACACAACCATGGCCATAACCTTCAGTTTCCTGGCGAGTAAGCAAAAGGAACGGCGGATCTGGCCGGCGGGAGGAGAGGCGGCGGCATGAGGGACGGCAGCGCTTTGGTCCGCCTGGGTTCAGCGCCGCGCTAGGGCTGACAAAACCCACAATTCTAAATAGTTTTTCATGATGTTTTTATTTTAAATATATGTAAAAAAATAAAATAAATTTAATTCAACTTAATAATATATATTATGTAAAATAAATAAATATTAAAACTTATATGATATGATTAATAGATTTATATTTTTACTTAAATTAAAGTTCATTTTGGCAAATAAACAGACCCAGTTAGTGATTTTAAGCGAATTCAGAAGAAAATTGCAATAATATAAAAAAAAAATTAAATTTGATGCACATATTTTTTTAAAAAATTAAAGGAATATTTATCTCAATATTATATCATATTATTTAAAAAAATAATTATTTAATTAATAACATTAAATTAAATATTCATAAGATAAAACATGTTATTTTGATCAAAGTTTATATGTCAATTAGGGGTGTCAAGTTGGGTTACTCAATTTCAGGTCAAACCTTCAACCCGAATTTGACCCGTTCGCGTTCGGGTTTGGGTTTTCAGGTCAAACCCAAACCTAACCCAAAATTATTTGGGTAAAGTTTTAATAACCCGAACATTAACCCGAAATTTATTTGGGTTGACCCTAACTTGACATTTTCAGGTTGGATTTGGGTGGGGTTATCAGGTCGGGTCTATTCTTGACGCCCCTAATGTTAATTTTATTTGAATCCAGATGAGATCGAGATAAAAAAAAATGTATGTTATTAGACTGTAGAACGTGCTTGTGTCAGAGAATAAAAACAAGCTTGAAGATATCTTTAATTTATATACATGTAGGCCTGTCAATGGATCGGATCATGACCCGATCCGATCCGAGTTCCGATCCGATTAAACCACCAAATGAATTTATTTTTAACCCGTAAATCCGCCCCGTTTACTGACCCGATCCATTACAAATAAATGGATCGGATATGGATCACTATTGACCCGATCCGTTTAAAATCTGATCCGTTTATGTAATCTAATTTATAGTTCATACAGGGTTATATTGTGGTAATAATCTTTTTATTAGAAGGCTCAAGTAAAAAACGTCATTATAATTAATTAATAAAAAAATTTTACATATTATATTAGTAGATTATAGTTTATAATGCTCAGTTTATATTTCACAATATATATGTATATATATTATAAATACTGATTTTTATATTAAAATATTTAATTAATTCATAAAAATATAATATTCTTCTCTTATTTTATTTTCAATAAATTTAACATTATTTTAAATTTGATTATGAAAATTACTTAAAAATAACTACTTTTATTGTAAATGAATTAAATCCGAAAACCCGAGTTCCGATCTGATCCAATTTCCAATCCGAGAGGATATGGATCGACCATGACCCGATCCGATGTATAACCCGATCCGACATATATGGATTTAGATCCGGGTCGGAGTTAACTCGACCCGAATCCATTGACAGGCCTACTTACATGCAAATATTATACTCTTTAACGTAAATCAACGACCAAAAAAATTCTTGGCTGATTTTTGCTCAATCAAAGTTGCAAAATATTAAAAACACGTTCTATAGAATTAATATTTTATTTCAATCATTTTTTAAATTAAATTTGAAAATATAAAACCATAAAATACCCCCCTCCTCTTTTCCTTGCGGCCACTATCGCGGCCACAATCATCGCCTACACGCATGTTGACTACATGCTGTGTGAGAGGGCTGCACGAAATGCAGGGAGAGAGAGTGAGAGGAGTATTTTTATTATTTTATATTTTAAAATTTAATTTAAAAATAAAATTTATTAAAATTTATAAAAAAAAACTTAAATTGAAATAAAATACTAATTTAAAGAACTCTATTGAAATTTTTTTTAATTTTTCTAACTTCAAAGGCTCGAATGATATTTACCCTTTCTAATTTACCTTTTAGCACTATAATCTTTCTTATCCATTTAAATAATAATAATAATAATAATGTAATTCAAACTGGAAACACTCTAATACTCGGATAAACTCCTCCCCTTGACTAAGAGAAACCTAGACTACTTAACACATATCATGAAAAATATATGCATTACGACATTTCAAAGAAGTCACCCAAATTAAATCACTTTCAACATGAAAAAAAAAACATAAAAAAAAAGAAAATCACTTTCAACATGATAAAAAAAAACCAAAAAGAAAAAGAAAATCACTTTCAACAGGATCAAGCTTGCCCACAGTCCACAACAGCAGGTGAAATATCCAACCAAAATGAGAAGAACTACATGAATAACAGCAACAAAAAGCTAACGACGGGAGTGGAGATAGAAACTATTTATTTGAGAAATTTATCTCATCTCCACCAAAATGATGGATTCACACAATAATATAACGAATAGGCAAATGGTAGTTTTCATTGTTTCATACAGAGTATGATTTCATGCTTGTTATGACGGGAAACAATCAAAGAGTTTTTACGTGGAAAACCGACTGGCGGAAAAACCACAGCTCCTTTTCGAGGAGGCTTGAAAGATCACTAGAAATGCGTTTTGGTTACAGTATTTGAGAAATTTCTCAGCCTCTTTGAAGGCTGTGTACAGGAAGTATATATACCCTGAACATGTTATGTCCAGTCACTTCTAGCCGAGTAACCTATGATCTTAGCAACGGCCCAATCAATGCCTGCAGATGGCTAGTATGTGACTCCCGTACGATGTGTCAGCGGTCATGCCCCGTCGGCGGGAAAACTGCGTTTTCCTCAGAGAAGTACAATCCCCCAACGGTCAGATGTCGTGTCGGGGCCTTGCTCTTCGACATCTTCTTCGGCGTCTGCTTTTCGGGATGATACTTCTCTGTTCGACTTGGGTGTCTTGCTCACGTGGAGGTCACGTGAGCAACCACGTGGACGGCTCAGATGGAGGCGCGAAATCAATTACAACAATGCTCCTAAAATAACACACACAATGCTATTACGACGGTTAGTTCGTATTCCTATAATGATTCCATCTCCTAGATTTTCAAATTTATGAGAAAACAATTATACGTACAAAGCGCAAAATCTGTATGGCTCTATAACGGAGGCCCCGACGGAGATGAATACGAATACCATACGATTCCATCTCCGCCAAACGACTGGGGCGATGATCCAAGTTTCATATTCACATACAATTCCGTGCAATATGCCATCGCGCAGGAGAAGAGGGAAGAAGGGGGTCGTGTGAGCAATAGAATATGCAATTCATATAGAAACATGATCAGATGATGCAGTTGGGCAGTTTCGAAGTGTCATTCAAATTTTCTGAAAATTTGTCCTAGTGACAGATAAAGTATAAGCCTCGAGTAGATTTGTACGGATGCAGCGTATGGCCCACCTAAGACTCATACATATATATAAACCTGAAATTTTGACTTCTTTTTTCTGCATGAACAATATATGTCAGAATTTCAAGTCTGTCAAGTGATGTATATATTGAACCAACAGCTGGGAAGGAAGTTTTGGTTAAAAGCCTACAGCACATAATGTAGGAAGAGAATTTACGGGTAAGAAGCATATCTACTTGCATTTCTCGTTTCTTCCTGTCTGCTCCTTTCCTGGCAGATTAGTTAAGAGGTAGGTTTTTGCAGAAGTTCACTATGCAGTAAGAATTGTTGATGCAGGATCCGAAAATGCCGCATTAGATAGGAAAAAGATGATCAAATCGATATGGAGCCAAGAAATGACACGATAATTAGGAGAGATTAATTTTAGTGAAATTAGTTCGCTATGACGAAATTAACTGATATGAGAAGCATGCCAAGGTTGTTTGCCGTCTTCTCCTTTCATTTCTCTCTCAATCAATTTCAGAATCTCCACAACCTGTAACAATGTAGAACATCGATGAACAAGGGATGATATATAACTTGCATCAACAAAATGGGCACAATGCACAGTTACAATCCTTCCTTTTGAAGAATGCAATGACTGAAACAATAAGAAAGAGCTGAAAATTATGTTTGGATCACGAAACTTAATTTGACTCTTACTCGAATTGGAATAAAATAGATTTCTTATAGCTCAAAGTCCACTAGCTCGAACAGTGAACCTGACGCCGATTAGTTCCCAAAAATAGAATGTTACAAGAAACACTCAAATGAATCTGGGCTGAGAATCTCTCTCTCATTTCATCTACAAATACAAATACATTTGCTAAACCATGTACCAGGGACAAAATTTCAAAGTTTTTTAAATACGTAACCAAACTCCATAGAACATAACAGGAGATTTCTTCATTATATTGGTTTTACAGGAATCTCACATAAACAAAAAACTATGCAAGTCTTTAAAGGAGCATTTTTGAAGGATTTGGCATCCCCAAAAAGCTTTTTAAAGTTTCATGTAGACAATTCACCGTTTTATGCTTTATCCTCTCAAAAAGATGACTCGATGAAATCTTGTGTACAAGCAATTTCAAAGGGGTGTTATAATAAAAAGACTTTGATCCAACATTACATGTTTGTAGAAGCCAAAAAGATTATTCACAAATCAATGGGCTAGAGAAGCTTTCCTTTGTTTATTGTCTGTGGAGTAGTACTCCACTTCTGTATTGTTTGTGGATGAAATATCTAAAGCAGCAATTTATGCATCCTAAACATGGATGGTATACTCTAAAATCACTTCTTCTTGAAAATTTTGAATCTCTTTTTTTCATTGAAATCATTATCATTTATATACATCATTTTAATATTCTTTGTAAAGAGTGAGTTGTATTTCCATGAAAGAAGATAAACATACCAATGATCAGGAAAGCATTTCAGTCATTTCATTATGTACTCCTTTCTTATATTTGATAATGAGATTGAATTGTTAGAGGTATGACATCTATTTCATATGACGTGCTTGTTGAAGCTTAGATTGTGCTCGGAGATATTGTAATGGCAAATAAATAATAATTTTTTTCCAAATAAGTAAGGACGTTACTGTTTTATCGCTTAGAGTAATGCTAATAACTCCTTATCATAAGTTAGATAGCCTGTCTGTGTCCTTTGAAGCATCTCAAAATAGTATGCTATGAGCTTTCCTTCTTACATTAAAATCGCGCTAATAGCATATCCTGATGCGTCAGCTTCAAACTCGAACTTTTTTTGTAGATTTGGTAATACTAAAACGGATGCTTTACTTATCTTTCTCTTCAAACAATAACAACTACCACTAAGTCTTAATCCTCTTAGGAGGGGTCGACTACATAAATCCTTTATTTTCATTGTGCTCTATCAATCAATAAATACTTATTTAGGTCTAAGTGAGTAAGAACACTTCTTATAGTTTCTTATCATATCTTCTTTGGTCACCCTCTTCCTCTTTGTACATGAGCAAAATCTAATAACTCCATTATTTTTCTCTTCAACAAATGGAATTTATCTTCATGCTCTTTCTTTCATGTGAATTTTTTGTTTATCCTAATAAGAGCGTATAGAGGAGAGATAATAATAGAAAAATTTTTGATAAATGTTCTTACATATTGGCATGCTCCCATAAAACTCCTCATATCGGTAATACTTTTAGAGCGAGGCCATTCGTTGATAGCCTTTACCTTACCGGGTCAATCTTTATTTTACCATTGCCAGCTTCAAACCATAAGTATAATAGGATTCCTTTTCCAAACTCACACATCATTAGAGTAAATATTTCCTCTAATGAAATACTCAAAGAAATTGCCTGCCTTCTGGAACTCTATTGTGTATTCTTGTACAGTCTGGTCTAGTCTTTGACGAAGACCATGTCACTTCATCTATTTTCTTTATATCTCATAGAATAGAATTCTTAGTAGATCATCTTTTTGAAGTTCCCACAAGTGGCAATTTGATAATCGTGTAATAGATGAGCGTTCTACATTGCACCACGCTAAAGCATTGTGGATCAGTTTAAAACGGGCAAACAAAACTTTCTCTTGAGGAGTATAAATGTAGAAGCTGAAGTAGATTTCTAATTGATCTAATCATGAGTCCAGCTTCTCAGCATCAATAGACCATCATAAGTTGGAATGTCAACTTTGGCTTTCACCTTAAGGCTGTATTTGGCACGAGAACCAAAATTAGGGCCAAAAGGTACTAGTTTAAAAAACAATAATAATAATAATAAATAAATTTTTTTAATTATTCTATACAAAATTTAATATAAAAAATATTATTTTATTTCACATACTCGGTAATTTTCAATAAAAATATTAACTTTATTTCACATCCTAAACTAAAATACATGTTTTTTAAACTAGTACCATTTTGGTCCTGATTTTTGTCTTCGCGCCAAACAGAGACTAAATGATCTTAACTTGGCTTCATCAATTGAAGGGGCAAGATAAGTTCTTATCATCATTATCGAGGACTTGCTCTTGCTCTCCAGAACAATTTTCGATTTCCTGCTTCCTTAGCACTTCGCCCTTAGATCAAGCACCTCTCTTTATATTTCTTCATTGAATGTTGGTGGCAGAGCATTGCGAAACACCTCAAATAGTATCTACACTTATTTTTGAAGAAGGGCAACCTAAGTGGCCAAGTTACTTGAAGGCTTACAATCTTGATTTAACATAGCAGCTTGACTTCTTCTTTGAGATAATTCTTGAAGGCACATAAAATGCTCTCCGGATCTTTTGAAGTCGCTTTTCGTTAATATCATAAACCAAGGATTGAAGTAGCCTTGACTCTGATACCACTTGATCTAAAACTACTTAGACCTTATGAGTTGATAACCCTTTGAAGGAAAGTGGTGGGGACCCAGATCAACATCAAATTGAATGGCCAGGATGACGTCATGTGCTGAATCAAAATTCAAATTCAAATTAATTAGAGCTATTAGAGATTTCCATATTAGCTTTATTTAAATTTGATTTGATTTGATTCAGAGCATATCTGGAAAAGATTTGAAGACTCACCACAATTTAGGGAGCTGGATTTATTATTTTTTGTAATAGAATTACGTTCCATATTTCTTTGATTTATTTGGTATTTTATTTTCTGGCATTTAATTTGTATTCTTCAATCAATTTCTTACAATTGGGATCTCTCTATAATAAAGAGGTCGCTTGCAATTGTAAAAATATAGAGTATTGTTGATGAATGAAATTGTTGTTTGAGTTTTCTCAGAGCTTAGATCCGGTTTTAAGGGGTCGATATTTCCGGTGAAGGAAAGGGTAGGATTAGCGTTTGTGAGAATCCTCAAATTAGGCCTAGTTAATCCACTTTTCATAACAAAAAAAAAAAATCTTTTTACTTTGTTCAGCTCAACCAAAATAAAGGGTACCATGATGTATTTTCCCATTTTCTGTTCCTCTCTGCGTTTCCGGGAAATCGCCCGCGTCTGCAGCGCCTGCCGCGCGCAGAGCGCGTCTCCGCTCCCGCCACCCCGCCGCTCTCGCGTCGGGGCTCGCCCCGGCCTCGCCGCCCGCTCTCGGATCCGCCGCTCGCCCGCCGCGCCGCAGCCGGCTGCTCGCGCGCCAGCGCCAGAGGCGCCTCGCGCCGCCTGGCCTGCGAGCTCTCCAGCCGCCGCCGCCGCAGGCGCTCACGCCGCACCGCGCCGGCCGCGGCTGCTCGGCTGCTCCGCCGGCCGCACACAGCGCGCCGGCTACCGGCTTGCGCTACCGCCTTCTGACGCCTCCGTTGTTCGCTTAGCAGCGCAGGCCGCAGCCTCCAATTGGCGCGGCCCGCGTGCCCCCGCGCCCGCCCCGTCGCGTGAACTGCCCGCGCGCGCGGTGAACCGCGGCGCCTGCCTGCCCGCGTGCGCCTGCCCCGCCTACCGGCGCGCCGCTGCCGCGCCCCTGCCGCGGCCTGTTCACTCGCTCTGCCTTTTGCTCGTGGCTGTCTGCGCTTGATTCCCGCCGCAATACGCGATCAACTCTTTCCGATTCTAGATCATTTTGTAAACTTCTTTCCCGAAACTCAATTAGCGATTTATTTGATTTCTAAACATAAATTTTATCGGCTTGACTTGAATTATTTAATTTGGCTTTAATTGTGTGATGCCGCTAAATTCCTTGTGTGTTTAATTACTGATTGAATTTTAACGGTGAATGGAACGTTCGTCCTAAATTCCTAAACCTCGGATCTGATTTATCGAATTTAAATTGGCGCCCTAATCTAAATTGATAAATTCTTATTTATCATACGATCCAATTTAATTTTAATTTTAAAATATCTTAATTTGCGGGATTCAAAAATCTTATTTATCATATAATTTATCTAGAAAATATTTTTTCTTCTTAATTAAAATAACTTGCCAATTAATTTTGCTAAATATAATTAATATAAAATATTATTTGCATTTTCGTTTTCCGTCCCGCATCAACTTGGTATCAGAGCATGGTTGGAATAGGGTGCATTTAGGCATATTTATTTCTGTTTGCATAGGCCCACTAGGTCTAGCTTCCCTATTCCCATGGATCCCAAATTAGAAGCTATGTTGACCGAGATTATCGCAAGGTTTGACCGCATATTCCCACCTAATAAACAACATGAGCCTAGATTAGTACCAGTTGCTCCCATTCCTACTCCCATTATCAGACCTATTGAGACTATAGGTGACCAATCTAATTTTCTCGTGAAAGAAGTATTGAATGAGTTCTCTACAGAGACCTTCATTCTTTCTGAAGCATTAAAACTTGATTCGTTACCTATATCTATTTATATAGCAGATCCTAGTTTAGCCGAGGAGTACGAGAAGTACGAGGATGAGATGCACGAGAAAGATAGTTATATGATAGAAGTTGAAAGTCAAGTTGAGAAAATAATCATAGAGATGAGTCATAAAGAAGAGCAAATCCTAGATTTGATAGATGCCACTAAATCATCTTATTGTATTGATAACACTATCGATCATATTGAGATGATTATAGGTCACGATCGTTCTAAGGTCAATAGGTTTGATTTAGCTAAGCATAACTATACATATCATCGATCTAATAAGAACTCGACACCTATAGACCTATATAGGCAGATGACGCGTGAGACTGAGTGGTTGGCTGCGCGAGCATCTAACTGGTGTGCTGTACAGTTTGTCAGATATTTCTAGAGGATTTTATGGCACCTATTAGGAACCGCGTCTCTTATGACTCTAACCTATTTTTCATATGCCTATAATCAGAATCTAGTTTACATACATTTTATTTTTTTTATATCGTAAGTTTGAGTCTAGTCAGTATTTGTATTTGCATTTTATTTTAGTTCACTGCATGTGTCAGTTTCTTTATTTATAAAATAAATGAAATCAGTAAACTTAATGGTGAGCTATTATAATTAAGTGTAGAAAAAATTTCTAAATATTTTATTATGGTAATTTAAGATAATTAAATCTCTAATTTAATTTATTTTAAAATTTTTATTAAATTGGGTCAACTGAATAAGTTTGAATATTATTATTAGATCTTGCGAATAGTTGATACTTTAAATATTTCAGATCTATTGGTTATCAGGACCCAACAGTAATACCTAGTGAAGAATAGCCTCTTGTTCCATTTGAGTGTATCTTTACCCATGAGAGTCCACAGCCAAAATCCACCTCAATAATTTTAGAGCTAATTGAATAAGCTTGTTGAGCAAGTAATTTTAATAGAATTCAATTATCAGTGATATTTGGTTCGGTGGAGAATTTTACTTTTTCAGGAGGCTCAAAGGTTACAATTGATCTGACCCACTCGGAGACACATGAGTCGCATGACCCATACTCGACGGGGTCGAGTTCCTCCCACATGGGGAGAATTGGTGGGGACCCAGATCAACATCAAATTGAATGGCCAGGATGACGTCATGTGCTGAATCAAAATTCAAATTCAAATTAATTAGAGCTATTCGAGATTTTCATATTAGCTTTATTTAAATTTGATTTGATTTGATTCAGAGCATATCTGGAAAAGATTTGAAGACTCACCACATTTGGAGCTGATTTTATTTTATTGTAATAGAATTAGTTCCATATTTGCTTTGATTTATTTGGTATTTTATTTTCTGCATTTAATATTGTATTTTTCAAATTTCTACATGGGATCATCTCATATAAAGAGGTCGCCTTGCATGTAAAATATAGAGTATTGGTGATGGAATGAAATTGTGTTTGAGTTTTATGCCAGAGCCTAGATTCGGGTTATAGGGGGTCGATATTCGGTGAAGGAAAGTGGGTAGGGGTAGGCCTTTGGTGGAAATCCTCAAATTTGCCTGTTATCCACTTTTCAATAACCTAAAAAAAAATAAAATATCTTTCTTCGTTCTAGCTCATCAAAATAAGGTACCTGGGGGGATGCTATATATTTCCCCATTTTCTCATTGCCTTCTGCTGTCGTGGAATCGCGGATCACAGCTGCGCAACCGGACCGCGGCGGCTCCCCTCCTTCGACTCCGCCCCCTCGCCGCTCCGCGCGCAGCGCTCCACCCCGGCGCTCGCCCGATTGGCGAGCGTACCTACCGGCTCGCCCGCCCGCTCCTGTCAGGCCGCTCGTCCCCGACCGCGCTCCTTGTCGCGTCGCCGCCGCGCCCTGGGCGTCGCTCACGGCGCCTCGGCGCTCGCGCCCGCGCACATGCAGGCGTACCAACCGCACCGCGCCTGCGCCTGGCAAGGGCCTCGACCGCCGCCAGCGCGCTCTGCAGCGGCTCAGACCGCCCGGCACGCCGGCCCGCGAGGCTGCTCGGCCTGCCGCTGGCCTCGCACGCAAGCGCGCCGGCCCGCTCAGCCCGCTCCGCCTCCTGCGGCCTTCGGCGCCCGCCTCGCCGCGCTGGCCGCCAGATCCCTCGCGGTCTGCGCGCTCGGGCCGCTTCGCAGTGACTGCCTCGCGCGCCACCGTGTGCCCCGCGCGCCAGCCTGTTGCGTGGCGGCGGGCCCGCCTGCCAGCGGCGCCGCCCGGGCCGGCCTGTTCACTCGCCTGCCTTTGCTAAGTGCATGTCTGCGCTTTTGTCCGCCACTCGCTGATCAGTGTGACTCTTCTCCGATTAAATCATTGGTAACTTTCTTTCCGCGAACTCAACTTAAGGCCGATTATTTGATTTCTACATAAATTATTCGCTTGACTTGAATTATTTATTTGGCTCTAATTGTGTGATCCGATAATTCCTTGTGTGTTAATTACTGTTGGATTTAACGGTGAGACATTTGTCCTAAATTCCTGAACCTCGGATCTGATTTATCGAATTTAAATTGGCGCCCTAATCTAAATTGATAAATTCTTATTTATCATACGATCCAATTTAATTTTACTTTTAAAATATCTTAATCTGCGGGATTCAAAAATCTTATTTATCATATAATTTATCTAGAAAATATTTTTTCTTAATTAAAATAACTTGCCAATTAATTTTGCTAAATATAATTAATATAAAATATTATTTGCATTTTCGTTTTCCGTCCCGCATCAGAAAGCCTAAGTAATTTAGAGACTTTAAAAATAATAACACTGTTTCAGTTTAATATTCCCAAATATGGGAAAGATGCAAGAATAGCAAATTGAAAGAATCAAATATTTGTTTTGTTGGCCTGTATTGAATCCTAATAAAACATTGAAATTAAAAGGAAAAAAGAAACAACTCACCCCAGTATAGTGTTGTAAAACAGGAGAATAATGCTCAAGAGCCATATATATCTTGCCAAGAAGAGACAGAAGATTTTCAACCTCATCACCCAATAGATCAACCTGAGCATACAAAATATAAAGATAAGGCTCTATTCCCTCATTCCTGTTTAGGTCCATGCTAAATCTGCATTACATATCTAGAAAAGCCGGCATATAAAGGTGTTATTTCATACTGAAGGTATTGCTTTTCAATTCAATTAGATATGGTAAGAATGTTTGATCAATGGCCAATCTGAAATAAATCAACGGGATATTATCAAGCACTCAGCACCATGTATGAGGTGCTTGCAATAACACATACCTCAGTTTCAGCTTTCTGAAGGTCTTCACATCTCTTTTCAAAGGCTTGCTCGTACCATAACAATTTCTTCCTATACAAGCTGGCCTTCCGGGAAAGCACATCAAATTGATCGCTCAGTAACTTTAACCTGTAACAGACACAAAGTAAAGGATGCAAAAGAGTATATATATATGAAACCGTGTAGCTATTAATGAAGGTAGAGTAGATTCGATATTTTAATCTACTTAAATTCAGAAAATCACAAGATTGAGACATACGGTGACAATTACCTGGTGTTTTCCCTCTTGTACCAACAATTACTATAGCTCAATTGTAACAAGACAAGTATTTCTCTTCAACAATTTTTTTGTGATATTTCACTTCAACAATATTAGTTCAAAAAAATGGCTTCATTGAACACCATATAGATACAGCCAATCTAAATGAACGTGTAAATTGACACATGATAAAAGAAAAACTATGAGGTAGAAAAGTTGTGCATCAGTATTGATGAGTGTGAATACAAAAGGTCTAACTACAATATGATAATATCCCAGTCAACTTTCGTAAAAATTGAATAATTTATTTAAAATGGGAAGTAAAAAAAAATATTTACATACATACCCCTTAATTCTTCTTCAACTACAAATTAAACCTCCAATTCTTTTATTTTACAACTTAACCCTTAAATCTTCTAAAATTAAAAATTAGTGGCATACACGTATTCATAAACATATTTAGAAAATTTTACATATACATGTCATTGGTAATTCGTATCTAAACAATCATAATTAGTAAAAAAAAAAATCTCAAAAAAAGCCTAAATATGTTATTTTTGAAAGCTTTGAGGTTAAGATGTAAAATAAAAAATAAGGAGTTTATTAAAGAAGAATTAAGAGGCATGTATGTAAATCCCCCAAAAATAAAATAAAAACCAAACCTTGATTCATTATGTTCTGCTATACTTAGTACTCTGCTTTCACGATCTCCAATGTCTCTCAATAGCTGAGATACGGAAGAAACTATGGATTCTATCGTAATCCTTAGCTTATTCTTCTCTGTGACACCAGCTGCAAATTTTGTATGTGTATCTAGAAGCTCATAATGAAGAAGGCTTTTACACTTCTCAGCATCCTCTAGAGCATCTGAAAGAATCTTGAATTTCTTGTTGATGTCATCTATCTCAAGTTCGTATTTATGAATCTGATGAATATTGCCCTCCAATCTGGTCTTCATCATATCAGTTTCTTCCCAGCTCCTTTCAATCACTAGCTCTTGCCTGGAGGCCGTCTCCCTCAGTATTTCATATTCACAGCACATGGTTTCAAACTGTTGCTTCTGTTTTCTCAAAGCAGCATCTAATTCCAATACCAACGTTTCCTTAATTTCAATTAATCCTGTCAGTGACTCCATCTTTTGCTTCAAATAATTGTTCTCTTCAACCTCTAGGCTCAATGCTCTTTCCTTCACCAAAAGATTCTGGGAAGCAGAAACCTTCTCCCAATAACATTTTGTTACAGTTGAATATAGTTTGGAGATGGCATCTTTTGTAACTTCTCCAAGTAGAAATGCGCATATTTCTTGACTAATCTTAGTTTCCATTTCAATTCTTTCAAACTTACTTTTAAGTCCACTGGCCAGTTCACTCAAAATAATCTTATTAAAATAATCTTTAACGTTCTCTTCAAACGTTATGGTCTCCATGAACCATTGGAGCTTGTCAATTTGGCTGGTTAATTGTGCATCTACAAGTGCATTTGTAAAATGATTTGAACTCATCAAAACTTTGGAAGTAACGGATGCAATTTCCTTCTTTTTAGCTGCTAGAAGATGCTCTAGCATTTGACTTTCTGAAAATATTGCATCAATTTTCTCTTTAAACCCGTACAATATGTCTTCATCACCAGGAATATTATAGAACTCTTTCTCCAAAAGAACATCTATCTTAGAAACAATTACTGCAACCCTTTTCCTTATCAATTCAATCTCCTTATCCTTCTTGAAATGCAAAGGACTAGAACCTTTTTCCTTGAGGAATTCACGTTTTAGGCTGAACAACTGCTCTGTTTTTTCTTGCAAAGCAACATCATGCTGTCTCTTCATATTTGTCATTTCAGATCTGAAGTAACATATCAGTTCATCTTTTGTCATGCATTTCAATTGTGGTGAATCACTAATTAAAGGCTTCTCATAGTCACCAGCTTTCTCGGTAACACTTGAAGCATTTTCATCATCGGATGTGTGGCCACTTACAACAAGCTTAAGAGGAATGTAGTCTCTCTTTCTTGCTGCAGTCTTTTCATCCGCAGGTTCAATGATGTTCTGCGTAAATATAACCCCTGGTTCCCAGCTGAGCAAAGATCTTGAGATATCATCAAGCTCCCCGCGCAAATCAGAGAGTTGCTCAAAGGTTGTCTGCCGCTTGAGCTTTAGGCTGTTCATATTAGCTCTTTGATCAAAAAGTTTCATTTCATACTCCACAAGGAAGTCTGCAATAAGATTTGTAAGCATAATTATGCTTGATTCTATCTGACTGTCTCTCTGCCGTTGCTGCTCTTTAGAATTGTCCATGGAAGATACCAACGAGCCAAGATACATCTTCAGCTCTGCTAGAATTGCTTCGAGTAAATCAAAACTGCCATCTAAGCTGTGAAACTTTCCACAAGCCTTTTCCTGAAGAGAGTAGCTACAAACTCCCTCCTGTTGAATAAGAAGGTTCTTTTCACTTCCAGGATTAATTTCATCCCTAAGTTTTTGAAGATGTTCTACTGCAACTCTCAATCTATTGAAGCATTCAGCAAACTGCAAAGTATCTGTATTATTTGGGCAAAGACCAAACTCTGAACTTGTTTTCTGCATTACAACATCTCTCACAGAGTCTTCTGGTTTCCTTTCCAGACAATCCAATGCGAATTTTCCAGACTCATAAGCCTCACATTTCAGCAACTTCATACTCAAATTTGCCAACTCTGATTCCTTTGATAAAATCCTTTCAGCACACTCTTGTTCTATGGCATTAACCATCCCTTTTATCACCGAATCAGTCACCATTCTTGAGACAATCAGACGGGCATTGAGATCTTCCATAAATGAATCCACCTCTTCCACTATAAGATTCTCATAAGCAGCTGAATCATTTGCACTTTCATTTGATGGAGTAGTGCAAACTGAAATCAACCCACCAGACAAAACCCCAGGATTTGCATGCAAGGCTGCAGCATTTCCTAGCCGGACCTCCATTTTCCACTGTGAAGACAAGGAATCAAAGTTTGAAAAAAAGAAGAAAAACAACGTGAATGTTGTCAGAACTTTGGAAATTTATCCTCTGTTTGGTAAGTACTCAAACATCTAAAACAATCCAAAAAAATATCTTGCCCTTTTTTTATGTTTGGGGAGTACTTAGCTTTAAATCCGTGTCTCTTTGCATTGATTATGGAATCCTGATTGGACATATTCAAAATAAGGTGCATTGGTGTATGATTTTCACAGATAACATTTTCTTTGTTGATAAGACTAGTGATGGGGCTAAAGCAAAACTCGAATTATAGAGAAATACTTTAGAGTTTATTTTTTTCATCTTAGTAGGTTAAAAATTAAATATATGAAGTGCACATTTGAGGAGCTACAAACTCTGTTTAAGTCTAATCCAAGTGTAACCCGTGATATGAGAGTTTTTGTTTTTTAAAAAAGATGCATATGAGAGGTTTGTTACGGTTTTGTATGTGATAGGTTGATTTTCCTCTCCTATTCCACATATTCATCAGTTAATCCTCACTGGTAACCGAGTTTAATAAAGAGTAAAGAGTAGAGAACGAGCCCACATCCATCCTAGGAGATTTGTGCGGTGGATCATGAAATTTTCATTCGTATTATGGTGCAACCAGGTATGTTTATTTTATTCGATGAAATGAATACATGAAACAGAAGCAAACTTAGATAAAAAGCATGATTCAAGAAATTACTTTGAGATTCTGTTTGTAACCCAAAAAACAACAAACTTCCGTAATAGGGGGCAGGTAAGTTGTACTTCATGCTTGTTGAATGACCCACACACACATAAGTACATAACAAGAAGTGAATTTTTCAAGGAGAGTACGCACTGGATTTCAGAAGGGACAAGGAGAGAGCAGCCAAAACAAAAAAGGTTAAATTATATTTACGGAAAAGAACATGAGAAAGAAACAACGCAACATATAACAGAGACTTAGTCGCTTCGAGTCCATCAAACGAAAGAGGACATTGTAAACCACTTTAGCAATCGAGAATCAAGTATGACGAAGAAGAAGAAGAAGAAGAAGAGGAAGAATGGAGCATCCAAATATGAAAAACACTCACCGTTTCGATCCCTTCCGTGCTCTAAAAACATAGAAATCCGGAAGGAGGAGGAAATGGAAAATGAGCGGCCTTTGCGCTTTTGTTGGAACTCTAGGGTTTAGAAAACGGAGAAGGAATCGCAGTAGAGTCGCTGACGTATAAAAGTTCCACTGGGAGAGAGAGGAAAGTGGGAAGTGGAAGGCGGGTACTCAGGTGAGGGGCGTTTCAGTAATTTCATACAGGGAAACCACCCTGCATTCCGTTAAAAACAAAATTATGTATAAAGCACCAACAATTTAATACTAAAATAAAAATTTTAACATTAAAAATTAACTAATTTTTTTCAATAAAATAAATTAAATTTCACATAATACACATACTTTAAAATAAAACATAAATTTTATTTTATATACTATGCATACTAAAATAATAAATAAATTATATTTTATTTCTTATATATTTTAATATAATATTATTTTTTATGTAATTTTATACATTTATAATAAATAACTTAAATTTTAAATACAATTAGGATTTCTATGCATATTATTGTCATATAGATGACACATAAAAATACTAGATTCAAAATTTAGTCAATTATGAAGAATATAAAGTATTAATTCATATTATACATAATTTTAAATATAAAATGTACCTATTAAAATTTAATTTTTAAAGTAGTTCTATCGAGCTTCTAAGGTATACATATGATTTTACTTAAGTTCATAGAAACAAAAATACGTCATCTAAGTTCCTTCTGCATAATTTTTTTTTTTTAAGTTTCTTTTTGACAGATGTTGTTAAGTTGTTATTTAAAAATTTAAAATATATATTTAAATATTAAAAATTACTGTTATGGATAAAAATATAAAGAGAAAATATAAATTGAGGTCAAAAAATATTTAAAAATATGTAAATATATTTTTTTAATTTTTTAAAAAGACAACTTAATGATCAACATAATGGAATCTATTAAAAAAAAGACTCGCATAAAAAAAAATTGTACGAGAAAAATCTGATGATTTTTTTATTTTTATGAACTTGCGTGAAATCTGAGTTATACCTTAAAAGCTCGAATGAAATTATTCCTTAATTTTAACTTTATTAAAGTTAATATTTGCAAACAAGTATAAATTTTTATTCTATTAAGTGAAATAAGTTACATAAAATATTTGTTTACATTGAATTACATTTTATCAAATAGTAATTTCTTATTTAATTTTAAAAATAAAAGATTATTTTATCATAATTTTTTATTTAGCTTTTTGTGGTCTTTCTTTTCCTCACTTTATATAGGTAAAGTCCACTAATTCAACCGTAAATTTTATACATAATTTTTAAAAATTATAAAATTTATAAAAAACTTTAATTATGAATTACGTTTTACATATGATCATTTTTTATTATCATTTTTAGTTGAAATTGAATACTTTTCTAAACCAATAGTTAGAATTTAAAATTTTTAATTATAATTAAAATAAAGTTTTAAATTAGAAAACATATTGTGACAGTAGCAGAAAAAAATATGTAACATATAAATTTTAATTAAAGATCTCTATCTATTTTATATTTTTTAAAATTAAATATAAATTTATAATATTTTATTTCATTAAAAAATTAGAATAGATAAGCACATATAATCAAAATATGTAAGTCCTCCATTATTTAGTTTGTGTTTAATAAGAACATATTTTTATTTGAACCTGCTTAATAAATAAAATAAAAATATAAGGTTTACAAAATTTTCTTTCCCCGATGAAATATATATATTTTTTCACTCTATAATATATACAAATATTAATATAAAATTTTAATACTACGTGCATCTTACATAAATTATAATATAAAAAACTTAATCCAATTTCACATTATATATAATTTTTAATAAAATAAATTAACTTTATTTTAAAGACAATTATAAACACATTTTCCTAAAAAATTATATATTTATCCCATAAAAATTTATTACACGCATATCACTATATAATCTTCAATATAATATTAAATATTATTATGATATTTAATCCAATTTAAATACTTATGATTAAACATAAAATACATTTATTTTTTAATATTAAAATTTACCTAACTCAAATACCTATATTTAAATATAAAATAAATTTATTTTTTAATATTAAAATTTATGTTAAATATGAAATAAAATTATTAAAATTACATAAAGTTCGTTGAAATATTTGTTCTCAATTTATGATCTCATTCCCAAATTACTTTAATATTATGGTCTTGACATGCCAATTTTTTTTATTATTATTATTGTTGGATGAAAGGCAAACCAATCTTCATTAATAGGATTGTGGGGCAATTATATATGAAATTAAAATTTAATTATTTTATATATTTAATATTCTAATTTTTAAATGTTATATATTAATCATTAAAATTATATAAAAATTATAATTTTTATTATATATATTCACAATTTTATTACATAAGTTGTATATTGAAATTAATTTTTATATAATTTTAATAGTTAATATGTAATAATAAAAATTTAAATATCAAATATATAAAATAACTAAATTTTAGTAGTATATATGTAATTATTTTTAAAATTATTTATTACACAACACTTTATTCGTAAAACTCTACTGTTTTTTTAATTAAAATTGAGCTATTAATATTTTCATTTAAAATAAATTTTAATAATATATAAAATTAACTTCATTTCACATCTAACATAAATTTTAAATAAAAATTATTTATTTGATAATCTAAAAATAAATTTTATTTTATTTTAAAGTTTTATTATTTAATATTCAAATTTATTTGTAATATAAATCATAAAATTTATTTTAACTCAAATTAAAATTAGTTTGGACTAATAATCACCAAGGTTATCTTACACCCAACGTGTGATTGCATGCATTAATGTACATATGTGTCATATATATAGGCTTGGATTTATTTACTTATGTATATATCTATATCTTGGTATTCTTATGCATACATAATATACATACATATAATGCATAAATATTTATATTTCTACTTTTTATGAATTTATTACATATATATATATGTATAATATTAAATCGAGTTTGAGCAAATTGAGTGTAACGATCAATCTCGGCTTTTACCTTAGCTGCTATGTAAATTTTTTTTATCCTCTAATAATTCTACTATATCTTAATACAAATCTATCTTTAATATACAATTACTACATTATACCATAAATAAATATAAGACCTTAAATAAAATTAGTCTAAAATAATCTTCTAATTGTCTCTCACCTATGCCTCTTATGCTTGTGTCTAAATCTGTAAAAAATATTCCTGAAAATTATATCAATTCACCAATAAGACTCAGTAGGAGATATTAACTAGCTATTAGCCACATAAAATATTTAATATGCTTTTACAATCACAAATTTATTATCTTGAGATTTAAGAGAATATTATATGTATATATAGCGATATATATGAACTTATATCAAATTAATAAATAACATGATAGCAATAAGTATAGTAATTATACTTACATATATCGTATTATAGAAGATATCAAATAAAAATTTATAACATGAGTATTATCTAATAAATGAACATGTATATTAGGAGTTTCATAAAAATAATTCAATAGTATATATACAGGATAGATAACAACTCACTATAATGTAAATGCTAAATATAAATAGTTATAGTATATTTGTCTAATAGTTATGACATATAAATAGAATAAACATAAAATATAATTAACTAATAAATTTTTTAATTAATTTTATTTTACACTTTTGAACTTATAATTTCTCGTACCATGTCTTAGCTGCTTTTACATATTTGGGGATCATCCCTTAGCCCAATAGACTTTGACCCATAATAGCTAAAATGTGAGTTACTCAATTAGTATTGGGAGTTTTCACTCCTGGCCTAAAATGACAATATATGTCGTCATGCTTATATATCATATGCTCTAACTAAGGTAGATGTGTAGTCCCATAGAAATTATATTTAACTTTTAATTTATTATTACTTTTAAAATCTTGATTACAAGTTTAGTTACATAGCAAGCTCATGTACTTGCATCAATATCATATTATCTCTTTAAATGTGATGATATATAATTCCATACGTTTGCTCTCTCGTAGGAGTCAAAAATATGAGTCAACATATCTTCATCGAATATGATGACAAGTCCATATGCTTACTTTCGTCACAAACATGAGTTAACATATTCTCATTGAATGTGATGATAAGTTCGTACACTTGCCTTTTATATATGTCACAAATAAAAGTCAATATATTCTCATCGAATGTGACAACAAGTCCGTACACTTATCCTCACATAAGTGTCATATTGCAAGTCAATATATTCATATCAAATGTGATAACAAGGTCGTACACTTATTCTCCCATAATTGTCATGGTCGTAAGTCAATTTATTCTTATCAAATATGATGACAAGTCCATATACTTGTCCTCTCGCAGATGTCATAGTTGCAAGTTAATATATTCTCATCGAATATAGCGATAAGTCCGTACGTTTGCTCTCTCGTATGTGTCACAATTGCAATAAAAATGTCCCTAATAGATGCTAAATATCAATTTTCAGTTAAAATATATCAATATAGCAAACATTAGGTGTGTAATCAGAGTATTATATTAAAAAATCCTCATATAGACCAGATCAAAGTCAAATTGCATATATTCTTCTTCAAATACAATAAAAACTAATTGAATACTCACACAATTGCTTGTATTCAGTTAAAATAACTTATTATGTAATGAATCATACTCTGAATGCTTGTATTCCACTTGAATTCAACGTAATACAATGAATAGCTGCAAAAACATCACTAGTAAACTCAAATTTATTAATATGCCATAAATCAGTCCCTAAAAGAGCCTAGTCTTTTAAAATTAGTCGATATACTGATAAAAAGATATATAATTATACGTATTACATTAAAAAGCAATCAAATGTCTCTAATAGATTGCCAAATATCAATTTTCGATTGAAATAAAGAAATATAGCAAATTTTAGGTGTGTAATCAGAATATTATGTTAAAAAATCTTCATATAGAAAAGATTAAAGTCAAATTGCATATATTCTCTTAAAATATAATAAAAACTAATTGAATACTCACATAATTGCTTCTATTCAATTAAAATAACTTATTATGTAATGAATCGTACTCTAATTACTTGTATGCTACTTGAATTTAACGTAATGCAATGAATAACTGCAAAAACTTCACTATTCAACTCAAATTCATTGATATAACATAAATCAGTCCCTAAAAGAGCCTATTTTCTTAAAATTGATCGATATATTGATAAAAAATGTGTAATTATAGGTATTACATTAAAACGTAATCAAATATCCTTAATAGATCGCCAAATATTAATTTTCGATTGAAATATATCAATATAGCAAATATTAGATTTATAATCAGGGTATTATGTTAAAATACTTTCATATAGACAAGATCTAAGTTAAATTGCAAATACTCTCTTCGAACACAAAAAAAAACTAATTGAATACTCATACAATTACTTATAATCAATTAAAATAACTTATTATGCAATGAATCGTACTCTAAATGCTAGTACTCCACTTTAATTCAACGTAATACAATGAATAACTGCAAAAACATCACTATTCAACTCAAATTCAGTGATATGTCATAAATCAGTCCCTAAAAGTACTATGAATAGCTGCAAAAAACATCACTATTCAACTTAAATTCATTCATATGTCATACATCAGTCTCTAAACTATCTTATCCTCTTATAATTGATCGATATATTGATAAAAAAAATATACTTGTAGATATTACATTAAAACTCAATCAAATGTCCTTAATAGATCGCGAAATATTAATTTTCGATTGAAATACATCAATATAGCAAACATTAGTTATGTAATCAGAGTATTATACTAAAATATCTTCGTATAGACAAGATCAAAATTAAATTGCATATATTCTCTTCAAATATAATAAAAACTAATTGAATACTCGTAAAATTATTTGTATTCAGTTAAAATAACTTATTATATAATGAATCGTACTCTAAATGCTTATACTCCATTTGAATTCAATGTAATGCAATGAATAGCTGCGAAAAATATCACTATTCAACTCAAATTCATTGATATGTCAAAAACCAATCTTTAAAAGTGCCTAGCTATTCTCTTAAAATTAATCGATATACTAACAAAAAGATGTGTAATTATAGGTATTATATTAAAATACAATCAAATGTCTCTACTAGATCGCCAAATATTAATTTTCGATTGAAATACAATAATATAACAAACATTAGGTATGTAATCAGAATATTATGTAGCTCGTATTCAGTTAAAATAACTTATTATGTAATGAATCGTACTCTAAATGCTTGTACTCTACTTGAATTCAACGTAATGCAATGAATAGCTGCAAAAACATCACCATTTAACTCAAATTCATTGATATATCATAAATCAGTACCTAAAAAAGCCTATTATCTAAAAATTGATCAATATACTGACAGTAAGATGTGTATTAGTATGTATTACATTAAAACGCAAATGTCCCTAATAGATGTCAAATATTAGTTTTCAATTAAAATATATCAATATAGCAAATATTAGTCGTGTAATTAGAGAATTATGTTAAAATACCTTCGTATAGACAAGCTCAAAGTCAAATTGCTTATATCACTTCAAATATGATAAAAACTAATTGAATACTCATATAATGGCTATCATTTACTTAAAATAATTTATTATGTAATAAATCGTATTCCAAAAGCTTGAATTCAACTAGAGTACAAGCATTTAGAGTATGGTGGATAGAGAAAGAATGCTCAGAGGGACTTGCACCATCAGTCATGTAAATTCTATAATCAGCCGATGTAATGTAAATTGAGTGAAATATTCAAATCTTATAAAAGATGAAATAAGCTGTAGAAAATAAATCAAAAAAGAGCAGAAAGTACCTCTTACTTGTATAAGGTGGGCCAGAGCTGGGCCTTGCCAGAAAAGAATGTATTATAAATCCGAGCTCCCTTTGAGGGTTTCTCTTTATTTTGTATCAAGTTGATTTGTTTAACTACGACTTTCATTGGTTTTGCAGATGTGGATTTCGAAGGCAAAGTACGATGAATCAGGTCCTTCAATTGTCCACCGGAAATGATTCTAAAGTCTTAATTATACGTAATCAAAGTATTATGTTAAAAAACCTTCACATAGACAAAATCAAAGTCAAATTGCATATATTCTCTTCAAATATAATAAAAACTAATTGAATACTCACACAATTGCTTCTATTCAGTAATGAATCGTACTCTAATTACTTGTACGCTACTTGAATTTAACGTAATGCAATGAATAACTGCAAAAACTTCACTATTCAACTCAAATTCATTGATATAACATAAATCAGTCCCTAAAAGAGCCTATTTTCTTAAAATTGATCGATATACTAATAAAAAGTAGTGTAATTATAGGAATTACATTAAAACGTAATCAAATGTCCCTAACAGATCGCCAAATATCGGTTTTCGGTTATAATACATCAATATAGTAAATATTAGTCGTGTAATCTGAGTATTATATTAAAATACCTTCACATTGATAATATCAAAGTCAAATTGCATATATTCTTTTCAAATATAAAAAAAAACTAATTGAATACTCACACAATAGCTAGCATTCAATTAACATAACTTATTATGTAATGACTCGTACTCCAAATGCATGTATTCCATCACTATTCAACTCAAATTCATTGATTTATCATAAATCAGTCTCTAAAAAAGCTTGTTCTCTTAAAATTGATTGATATATTGACAAAAGAATATGTAATTGGAAGTATTATATTAAAACGCAATCAAATGTCTCAAATAGATGCCAAATATTGATTTTCGGTTAAAATACATCAATATAACAAACATTAGGTGTGTAATCAGAGTATTATGTTAAAAAACCCTCATATAAAACAGATCAAAGTCAAATTACATATATTCTCTTCAAATACAATAAAAACTAATTAAATACTCACACAATTACCTGTATTCAGTTAAAATAACTTATTATGTAATGAATCGTACTTTGAATGCTTGTACTCCACTTGAATTCAAAGTAATACAATGAATAACAGCAAAAACATCACTAGTAAACTTAAATTTATTGATATATCATAAATCAGTCCCTAAAAGAGCTTAGTCTTTTAAAATTAGTCGATATACTAACAAAAAGATGTATAATTGTAGGTATTACATTAAAACACAATCAAATATTTTTAATAGATCGCCAAATATCAATTTTTGATTGAAATAAAGAAAATTAGCAAACATTAGGTGCAATCAGAGTATTATATTAAAATACCTTCATATAGATAAGATCAAAGTCAAATTACATATATATATATTTAGTCAAATTACATATATTCTCTTCAAATATAATAAAAACTAATTGAATACTCACACAATTGCTTGTATTCAGTTAAAACAACTTATTATGACATGAATCGTACTCTAAATGCTTGTACTCCAACTGAATTCAACGTAATGCAATGAATAGCTGCAAAAACATCACTATGCAACTCAAATTCATTGATATATCAAAAATCAGTCTCAAAAAGAGCATATTCTCTTAAAATTAATCAATATACTGACAAAAGAATGTGTAATTATAGGTATTATATTAAAATGCAATCAAATGTCTCTACTAGATCGCCAAATATTAATTTTCGATTGAAATACATCAATATAGCAAACATTAGGTTTGTATTCAGAGTATTATGTTAAAAAATCTTCATATAGACAAGATTTAAGTTAAATTACAAATATTCTCTTCGAATACAAAAAAAATTAATTGAATACTCATATAATTACTTGTATTCAGTAAAAATAACTTATTATGCAATGAATCGTACTCTAAATACTCGTACTCCACTTGAATTCAACGTAATACAATAAATAACTGCAAAAATATTACTATTCAACTCAAATTCACTAATATGTCATAAATCAGTCCCTAAAAGTGCTATGAATAGCTGTAAAAGCATTACTATTCAACTCAAATTCATTCATATGTCATACATTAGTCTCTAAAACATCCTATTCTCTTACAATTGATCGATATACTGACAAAAAATGTGTACTTGTAGGTATTACATTAAACATCAATCCAATGTCTAATAGATCGTAAAATATTAATTTTTGATTGAAATACATCAATATAGTAAACATTAGTTATGTAATCAAAGTATTATATTAAAATATCTTCGTATAGACAAGATCAAAATTAAATTGCTTATATTCTCTTTAAATATAATAAAAACTAGTTGCATACTCACAAAATTGCTTGTATTCAGTTAGAATAACTTATTATACAATGAATCATACTCTAAATGCTTGTACTCCACTTGAATTCAATATAATGCGATGAAATAGCTGCAAAAACGTCATTATTCAACTCAAACTCAATGATTTGTCAAAACTCACTCTCTAAAAAAGCCTATTCTCTTAAAATTAATAGATATACTAATAAAAAGATGTGTAATGGTATGTATTATACTAAAATGCAATCAAATGTCCCTACTAAATCGCCAAATATTATTTTTCGATTGAAATACATTAATATAACAAACATTAGTCGTGTATTCAGAGTATTATGTTAAAATACCGTTGTATAGACAAGATCAAAATTATATTGCATATATTCCCTTCAAATATAATAAAAACTAATTGAATACACACACAATTGCTTGTATTTAGTTAAAATAACTTATTATACAATGAATCGTGTGAGTATTCAATTAGTTTTTATTGTATTTGAAAAGAATATATGCAATTTTATTTTGATCTTATCTATGAAGGTATTTTAACATAATACGTTGATTACACAACTATTGTTTGCTATATTGATGTATTTCAATCGAAAATTGATATTTGGAGATCTATTAGGGACATTCGATTGCATTTTAATATAATACCTACAGTTACACATCTTTTTATCAGTATATCAATGAATTTTAAGAGAATAGGCTCTTTTAGGGTCTGATTTTGGACATATCAATGAATTTGAGTTGAATAGTGATGTTTTTGCAGCTATTCATTGCATTACGTTGAATTCAAGTTGAGTACAAGCATTTAGAGTATGATTCATGGCATAATAAGTTATTTTAACAGAATACAAGCAATTGTGTGAGTATTTAATTAGTATTTATTATATTTGAAGAGAATATATGCAATTTGACTTTAATCTTGTCTGTATGAAAGTTTTTAACATGCTCTGATTACATACCTAATGTTTGCTATATTGATGTATTTCAATCGAAAATTGATATTTGGCGATCTATTAGGGACATTTAATTGCGATTTAATCTAATACCTACAATTACACATTTTTTATCAGTATATCGATTAATTATAAGAGAATAGGCTCTTTTAGAAACTGATTTATGACATATCATTGAATTTGAGTTGAGTTGTGATGTGTTTGCTGTTGTTCATTGCATTACATTGAATTCAAGTAGAGTTCAAGCATTTAGAGTACGATTCATTACATAATACGTTATTTTAACTGCATACGAGCAATCATTTGAGTATTCAATTAGTTTTTTTTTGTATTTGAAGAGTATATATGCAATTTGATTTTGATCTATTCTATATGAAGGTTTTTTAACATAATACTCTGATTACACATCTAATATTTATTATATTATTGTATTTCAATCAAAAATTAATATTTGGCGATCTAGTAGGAATATTTAATAATATTTTAATATAATACCGATAATTACACATCGTTTTATCAGTATATCGATTAATTTTAAGAGAATAAGCTTTTTAGAGACTGCTTTTTGACATATTAATGAATTTGAGTTAAATAGTGACGTTTTTGCAGCTATTCAAAGTATGTAGGCAAGTGGAGTACAAGCATTTACAGTACGATTCATTATATAACAAGTTATTTTAACTGAATAAAAGCAATTGTGTGAACATTCAATTAGTTTTTTTTGTATTCAAATAGAATATTTGTAATTTGATTTTGATCTTGTCTATATAAAAGTTTTTTTAACATAGTACTCTTATTGCAAACCTAATGTTTCTCATATTGATGTATTTCAGTCGAAAATTGATATTTGGCGATCTATTAGGGACATTTGATTGCTTTTTAATGTAATTCCTACAATTACATATCTGTTTGTCAATATATTAATTAATTTTAAAGGAATAGGCTCTTTTAGGCACTGATTTATGACATATCAATAAATTTGAGTTGAATAGTGATGTTTTTGCAGCTATTCATTGCATTAAGTTGAATTCAAGAGGAGTACAAGTATTTAGAGTACTATTCATTGTATAATAAGTTATTTTAACTGAATACGAGCAATTGTGTGAGTATTCAATTAGGTTTCATTGTCTTTGAAGGAAATATATGTAATTTGACTTTTATCTTGTCTATATAAATATTTTTTAACATAATACTCTTATTATACGTCTAATATTTGCTATATTGATGTATTTTAATTAAAAATTGTGATTTGGTGATCTATTAGGGACATTTGATTGCATTTTAACATAATACCTATAATTACACATCTTTTTGTCAGCATATTGATCAATTTTAAGAGACTAGGCTCTTTTAGCGACTAATTTTGGACATATCAATGAATTTGAGTTGAATAATGATTTTTTTTTGCAGCTATTCATTGCATTACGTTGAATTCAACTGGCGTATAAGCATTTAGAGTACGATTCATGGCATAATAAGTTGTTTTAACTAAATACAAGCAATTGTGTGAGTATTCAATTAGTTTTTATTCTATTTGAAGAGAATATAGGTAATTTGATTTTGATTTTATCTATATGAAGGTATTTTAATATAATACTCTGTTTGCAGAACTAATGTTTGCTATATTGATGTATTTTAATCGAAAATTAATATTTGGCGATATATTAAGGACATTCGATTGCGTTTTAATGTAATTGCTACAATTACACATTTTTTTGTCAGTATATCGATCAATTTTCAAGAGAATAGGCTCTTTTAGGGTCTGATTTGGGACATATCAACAAATTTGTGTTGTATAACGATGTTTTTGCAGCTATTCATTGCATTAGTTGATCTCTAGTGGAGTACAAACATTTAGAGTACGATTCATGACATAATAAGTTGTTTTAACTAAATAAAAGTAATTGTGTGAGTATTCAATTACTTTTTTATTGTATTTGAAGAGAATATATGCAACGTGACTTTGATCTTGTCTATATGAAGATTTGTTAACATAATACTCTAATTACACAATTAATGTTTGCTATATTATTGTATTTCAATCGACAATTGATATTTGAAAATCTAGAATGGGCATTTGATTGCATTTTAATATAACACCTACAATTAAACATCTTTTTGTCATTATATCAATTAATTTTAAGAGAATAGGCTCTTTTAGGGATTGATTTATGAAATATCAATGAATTTGAGTTAAATTGTGATGTTTTTGCAGCTGTTCATTACATTACGTTGAATTCAAGTGGAGTTCAAGCATTTAGAGTACAATTTATTGCATAATAAGTTATTTTAACTGCATACGATCAATTGTGTAAATATTCAATTAGTTCATATTGTATTTAAAGAGAATATATGTAATTTGACTTTGATCTTATCTATATGAAGGTTTTTAATATAATACTCTGATTGCACACCTAATATTTGCTATATTGATGTATTTCAATTGAAAATTGATATTTGACGATCTATTAGGGGCATTTGATTGCGTTTTTTTGTAATACCTATAATTACACATCTTTTTATCAATATATCGATCAATTTTAAGAGAACAATCTCTTTTACGGACTGATTTATGATATATCAACGAATTTGAGTTAAATAGTGATGTTTTTACATCTATTCATTGCATTACGATGATTTCAAGTGGAGTACAAGCATTTAAAGTACGATTCATTGCATAATAAGTTATTTTAACAGAACACAAGCAATTGTGTGAGTATTCTATTAGTTTTTATTGTATTTGAAGAGAATATATGCAATTTGACTTTAATTTTTTCTATATGAAGGTTTTTTAATATAATACTCTGATTACACACCTAATGTTTGCTATATTGAAGTATTTAAATCGCAAAATTGATATTTGGCGATCTATTAGGGACATTTGATTGTTTTTTAATGTAATACCTACAATTACACATCTTCTTATCAGTATGTCGATCAATTTTAAGAGAATAGACTCTTTTAGGGTCTACTTTGGGACATATCAATAAATTTGAGTTGAATAGTGATGTTTTTGCAGCTATTCATTGCATTACATTGAATTCAAGTGGAGTACAAGCATTTAGAGTACGATTCATGGCATAATAAGTTATTTTAACTTAATACAAGCAATTGTGTATGTATTCAATTAGTTTTTGTTGTATTTGAAAAGATTATATGCAATTTGACGTTGATCTTATCTATATGAAGATTTTTTAACATAATAATCTGTTACCCTGTTGTTTGCTATATTTTTGTATTTCAATCGAAAATTGATATTTGGCAATCTATTAGGGACATTTGATTGTATTTTAATATAATACCTACAATTAAACATCTTTCTGTCAGTTTATCTATCTATTTTAAGAGAATAAGCTCTTTTAGAGACTGATTTAGAACATATCAATGACTTTGAGTTAAATTGTGTTGTTTTTGCAGCTTTTTGTTGCATTACGTTGAATTCAAGTGGAGTACAAGAATTTAGAGTACGATTCATTACATAATAAGTTATTTTAACTGAATACGAGCAATTGTATGAGTATTCAGTTAGTTTTTGTTGTGTTTGAAGAGTATATATGCAATTTGATTTTGATCTTATCTATATGAAGGTTTTTTAACATAATACTTTGATTACACATCTAATATTTTTTATATTGATGTATTCCAATCGAACATTAATATTTGGCGATCTATCATTTGATTGCGTTTTAATGTAATACCTACAATTACACATTTGTTTGTCAGTATATCGATCAAATTTGAGAGAACCGTATCTTTTAAGGGTAGATTTATGACATATCAATGAATTTTAGTTGAATAGTGATGTTTTTGCCGCTATTCATTACATTACGTTGAATTCAAGTGACTTTACAAGCATTTAGAGTACGATTCATTGCATAATAAGTTATTTTAATGAAATACAAGCAATTGTGTGAGTATTCTATTAGTTTTTATTGTATTTGAAGAGGATATTTGCAATTTGACTTTGATCTTGTCTATACGAAGGTTTTTTAATATAATACTCTGATTACACACCTAATGTTATTTATATTGAAGTATTTCAATAGAAACGTGATATTTAGCGATCTATTAGGGACAGTTCATTGTGTTTTAATGTAATACCTACAATTACACATCTTTTTGTCAGTATATCGATCAAATGTAAGTGAATAGGCTCTTTTAGGGATTGATTTATGATGTATCAACGAATTTGAGTTGAATAGTGATGTTTTTGCTGCTATTCATTGCGTTACGTTGAATTCAGGTGTAGTACAAGCATTTAGAGTAAGATTCATATTATAATAAGTTATTTTAACTAAATATAAGCAATTGTGTGAGTATTCAATTAGTTTTTATTGTATTTGAAGAGAATATATGCAATTTGACTTTAATCTTCTTTATACGAAGGTTTTTTTAACATAAGACTCTGATTACATACATAATATCTACTATATTGATGTATTTCAATCAAAAATTGATATTTGATAGTCTATTAGGGATATTCGATTGTAGTTTAACGTAATAGCTACAATTATACATCTTTTTATCAGCATATCAATCGATTTTAAGAGACTAGGCTCTTTTAGGGACTGATTTTAGACTTATCAATGTTTTTGCAACTATTTATTGCATTAGGTTGAATTCAGGTGGAGTACAAGCATTTAGAGTACGATTCTTGGTATAATAAGTTGTTTTATAGAATACAAGCAATTTTGTGAGTATTCAATTAGTTTTTATTGTATTTGAAGATAATATATGCAATTTGACTTTGATTTTGTTTATATGTATGTTTTTAATATAATACTTTGAATACACACCTAACATTTGCTATATTGTTATATTTTAATCGAAAATTGATATTTGGTCATCTATTAGGGACATTTGATTGCATTGTAACATAAAACTTACAATTACACATTTTTTTATCAGCATATCGATCAATTTTAAGGGATTAGGCTCTTTTAGGGTCTGATTTTGGACATATCAATGAATTTGAGTTGGATAGTGATTTTTTTGGAGCTATTCATTGCATTACGTTGAATTCAAGTGACGTATAAGCATTTAGAGTACGATTCATGACATAATAAGTTGTTTTAACTAAATACAAGCAATTGTGTGAGTATTCAATAAGTTTTTATTGTATTTAAAAAGAATATATGCAATTTGATTTTGATCTTATCTATATGAAGGTATTTTAATATAATACTCTGTTTGCATAACTAATGTTTGCTATATTGATGTATTTCAATCAAAAATTGATATTTGATGATCTATTATGGACATTCGATTGCGTTTTAATGTAATAGCTACAATTACACATCTTTTTGTCTGTATATCGATCAATTTTAAGAGAATAGGCTTTTTTAGGGTCTAATTTGGGACATATCAACGAATTTGAGTTGAATAGTGATGTTTTTGCAGCTATTCATTGCATTAGTTGAATTCTAGTGGAGTACAAACATTTAGAATACGATTCATGGCATAATAAGTTGTTTTAACTGAATACAAGCAATTGTGTGAGTATTCAATTATTTTTTTATTGTATTTGAAGAGAATAAATGCAACGTGACTTTGATCTTATCTATATGAAGATTTGTTAACATAATACTCTGATTACACACCTAATGTTTGCTATATTATTGTATTTCAATCGATAATCGATATTTGGAAAACTAGTATGGGCATTTGATTGCATTTTAATATAACACCTACAATTAAACATCTTTTTGTCATTATATCGATTAATTTTAAGAGAATAGGCTCTTTTACGGACTGATTTATGAAATATCGATGAATTTAAGTTTAATTGTGATGTTTTTGCAGCTGTTCATTGCATTACGTTTAATTCAAGTGGAGTTCAAGCATTTAGAGTACGATTCATTGCATAACAAGTTATTTTAACTGCATACGAGCAATTGAGTGAGTATTTAATTAGTTTTTATTGTATTTGAAGATAATATTTGCAATTTGACTTTGATCATGTCTATATGAAGGTTTTTAACATAATATTCTGATTGCACACCTAATGTTTGCTATATTGATGTACTTCACTCGAACATTGATATTTGGCGATCTATTAGGGACATTTGATTGTGTTTTATTGTAATACCTACAATTGCACATCTTTTTATCAGTATATCGATCACTTTTAACAGAACAATCTCTTTTAGGGACTGATTTATGATATATCAACGAATTTGAGTTAAATAGTGATGTTTTTGCAGCTATTCATTGCATTACGATGAATTCAAGTGGAGTACAAGCATTTAAAGTACGATTCATTGCATAAAAAGTTATTTTAACAGAATACAAGCAATTGTGTGAGTATTCTATTAGTTTTTATTGTATTTGAAGATAACATATGCAATTTGACTTTGATTTTGTCTATATGAAGGTTTTTTAATATAATACTCTGATTACACACCTAATATTTGCTATATTGAAGTATTTAAATCGCAAAATTGATATTTGGCGATCTATTAGGGACATTTGATTGTTTTTAATGTAATACGTACAATTACACATCTTCTTATCAGTATATCAACAAATTTCAAGAGAATAAGCTCTTTTAGGGACTGATTTATGATGTATCAACGAATTTGAGTTTAATAGTGACGTTTTTGCAACTATTCATTGCGTTACGTTGAATTCAGGTGGAGTACAAACATTTACAGTACGATTCATTGTATAATAAGTTATTTTAACTGAATACAAGCAATTGTGTGAGTATTCAAATAGTTTTTATTGTATTTAAAGGGAATATATGCAATTTTACTTTAATCTTCTCTATATGAAGGTTGTTTTAACATAATACTCTAATTACATACCTAATATCTGCTATATTGATGTATTTCAATCGAAAATTGATATTTGCCAGTCTATTAGGGATATTCGATTGTGGTTTAATGTAATAGCTACAATTATACATCTTTTTGTCTGCATATCAATTGATTTTAACAGACTGGGCTCTTTTAGGGACTGATTTTGGACTTATCAATGAATTTGAGTTGAATATTAATATTTTTGCAGCTATTCATTGCATTACGTTGAATTTAGGTGGAGTACAAGCATTTAGAGTACGATACATCTTCATAATAAATTGTTTTAACTGTATACAAGCAATTTTGTGAGTATTCAATTACTTTTTATTGTATTTGAAAAGAATATATGCAATTTGACTTTGATCTTGTCTATATATATGTTTTTAACATAATACTCTGATTACACACCTAAAATTTACTATATTGTTGTATTTCAATCGAAAATTGATATTTGGCCATCCATTAGTGACATTTGATTGCTTGTTAATGTAATACCTACAATTATACATCTGTTTGTCAAATATATCGATCAATTTTAAGAAAATAGGCTGTTTTACGCTCTTATTTATGACATATTAAAGAATTTGAGTTGAATATTGATGTATTTGCAGCTATTCATTGCATTACGTTGAATTCAAGTGGAATACAAGCATTTAGAGTATGATTCATTATATAATAAGTTATTTTAACATAATACAAGCAATTATGTGAGTATTCAAATAGTTTTTATTGTATGTGAAGAAAATATATGCAATTTGACTTTGATCTTATCTATATGAAGGTATTTTAATATAATACTCTGATTGCATAACTAATATTTGCTATATTGATGTATTTCAATTGAAAATTAATATTTGGCGATCTATTAAGGACATTCAATTGCGTTTTAATGTAATTGCTACAATTACACATCTTTTTGTCTGTATATAATCAATTTTAAGAGAATAGGCTTATTTAGGGTCTGATTTGGGACATATCAATGAATTTGAGTTGAATAGCGATATTTTTGCGGCTATTCATTGCATTAGTTGAATTCAAGTGGAGTACAAGCATTTAGAGTACGATTCATTGCATAATAAGTTATTTTAACTGAATACGAGCAATTGTTTGAGTATTCAATAAGTTTTTTATTGTATCTGAAGAGAATATATGCAGCGTGACTTTGATCTTGTCTATATGAAGATTTTTTAACATAATACTCTGATTACACACCTAATGTTTGCTGTATTATTGTATTTCAATCGAAAATTGATATTTGGAAATCTATTAGGGACATTTGACTGTATTTTTATATAACACCTACAATTAAACATCTTTTTGTCATTATATAGATTAAATTTTGGAGAATAGGCTCTTTTAGTGACTGATTTATGACTTATAAATGAATTTGAGTTTAATTGTGATGTTTTTGCAGCTGTTTATTGCATTACATTGAATTCAAGTGGAGTTCAAGCATTTAGAGTACGATTCATTGCATAATAAGTTATTTTAACTGCATACGAGCAATTGTGTGAGTATTCAATTAGTTTTTATTGTATTTAAAGAGAATATATTCAATTTGACTTTGATCTTATCTATATGAAGGTTTTTAACATAATACTCTGATTGCACACCTAATGTTTACTATATTAATGTATTTCAATCGAAAATTGATATTTGGCGATCTATTAGGGACATTTGATTGTGTTTTATTATAATACCTACAATTACACATCTTATTATCAAAATATCGTTCAATTTTAAGAGAACAATCTCTTTTAGGGACTGATTTATGACATATCAATGAATTTGAGTTGAATATGTTTTTGCAGCTATTCATTGCATTACGTTGAATTCAAGTAGAATACAAGCATTTACAATATGATTCATTGTATAATAAGTTATGTTAACATAATATAAGCAATTGTGTGAGTATTCAATTAGTTTTTATTTTATTTGAAGAGAATGTATGCAATTTGACTTTAATAGTGTCTATACGAAGTTTTTTAACATAATATTCTGATCACACACCTAATATTTGCTATATTAATGTATTTCAATCGAAAATTGATATTTGGAGATCTATTAGGGACATTTGATTGCGTTTTAATGTAATACCTACCATTACACATTCTGTTATCAGTATATCGATCAATTTTAAGAGAATAGGCTCTTTTAGGGTTTGATTTGGGACATATCAATGAATTTGAGTTGAATGATGTTTTTGCAGCTATTCATTGCATTACGTTGAATTCAAGTGGAGTACAAGCATTTAGAGTACGTTGTATGGCATAATAAGTTGTTTTAACTGAATACAAGCAATTGTGTATTATTCAATTAGTTTTTACTGTATTCGAAAAGGTTATATGCAATTAGGTTTTTTAACATAATAATTTGTTTACACCCTGTTGTTTGCTATATTTTTGTATTACAATCGAAAATTGATATTTGGCAATGTAGTAGGGACATTTGATTGTATTTTAATATAATACCTATAATCATACATTTTTATGTCAGTATATCTATCTAGTTTAAGAGAATAAGCTCTTTTATTGATTGATTTATGACATATCATTGAATTTGAGTTGAATTGTGACGTTTTTACATCTATTCATTGCATTACGTTGAATTCAAGTGGAGTATAAGCATTTAGAGTACGATTCTTTGCTTAATAAGTTATTTTAACTTAATACGAGCAATTGTGTGAGTATTCAATTAGTTATTATTTTATTCGAAGAGAATATATGCAATTTGACTTTAATAGTATCTATACAAAGGTTTTTTAACATAATATTCTGATCACACACCTAATATTTGTTATATTGATGTATTTCAATCGAACAGTGATATTTTGTGATTTATTAGGGATATTTGATTGCGTTTTAATGTAATACCTACCATTACACATCTTTTTGTCAGTATATCGATCACTTTTAAGAGAATAGGCTCTTTTAGGGACTGATTTATAATGTATCAACAAATTTGAGTTGAATAGTAACGTTTTTGCAGCTATTTATTGTGTTGCGTTGAATTCAGGTGGAGTACAAACATTTAGAGTATGATTCATTGTATAATAAGTCATTTTAACTGAATACAAGCAATTGTGTGAAGAAAATTGTGGACTACAAGCAGTTTGACTTTGTTCTTCTCTATATGAAGGTTTTTTTAACATAATACTCTGATTACACACCTAGTATCTGCTATAATATCTACTATATTGATGTATTTCAATCAAAAATTGATATTTGGCAGTCTATTAAGGATATTTGATTGCGTTTTAATGTAATAGTTACAATTATACATCTTTTTGTCATCATATCAATTACTTTTAAGAGACTAGGCTCTTTAAGGGACTGATTTTGGACTTATCAATGAATTTGAGTTGAATAGTGATGTTTTTGCAGCTATTCATTGCATTACATTGAATTTAGGTGGAGTACAAGCATTTTGAGTGTGATTCATGGCATTAAGGGAATAGGCTGTTTTACGCTCTTATTTATGAGATATCAATGAATTTGAGTTGAATAGTGAATGTTTTTGCAGCTATTCATTGCATTACGTTGAATTCAAGTGGAATACAAGCATTTAGAGTATGATTCATTGCATAATAAGTTATTTTAACATAATATAAGCAATTGCGTGAGTATTCAATTAGTTTTTATTTTATTTGAAAAGAATGTATGCAATTTGACTTTAATAGTGTCTATACGAAGGTTTTTTAACATAATATTCTGATCACACACCTAATATTTGCTATATTGAAGTATTTCAATCGAAAATTGACATTTGGCGACTATTACAGACATTTGATTAGAATTTAATTGTAATACCTACAATTACAAATCTTTTTGTCAGTATATCGATCACTTTTAAGAGAATAGGCTCTTTTAGGGAATGATTTATGATGTATCGATGAATTTGAGTTGAATAGTAACGTTTTTGCAGCTATTCATTGCATTACGTTGAAGTCAGGTGGAGTACAAGTAGTTAGAGTATGATTCATTGTATAATAAGTTATTTTAACTGAATACAAGCAATTGTGTGAGTATTCAATTAATGTTTATTGTATTTGAAGAGAATATATGCAATTTGACTTTAATCTTCTCTATATGATGGTTTTTTTTTACATAATACTCTGATTACATACCTAATATCTGCTATATTGATTTATTTAAATCGAAATTGATATTTGCCGTCTATTAGGGATATTCGATTGCGTTTTATTGTAATTGCTACAATTATCAATCACTTTTAAGAGACTATGCTCTTTTAGGGACTGATTTTTGACTTATCAATGAATTTGAGTTGAATAATGTTTTTGCAGCTATTCATTGCATTACGTTGAATTTAGGTGGAGTACAAGCATTTTGAGTGCGATTCATGGCATAATAAGTTGTTTTAACTGAATACAAGCAATTGTGTGAGTATTCAATTAGTTTTTATTGTATTTCAAGAGAATATATGCAATTTGACTTTGATCTTGCCTATATGTATGTTTTTAATATAATACTCTGATTACACACCTAAATTTTGCTATAATGTTGTATTTCAAACGAAAATTAATATTTGGCCATCTATTAGGGACATTTGATTACTTTTTAATGTAAGACCTACAATTATACATTTGTTTGTCAATATATCGATTAATATTAAGGGAATAGGCTGTTTTACGCTCTTATTTATGAGATATCAATGAATTTGAGTTGAGTAGTGAATATTTTTGTAGCTATTCATTGCATTACGTTGAATTCAAGTGGAATACAAGCATTTAGAGTATGATTCATTGTATAATAAGTTATTTTAACATAATATAAGCAATTGTGTGAGTATTCAATTAGTTTTTATTTCATTTGAAGACAATGTATGCAATTTGACTTTAATAGTGTCTATACGAAGGTTTTTTAACATAATATTCTGATCACACACCTAATATTTGCTATATTGATGTATTTTAATTGAAAATTGATATTTGGTGATCTATTTGGGACGTTTGATTGTGTTTTAATGTTATACCTACCATTACACATTCTGTTATTAGTATATCGATCAATTTTAAGAGAATAGGCTCTTTTAGGGATTGATTTATGGCATATCATTGAATTTGAGTTGAATTGTGATGTTTTTACATCTATTTATTGCATTAAGTTGAATTCAAGTGGAGTATAAGCATTTAAAGTACGATTCATTGCATAATAAGTTATTTTAACTGAATACGAGCAATTGTGTGAATATTCAATTAGTGTTTATTCTATTTGAAGAGAATATACGCAATTTGAGTTTGATCTTGTCTATATGAAAGTTGTTTAATATAATACTCTAATTACACACCTTATGTTTGCTATATTGAAGTATTTCAATCGAAAATTGACATTTGGCGATCTATTACGGACATTTGATTGTATTTAATGTAATACCTACAATTACACATCTTTTTGTCAGTATATCGATCACCTTTAAGAGAATATGCTCTTTTAGGGACTGATTTATGATGTATCGATGAATTTGAGTTGAATAGTGACGTTTTTGCAGCTATTCATTGCATTACGTTGATGTCAGGTGGAGTACAAGCAGTTAGAGTATGATTCATTGTATAATAAGTTATTTTAACTGAATACAAGCAATTGTGTGAGTATTCAATTAATGTTTATTATATTTGAAGAGAATATATGCAATTTGACTTTAATTTTCTCTATATGAAGGTTGTTTTTAACATAATACTCTGATTACATACCTAATATCTGCTATATTGATGTATTGCAATCAACAATTTATATTTGGCAGTCTATTAGGGATATTCGATTGCGTTGTATTGTAATAGCTACAGTTATACATCTTTTTGTCAGCATATCAATCAGTTTTAAGAGTCTAGGTTCTTTTAGGGACTGATTTTGGACTTATCAATGAATTTGAGTTTAATAGTGATATTTTTGCCGCTATTGATTGCGTTACGTTGAATTCTGGTGGAGTATAAGCATTTAGATTATGATTCATGGCATAATAAGTTGTTTTAACTGAATACAAGCAATTGTGTGAGTATTCAATTAATTTTTATTGTATTTGAAGAGAATATATGTAATTTGACTTTGATCTTGTCTATATGTACGTTTTTAATATAATACTCTGATTACATGCCTAATGTTTGCTATATTGATGTATTTTAATCGAAAATTGAGATTTCACAATCTGATAGGGACATTTGATTGCGTTGTAACATAATATTTACAATTACACATCTTTTTATCAGCATATCAATCAATTTTAAGAGACTAGGCTCTTTTAGGGTCTGATTTTGGACATATCAATGAATTTGAGTTGGATAGTGATTTTTTTGCAACTATTCATTGCATTACGTTGAATTCAAGTGGAGTATAAGCATTTAGAGTACGATTCATGACATAATAAGTTATTGTAACTAAATACAGGCAATTTTGTGTGTATTCAATTAGTGTTTATTGTATTTGAAGATAATATATGCAATTTGACTTTAATCTTACCTAATGAAGGTATTTAAATATAATACTCTGTTTGCATAACTAATGTTTGCTATATTGATGTATTTCAATCGAAAATTAATATTTGGCGATCTATTAAGGACATTCGATTGCGTTTTAATGTAATAGCTACAATTACACATCTTTTTATCTGTATATCGATCAATGTTAAGAGAATAGGCTCTTTTAGGGTCTGATTTGGGACATATCAACGAATTTGAGTTGAATAGTGATGTTTTTGCAGCTATTCATTGTATTAGTTGAATTATAGTGAAGTACAAACATTTAAAGTATGATTCATGGCATAATAAGTTGTTTTAACTGAATACAAGCAATTGTGTGAGTGTTCAATTAGTTTTTTATTGTATTTGAAGAGAATATAAGCAACGTGGCTTTGATCTTGTCTATATGAAGATTTGTTAACATAATACTCTGATTACACACCTAATGTTTGCTATATTATTGTATTTCAATCGACAATTGATATTTGGAAAACTAGTATGGGCATTTGATTGCTTTTTAATATAACACCTACAATTAAACATCTTTTTATCATTATATCGATTAATTTTAAGAGAATAGGCTCTTTTACAGGCTGATTTATGAAATATCAATTAATTTGATTTTAATTGTGATGTTTTTGTAGCTGTTCATTGCATTACGTTGAATTCAAGTGGAGTTCAAGCATTTAGAGTACGATTCATTGTATAACAAGTTATTTTAACTGCATACGAGCAATTGGGTGAGTATTCAATTAGTTTTTATTGTATTTGAAGAGAATATTTGCAATTTAACTTTGATCTTGTCTATATGAAGGTTTTTAACATAATACTCTGATTACACACCTAATGTTTGCTATATTGATGTATTTCAATCAAAAATTGATATTTGGCTATCCATTAGGGACATTTGATTGTGTTTTATTGTAATATCTACAATTACAAATTTGTTTATCAATTTATCGATTAATGTTAAGAGAACAGTCTCTTTTATGGACTGATTTGCAACATATCAATGAATTTGAGTTAAATAGTGATTGTTTTAGCTATTCATTGCGTTACGTTGAATTTAAGTGAAGTACAAACATTTAAAGTATGTTCATTGCATAATAAGTTATTTTAACAGAATACATGCAATTGTTTGATTATTCTATTAGTTTTTATTATATTTGAAGAGAATATATTCAATGTTTCTTTGATCTTGTCTATATGAAGGTTTTTAAATATAATACTCTGATTACACACCTAATATTTGCTATATTGAAGTATTTAAATCGAAAATTGATATTTGATGATCTATTAGGGACATTTGATTGCTTTTTAATGTAATACCTACAATCACACTTTTTCTTATCAGTATATCGATCAATTTTAAGAGAATAAGCTCTTTTAGGGTCTGATTTTGGACAATCAGTGAATTTGAGTTGAATACACTATATTTTTGCGGCTATTCATTGCAATTTGAGTTTGATCTTGTCTATATGAAAGTTTTTTAACATAATACTCTGATTGCACACCTAATGTTTGCTATATTAATATATTTCACTCGAACATTGATATTTGGCGATGTATTAGGGACATATTTGATTGTGTTTTATTGTAATACCTACAATTACGCATCTTTTTATCAGTATATCGATCAATGTTAAGAGAATAGGTTCTTTTAGGGATTGATTTATGGCATATCATTGAATTTGAGTTGAATTATGATGTTTTTACATCTATTTATTGCATTATGTTGAATTCAAGTGGAGTATAAGCATTTAAAGTACGATTCATTGCATAATAAGTTATTTTAACTGAATACGAACAATTGTGTGAATATTTAATTAGCGTTTATTCTATTTGAAGAGAATATACGCAATTTGAGTTTGATCTTGTCTATATGAACGTTTTTTAATATAATACTCTAATTACACACATTATGTTTGCTATATTGAAGTATTTCAGTCGAAAATTGATATTTGGCGTTGTGTTACGGATATTTGATTGTATTTTAATGTAATACCTACAATTACACATCTTTTTATCAGTATATCGATAAATTTTAAGAGAATAGACTCTTTTAGGGACTGACTTATGATGCTTTTGCTGCTATATATTGCATTACGTTGAATTCAAACAAAAAGATGTATAATTGTAGCTATTACATTATAACGCAATCAAATATCCCTAATAGACTGTCAAATATCAATTTGCGATTGATGTATTACGTGAAAAAAACCTTCATATAGAGAAGATTAAAGTGACGTTTTTACATCTATTCATTGCATTACATTGAATTCAAGTGACGTATAAGTATTTAGAGTACAATTCATTGCATAATAAGTTATTTTAACGGAATACGAGCAATTGTGTGAATATTAAATTAATTTTTATTGTATTTGAAGAGAATATATGCAATTTGAGTTTGATCTTGTCTATATGAAGGTTTTTTAAATATAATATTCTGATTACACACCTACTGTTTACTATATTGAAATATTTCAATCGAAAATAAATATTTCGCGATCTATTAACTACAGTTGATTGCTTTTTAATGTAAAACCTATATTTACACATCTTTTTATCAATATAACGATTAATGTTAAGAGAATAGGCTCTTTTATGGTCTGATTTGGGACATATAATGAATTTGAGTTGAATAGTGATGTTTTTTCAGCAATTCATTGCATTACGTTGAATTCAAGTGGAGTACAAGCATTTAGAGTATGATTCATAGCATAATAAGTTATTTTAATAGAATACAAGCAGTCAGGTGAGTATTTTATTAGTTTTATTGTATTTGAAGATAATATATGCAATTTAACTTTAATCATATATATATGAAGGCTTTTTAATATAATACTCTGATTACACACCTAATGTTTGCTATATTAAAGTATTTCAATAAAAAATTGATATTTGACGATCTATTAGAAACATTTGATTTCTTTTTAATGTAATAGCTACAATTAAACATCTTTTTATCAGCACATCGATCAATTGTAAAAGAATAGGCTCATTTATGGTCAGATTTGGGACATATCAATGAATTTGAGTTGAATAATGATGTTTTTGCAGCTATTCACTGCATTACGTAGAATTCAGGTGGAGTACAAGTATTTAGACTACGATTCATAGCATAATAAGTTGTTTTAACTGAATACAAGTAATTTTGTGAGTATTCAATTAGTTTTTATTGTATTTAAAGAGATTATATGCAATTTGACTTTGATATTGTCTATATGTAGGTTTTCAACATAATACTCTGATTACACTCCTAATATTTGTTATATTGATGTATTTCAATCGAAAATTGATATTTGGTTATCTATTAGGGATATTTGATTGCGTTTTATTGTAATACCTACAATTACATAATTTTTTGTTAGTATATCGATTAATTTTGAGAGAACAGTCTCTTTTAGGGAAAGATTTATGACATATCAATGAATTTGAGTTGAATAGTAATGTTTTTGCAGCTATTCATTGCATTACGTTGAATTCAAGTGGAGTACAAGCATTTAGAGTATAATTCATTGCATAATAAGTTATTTTAACAGAATACAAGCAATTGTGTGAGTATTCTATTAGTTTTTATTATATTTGAAGAAAATACATGCAATTTGACTTTGATCATGTCTATATGAAAGTTTTTTAATATAATACTCTGATTACACACCTAATGTTTGCTATATTGAAGTATTTCAATCGAGACATGGCCTTCTCCAGACATGCTTATTGTAGTATCTTGCAATCTGCTGCTTATACTCGAGTTGTTTTAGTGCGGCCAGATTTCTACTTTCTTCGAGGAGATCAAGCTCGAGTCTTCTGCTGTCGTCATTCTGTTGTTGCCAATTTGGAAAAGATTGAGGTTCGAAGCTGCTGGCAAGTTCAATGCAGGGGAATAAATCTCCAGCTCGATTGGGATGTGCGCCTCCCCACCGAAAACTAGAGAGTACGACGTTTGACCTGTGGTAGCGGTTGGCAGTTGAAATCCCAAACTATTACTGGCAGCTCTCAACTACTTTCTCTTATGGGGCCAGAGCAAAGATTGCTTTTATTTATGAAAACATTGTATATATGTTATTAAAATGTAGTTATTTTATATATTTAATATTTAAATTTTATATATTAATCGTAAAAATTATATAAAAATTATAATATACATATATATATATATATATTACAATTTTATGGCATAAATTGTATATGAGTTATAATTTTTATAATTTAAATGTTAAAAATATAAAATAATTAAATTATGTTTGAAAAAATTTTATATTCTATTAATTTATTTTCGTCATTAAATGATAAATTTCATAAAAAAATTTAATTTATTATATTATAATTTAATTTAGGGGGATTTACGTAGAGAACATTGAATTCATCACAAATTACGCATTTCACCATCATTTAGTAAATATTACGCATATCACACTCTCCTTATTGTTACAATAGAAATGTAAGAGTGTGATATGCGTAATATTTATTAAATGATGGTGAAATGCGTAATTTGTGATGAATTCAATGTTGATCTATTGGGGACATTTGATTGCGTTTTAATTTAATACCTACAATTACACATCTTTTTGTCAGTATATCAGTTAATTTTAAGAGAATAGGCTCTTTTAGAGACTGATTTTTGACATATCAATGAATTTATGTTGAATAGTGATGTTTTTGCAGCTATTCATTGCATTACGTTGAATTCAGGTGGAGTACAAGTATTTAGAGTACGATTCATTGTATAATAAATTATTTTAACAAAATACAAGCAATTGTGTGAATATTCAATTAGTTTTTATTATATTTTAAGAGAATATATGCAATTTGACTTTAATTTTGTCTATATGAAGATTGTTTAACATAATACTCTGATTACACACCTAATGTTTGCTATATTTCTGTAATTCAATCGAAAATTGATATTTGGCGATCTATTAAGGACATTTGATTGCGTTTTAATGCAATACCTACAATTATAATCTGTTTGTCAGTTTATCGACCAATTTTAAGAGACTAGCACTTTTAGAGACTGATTTTTGACGAATCAATCAATTTAAGTTGAATAGTGATATTTTTGCAGCTATTCATTGCATTACTTTGAATTCAAGTGGAGTACAAATATTTAGGGTACGATTCATTGTATAAAAAGTTATTTTAATTAAATACAAGCAATTTTGTGCGTATTCAACTAGTTTTTATTATATATGAAGAGAATATATGCAATTTGACATTGTTCTTGTCTATATGAAAGTTTTTTAACATAATACTCTGATTACACACCTAATGTTTCTTATATTGTTGTATTTCAATCGAAAATTGATATTTGGCGATCTAGTAGCCATATTTGATAATATTTTAATATAATACCTATAATTACACATTTGTTTGTGAGTATATCGATTACTTTTAAGAGAATAGCCTTTTTAGAGACTGATTTTAAATATATTAATGAATTTGCGTTGAATAGTGATGTTTTTACAGCTATTCATTGCATTACTTTGAATTCAAGTGTAGTGCAAGCATTTAGAGTACGATTCATTGTATAATAAGTTGTTTTAACTGAATAAAAGCAATTGTATGAGCATTTAATTAGTTTTTATTGTATTTGAATAGAATATTTGTAATTTGACTTTGATCTTGTATATATAAAAAAATTTTAACATAATACTCTGATTGCAAACCTAATGTTTGTCATATTAATCTATTTCAGTCAAAAATTGATTTTTGGCGATCTATTAGGGACATTTGAATGCTTTTTATTGTAATTCCAACAATTACACAGCGGTTTATCAATATATCGATCAATTTTAAGAGAAAGACTCTTTTAGGCACTGATTTATGATATATCAATGAATTTGAATTAAATAGTGATGTTTTTTTGCAGCTATTCATTGCATTATGTTGAATTCAAGTGGAGTACAAGCATTTAGAGTATGATTCATTATATAATAAGTTATTTTAATTGAATACGAGTAATTGTGTGAGTATTCAATTAGATTTCATTGTCTTTGAAGAGAATATATGTTATTTGACTTTTATATTATTTATATGAATGTTTTTTAACATAATACTCTGATTACACGCCTAATCTTTGCTATATTGATGTATTTCAATCGAAAATTGAGATTTGGCGATCTACTAGGGACATTTGATTGCGTTTTAACATAATACCTATAATTACACATCTTTTTGTCAGCATATCGATCAATTTTAAGAGACTAGGTTCTTTTAGGGACTAATTTTGGACATATCAATGAATTTGAGTTGAATAGTAATTTTTTTGCAGCTATTTATTGCATTACGTTGAATTCAATTGGCGTAAAAGCATTTAGAGTACGATTCATTGCATAATAAGTTATTTTAATGAAATACAAGCAATTATGTGAGTATTCAATTAGTTTTTATTGTATTTGAAGAGAATATATGCAATTTGACTTTGATCTTATCTATATGAAGGTATTTTAATAAAATACTCTAATTGCACAACTAATGTTTGCTATATTGATGTATTTCAATCAAAAATTGATAATTGGCGATATATTAGGGACATTCAATTGCGTTTTAATGTAGTAGCTTCAATTACACATCTTTTTGTCAGTATATTGATTAATTTTCAGAGAATAGTCTCTTTTAGAGTCTGATGTGGGTCATATCAATGAATTTGAGTTGAATAGTGATATTTTTGCAGCTATTCATTGTATTAGTTGAATTCAAGTGGAGTACAAACATTTAGAGTACGATTCATTGCATAATAAGTTATTTTAACTGAATACGAGCAATTGTGTGAGTATTCAATTAGTTTTTTATTGTATCTGAAGAGAATATATGCAGCGTGACTTTGATCTTGTCTATATGAAGATTTTTTAACATAATACTCTGATTACACAACTAATATTTGCTGTATTATTGTATTTCAATTGAAAATTGATATTTGGAAATCTAGTAGGGACATTTGATTGCATTTTAATATAACACCTACAATTAAACATCTTTTTGTCGTTATATCGATTAATTTTAGGAGAATAGGCTCTTTTAGTGACTGATTTATGACTTATCAATGAATTTGAGTTTGATTGTGATGTTTTTGCAGCTGTTTATTGCATTACATTGAATTCAAGTGGAGTTCAAGCATTTAGAGTATGATTCATTGCATAATAAGTTATTTTAATTGCATACGAGCAATTGTGTGAGTTTTCAATTAGTTTTTACTGTATTTGAAGAGAATATATGCAATTTGACTTTGATCTTGTCTATATGAAGGTTTTTAACATAATACTCTGATTACACACCTAATGTTTGCTATATTGATGTATTTCAACCAAAAATTGATATTTGGCGATCTATTAGGGACATTTGATTGCGTTTTATGGTAATACCTACAATTACACTTTTTTTTTATCAATTTATCGATTAATGTTAAGAGAACAGTCTCTTTTACGGATTGATTTGCAACATATCAACGAATTTGAGTTAAATAGTGATGTTTTTTCAGCTATTCATTGCGTTACGCTGAATTTAAGTGAAGTACAAGCATTTAAAGTATGATTCATTGCATAATAAGTTATTTTAACAGAATACATGCAATTGCGTAATTATTCTATTAGTTTTTATTGTATTTGAAGAGAGTATATGCATTGCTTCTTTGATCTTGTCTATATGAAGATTTTTTAAAATAATACTCTGATTACACACCTAATATTTGCTATATTGAAGTATTTAAATCGAAAATTGATATTTGATGATCTATTAGGGACATTTGATTGCTTTTTAATGTAATACCTACAATTACACATTTTTTTATCAGTATATCGATCAATTTTAAGAGAATAGACTCTTTTAGGGTCTGATTTTAGATAATCAGTGAATTTGAGTTGAATAGTGATGTTTTTTGTGGCTATTCGTTGCATTACGTTGAATTCAGGTGGAGTACAAGCATTTAGAGTACGATTCATGGTATGATAAGTTGTTTTAGCTGAATACAAGCAATTGTGTGAGTATTCAATTAGTTTTTATTGTATTTGAACGGAATATATGCAATTTGACTTTACTCTTCTCTATATGAAAGTTTTTTAACATAATATTCTAATTACACACCTATTATCGGCTATATTGATGTATTTGAATCGAAAATTGATATTTGACGGTCTATTAGGGACATTCTTTTTGTCAGTATATCGATCAATTTTAAGAGAATAGGCTCTTTTAGGGTCTGATTTGGGATATATATCAATGAATTTGAGTTGAATAGTGATGTTTTTGCAGCTATTCATTGCATTACGTAAAATTCACGTGGAGTACAAGCATTTAGAGTACGATTCATGCCATAATAAATTGTTTTAATTGAATACAAGTAATTTGTGAGTATTCAATTAGTTTTTATTATATTTGAAAAGAATATATGCAATTTGATTTTGATCTTATTTATATGAAGATTTTTTAACATAATGCTCTGATTACACCGTATTGTTTGCTATATTATTGTATTTCATTAAAAAATTGATATTTGACAATCTAGTAGGAACATGTAATTGCATTTTAATATAATACCTACAATGACACAACTTTTTATGAGTATATCGATCAATTTTAAGAGAACAGGCTCTTTTAGAGACTTATTTAGGACATATCAATGAATTTGAGTTAAATTGTGAAGTTTTTGAAGCTATTCATTGCATTACGTTGAATTCAAGTGGAGTACAAGCATTTAGAGTAATTGTGTGAGTATTAAATTAGTTTTTATTGTATTTAAAAAGTATATATGCAATTTGATTTTGATTTTATCTATATGAAGATTTTTGACATAATACTCTGATTAGACACATAATGTTTGCTATATTATTGTATTTCAATCGAAAATTGATATTCGGTAATCTATTAGGAATATTTGATTGCTTTTTAATGTAATACCTATAATTACACATATTTTTCTCAGTATATCAATCAATTTTGAGAGAACAATCTCATTTAGGGACTGATTTATGACATATCAACGAATTTGAGTTGAATAGTTATGTTTTTGCATCTATTCATTGCATTACGTTGAATTCAAGTGGAGTAGAAGCATTTAGAGAATATTTACAATTTGACTTTGATCTTATTTATATGAAAGTTTTTTATATAATACTCTGATTACACACGTAATGTTTGCTATATTGAAGTATTTCAATCGAAAATTGATATTTGGCGATCTATTAGGGACATTTGATTGCGTTTTAATCAAAATCAAATTGCATAATACCTACAATTACGCATCTTTTTATCAGTATATCGATCAGTTTTAAGAGAATAAGCTCTTTTAAGGACTGATTTAGGACATATGAATGAATTTGAGTTGAATAGTGATGTTTTCTCAGCTATTCATTGCATTACGTTGAATTCAAGTGGAATACAAGCATTTAGAGTATGATTCATGGCATAATAAGTTGTTTTAACTGAATACAAGCAATTATGTGAGTATTCAATTAGTTTTTTTTGTATTTGAAGAGAATATATGCAATTTGATTTTGATCTTGTCTATATGAAGTTTTTTTAATATAATAATCTAATTACACACCTGATGTTTGCTATATTATTATTTTTCAATCGAAAATTATTATTTGGCAATCTAGTAGAGACATTTGATTGCATTTTAATATAATACCTATAATTACTCATCTTTTTGTTAGTATATCGATTATTTTTAAGAGAATAGACTCTTTTAGAGACTGATTTTTGACATATCAATGAATTTGAGTTGAATAATGACGTTTTTGTAGCTATTCATTACTTTACATTGAATTCAAGTGGAGTATCAGCATTTAGAGTACGCTTCATTGTATAATAAGTTATTTTAACTGAATACAAGCAATTCTGTGAGTATTCAAATAGTTTTTATTATATTTGAAGAGAATATATGCAATTTAACTTTGATCTTGTGTATATGAAGATTTTTTAACATAATACTCTGATTAGACACCTAGTATTTGCTATATTATTGTATTTCAATCGAAAATTGATATTTAGAGATCTAGTAGGGATATTTGATTGTATTTTAATATAATAACTACAATTACACATCTTTCTATCGGTATATCGATTAAATTTAAGAGAATCGGCTCTTTCAGAGACTGATTTTAGACTTATCAATAAATTTGAGTTAAATAGTGACGCTTTTGCAGCTATTCATTGGATTACGTTGAATTCAAGTAGAGTTCAAGCATTTAGAGTACGATTCATTGCATAATAAGTTATTTTAACTGCATACGAGCAATTGTGTGAGTTTCCAATTAATTTTTATTATATTTGAAGGGAATATATGCAATTTGATTTTGATTTTATTTATACGAAGATATTTTAACATAATACTCTGAATACACACTTAATGTTTGTTATATTGATATATTTTAATCGAAAATTAATATTTGGCGATCTATTAGGGACATTTGATTATGTTTTAATGTAATACTTATAATTACACATTTTGCTTTTTGTATATCGATCGATTTTAAGAGAATAGGCTCTTTTATGGATTGATTTATGAAATATTAATGAATTTGAGTTGAATTGTGATATTTTTACATCTATTCATTGTATTACGTTGAATTCAAATGGAGTACAAGCATTTAGAGTACGATTCATTGCATAATATGTTATTTTAATTGAATATGAGCAATTGTGTGAGTATTCAATTAGTTTTTATTGTATTTGAAGATTATATATGTAATTTGATTTTGATCTTATCTATATGAAAGTTTTTAACATAATACTCTGATTACACACCTAATATTTGTTATATTATTTTATTTCAATCGAAAATTGATATTTGGCGATCTAGTAGGGATATTTGATTGTATTTTAATATAATACTTATAATTACACATCTTTTTATAGTATATCGATTAATTTTAAGAGAATAAGCTCTTTTAAAGACTAAATTTTGACATGTCAATGAATTGAGTTGAATAGTGACGTTTTTGAAGCTATTCATTGGGGTTTAGGGTTTAGGGTTTTTTTTTTATATAAGAGGGGGAGATATTATTCATCGAGCCCCCATCCCGCTATTTAAAGGTTTAGGGTTTAGAACTTAGGGTTTTGTTTTTTTTTTTAAAGGAGGAGATGGTATTCATCGGGCCTCTGACCCGCAAACTGGAAAATGAAAGGTTAGCTCATGGACATTGCATGCTTGAGATATCAAAACATAAAGGAAAAGGCCCAAGGCCCATTACATAAGTTCTATAAAGAGGCCCACTTCTTAATACGCACAGTAAAGGGCCCAATACCCAACATCTTCATAAAGTCCATGCAGAAAAAAGGTCCATTCAGCTTGAAAAGGCCCAGGAGGATTAAATTAAGTTCAAGAACTGGCCCATAAGATTTCGGCCTGCAAGGTGGATAAAATAGAATAAGCCCAGCCCGTCGGAGGGAAGCCCAGGCCTAAGGCCCAACAGAAAGCTCAATTTCAGCCTGTAGTTGAAGGAAATGAGGCCCAAAATGAAAGGCCTATCCATCATATAGCCCATCTCACATAGCCCAAAACTTTGGCCGAAGCTCCATAACAGAATGTGCAAATATGGGAGGCCAAGCAAGAGGTAGATTGGGACATAGGGGTTAACCGAAAGGGGTAGACTAAAGATGCATTCAATTTGCTCATAATAAAGGTATCTATTCGGTGCAACCAGACCAAGACTAGAACAGTTTTCAGTGCCTAAAAGTGGCCAGATAGGCTTGGGAGAAAAAACCAAGAAATTAGGGAAAGGATAACTTCTAACGAAGTTCCAACAAAATTCACCCCAAATTTTTTTTTTAATTTTTAATTTTTTTTTATTTCTTTTATTTTTTATTTTTTTTTATTTTTTTTTAACTTAATGGGGTGAAAAAGGATAACTTTCAAGTTATAGTTCTAACAAAACCCCTACGCCCCGACCTAGATAACCTCTCCAAACTCAACCTAAGCACACACACCGTTTAAGGCACTGGACAAAGACCTAGGCGAGAGAGCGGGCACCAAAGAGATGACAGCTAATATGAAATAGATTTAAATGCAAATTTCCCCACGACTTAGACCCAACCACCCAAGAACATTCAAATAGTGTGCAAAGAACTCAAGAAGGAGGGATATGACCTGAGCATACGGTAAGTTGATGAAGTTCCATCCCTGAAAGAACAGCCCTCAGAGCTAAGCAGTCGTTCAAAGTACTCTACTCTAGAATTCTTCAAATCCTCCTGAGTAGCCATCCAATTACCATCAGGGCCAATGAGATGATCGACAAAAAGCTTCTTCCTTTTCTTTTTGACGGTATTGTGAAAGAATTTCGTGTTAGCCTCCCCCTCCTTCCACCACTTGATGGTCGCCTTTTGCTTCCAATAGATTTCTTCACAATTATACCAAAATTGTAATCCGGCTCTCGTTTCATTCCACAAGACCCTATCATCAACCTCATGGGAATTATCAAACTTATCTTCAAGGTCCTTCACTTCTTGCTTTAACCGTTTAATATTATCAAAAACATTATCGAATCTATCCTTGTTCCAAATGGATAGGTCCTGTTTGAGTCTCTTAAGTTTGAGATGAAGAGAGAGGAGAGGACAAGAGCTACAGACTTGTTGATCCCAAGACTTTTGGACAACATTAAGGAAGCCTTTGTGGTTACACCACATGTTTTGGAATCTAAATTTGGGTCTATTATTGGTGTCTTTATGCTTGACATCAATCAAAATAGGGGCATGGTCAGAGCACAACCTATCTAGGTGGCTAACTGCTGTGACCTCAAAATGATGTACACAATTGCTATTAATCAGAGCACGGTCAATCCTTTCACTAAGTTTGGAATTAGCCTAAGTGAAAGGTTTACCGTGGTTATTATGAATTAATTGCTAACACTGATCTTTTCTTCAATAATGAGATAAGTATGATATATAATGACAAGTCCATATGCTTGTCCTCCGGAGGTGTCACAATCGAGCCAACTCAGCCCCGCCCCGTGGAATGACGGGCGGGCCGCTGGATCTCCCTGAAGCCTGCTTTGGGTTGTAAGCCCACAAGCCCACCTCAGCCCGAGCTGAGAATGTTGTTGTTGGGCCTTTGCAAGTGGAAAGGCCCATTTCTCTGCTTGGGCCTGCAAGTTCTTTTGGGCTTTCATTTTTTGAATTGGTCAAGCAGTTATCTCCTCAGGCAGCCCACTTAAAGAGGGATTTTGCAAGCCAAGGTAACCTCCCTGCTTTGAATTTTGATTCAAGTATTAATAGAAAGCATGAAATGGTGGATGGCATGACTAATTTTAAATTTTCTTCTGAGGAAATCAATGGCATGGCTAAACCTTTTGATTGCTTTATTGTCGGATTCTTCCCTAGGGGCAAACCTTTTGTGGATGTTGTTAGGTCTTTTTTTGTATCTTTGAAACTCATTGGAACATTTCAGGTTATAGGTTTGGACTATAAACACATACTTGTTAGGCTCTCCTCTCTCTCTGATTTTAATAGGATCCGACTTCGCGGAACCTATTTAGAGGGAGATAAACCTTTACGTATGTGGAAGTGGGAAGTTGGTTTCCGACCTAGGCATGAATCTTCTGTTACTCCAGCTTGGATTTCTTTCCCAGGGCTGCCGATTGAGTTCTAGGGTAGCCTAAAAGCTTTTGCTAACAGTTTTGGAACCCCAATCCATTGTGACAGACCAACTTTAAATTTCTCCAGGCCATCTGTGGCCCAGGTCCTTGTTGATTTTGACGCGAAGCAAGATTACCCAGATGAGATTAGTATCTCAGTGGATGGGGAGCCGGTTCATAGGCAGCGCGTTAAGATTGAGAATCGCTCGAGGTACTGTGATCATTACCACAAGTTGGGCCATCAAACGCATTCCTGTTACTTCCAACATCCTGAACTTCGGCCGATCCGAGAGAGAGTCCCTCGAACTGCCCGTAAGGCACCTGGGATTGGCACCCAGGTTCTCTTGGCCACCCCTCGTGAACTTGTGGTTAGAGTGTCAGATCAAGCACTTTTTGAGAGTGCTGACCTGATGGAGGCCCTGCCTGAGGTTGGTCTCTCCCTCAGGTCAAGGCCACTGAGGTGGTTGATGTCTAGCCAGTTATGGAGGGTGGTGGGGTTTCGGCCACCCACCTCGATTGTACGGATTTTGCTACCTCTGAACCCACTTTTGAAGGGAATTTAAGGGTAGCCTGTGTTCCGTCCTCCCCCGTCTCTATTGAACCCCTTTCATCCCATATATTTTAGGATGTTTTTGGGGATCAAATAGATCATAAATATCACCCAATTTTTTTTAATATTTTTAGGCCTAAAATACTATAAATATTATTTATCGTCTAAATTTGTACATATAATTTTAATTTATAATACACATCAAATTTAGATTTTTGAGATGTTATATTAAGTCAAACTCAAATTTAAAAATGTTAAATTTAAATTAATTGTAAATCAAAACTATTTCAATTTTGAGCTAACTAGATTCAAAATAATTGACTTTGAGCCGATTTGATTTCAAATTTGAGTCCTACTTGATTAAGTTGTTAAATGCCAAAATTAAATAAAATATGAAAATGAGATACCACTATGGTTTGATTCCTGGTTCATGGATTAAAAATACCAAACTTTAGCCACTAAACTGGCATGTTTAATTAAATTCCTTTAACATTTACATATATAACATATTCACACAGGCTCACGTTTTTTAAATTATAACATCGGAGTCCCTAGATTTTTAAAAAATTATCATACGGGTCTTTCTTAAATTTTTTATTATTATTATTTTTTTAAAATTATCATTATACCCTTACCTCTCTCTCTCCACCCGATCCGACGGCAGTGCGCAGTCGCTGCGTCACCACGCACAGCCGCCGCGAAGCTTCACGCGGCCATGCGACACCGCCGGTAGCTACGCCCCCGCGCAGCCTCTGGCGGCTTCGCGCAGCCGCGCACAGTTGCCGCCTGGCCGCGCGACGTCGCACGGCCACCGGATGGGGATGAGAGAGAGGGGGAGTCTCTCTCTCCTCCCGATCCAGCGGCCGCGCGCCTGGCAGCGATGTCGCGCGTCTCCTCCCGATCCGGCGGCCGCGCCACCCCGCAAGGCCTCCAGCGCCCATCCGAGCGCCCCATCCGCGAGACGCAGCCGGCGGCCACGCGACGTCTCGCAGCCGCACAAAGCCGCCGGAGGCCGCGCGAGGTGGCGCGGCCGCCGGATCGGGAGGAGAGAGAGACTTCCCGTCTCTCTCCTCCAAATATGGCGAAGCAGGCGGAGAAAGAGAGATAAAAGTATAATGGTAATTTTAAAAAATAATTATTAATAAAAAGATCTGATAATTTTTTTAAAAACTAAGAATTCAATGTTATAATTTTAAAAATATAAATATGTATGATAATAAATCTTAAATTCAGGAACCTGAGTGTAATTATTCCTAATAAAAATTAAAAAATTAAAAAAAATCAAATGATAATTTTTTAAAAATTAAGAATTGATATTATAATTTTAAAAATATAGATATGTGCTTTAAACTAGAGACCTGTAATTATTTTTTTTAATAATGGTAATACATAAAAGCTTTAATCATATTTAATGTTTGTAGTTATTTATGAAAGACTTATGACATTCCTTCGTATATGGGTCATATTTTTTTGATTTTATTTTATTATAATGGCTTTATTTAAAAATTAAATTTATTTCAGATTATATATATATATATATATATATATATTTAATATTAAAATAATTTTTTGATTAAATTTAAAAAATAAAATATATTTTTCTTATTAAAAAAACTCGAACGGAAAGAGGCCTATTGCGGATGAGAAGAGCAGAGGAGGTGGCTGGAAGCCAATTGGCTGCGGAATACTCGCATCGGTTCTCTCGCTCTCCTTTGTTTCCCCCATTTCCTTTGCCTCTCGTTCTGTCCTCCCCGCCTTATCTCCCTCTCCGATCTTTGGGATTCCAAGAATCTCTGCCTGCGATCATGTCGGCGGTGAGCTTCCTCTTCCCCTCTGATAGTGTGCCCGGTGAACCATCGATCTTTTAGCTTCCCTCTTCCAATTGATTTCAAGGTTTTTTTTTTTTCAGACTGTTGGCGGATTGTAGAAATGTTGTATATTCGTTATACGATCGTTGTGGAAATGGCGTGTAGGCATAGGGTTAACGGTAGCTTGATATGCATTTGAAGATGCTTAAATCGGAGCTCGTGGATTGGGGATGGAAGACTTTTCTATAAATTAGGTTAAAATATATATTAAGTTTTGGGGCCATGTCCTACATTCAAAATTTGATTGTTTTTTCCGGTTTTTCTTTGATGGTAGTTACGATCTGTTGGAAACTTGAGAATGATTAAGAAGTTTCTGATTGCTGCGATGGGGTTTTGCTTAATGATGTGAAATTGTTAGTTTGGGGGTTTCATAACGAAATAAATCTGCAAAAAATGACAAATAGAACTATCTTAAATGACCATTTTGATGTTCTTGGCCAAGTTGTTATTCTGGCAGACAATGGCTTTGTGGCTAGCAGAAGCCTTGCACATCATGATTTCTATGCATGCTTTGATCTGTCCATTAGAACTCATTGATTTTGCAAGTGCTGTCATCAAATTTCTCATACACTTTTTTCAATCATACTCAAAGTTACAAAATAGATGCGAAATTACAGATCATTCTTTGTATTGCGCACTTCCTTTTTCAGACGATCCCAATCAGTTTCAGCTTAAGGCTTTGTTGCTGTGGTTGTTTTTGTTGTTTTAGTATTTGTAGTTGTTTTTTTTTGCAAGTAGTTAATTTCACAACATGGGATCACCAATAAACAGGAAAATAACAAATTGATGTTGATGCAATGGATTCCATGATTGTTTCATTTTTATTCTCTACTTCCCTCAAATTGATGTAATTTTATAATTCATAGGATCCTGATATCTATTTCTCCCTCCCACCTATTGATTTTCTATACTGCTTAATGTCACATGATCTAATCACCGGAAGAGTAACCATATGTTGGAATAAATGTAAAGATAGGTATACCTTGTCACAGCAAAAATGATTGTCACGTTTTCCAAGGTTCCTAGGGATGATGTTTACAGTAGAGGATCGCTACTCTATCTGATAAGAACGTCCCTACAGTACTACACTGGATCAAATGCCTAGGAGAATTGGATTTTCAGAGAGATCTTATCTCTAAGTACATTTCACTTTTATTAAGAGAGAAATTTTATGAAGTGCTGCCAAACACCTCTTTTAGTGAAAGGATATATTTTCCAGTAGTATTCATGCTATGTATATAATATCATCATGGTTGTATGTACTCATTCATGAAGTGGTGCCAAACCCCTCTTTTAGTGAAAGAGTACATGTTCCAACAGTATTCATGAAAGCTTTTGATGTTTTTGAGTCTTTGACTTTAATAAGAAACTTTTTCATGATTTCAGCCTTTACCATGTGAGCTTGAAGTGACCTATATGTGACTTTCTTCATTCTATTTAGTTCTCCTAAAACCTTATATCAGAAAGAGAATGAATGGAGGGAGAGAACAATTTAGATCTTTCTTGTTTCTGAGTATATGTATTAACTTGTTTATCTCCTTTTGTTGTTCCTCAAATAAGTTAAAGATTTCATTTTAAAAGAAGTTACATAAACTCCAAAAAGAATTTACCTAAGAGAGAAAGAGAGAGAGTGTGTGAGTGTTTATTAACCTTAATAGCATTTTACTTTCCGAAATGCAAGTGTTTCAACTATAATTCAAATTATATAGAAATCCAGAGATGAAAAGTTTACTGGGTGCCCTTGTTTGCAACCATTTTGTCTTTAATTTCTTGTGTGATTTAAGATAAAGTTTAAACTATATTTCTTTTTCTCTTCCACCCCTCCCTACTTACCTGTTTTGAAAAATTGAAGTTGGTTTTAAGTTTAACAAAGTTTAACGAATAGCAAACAAGGCTTAAGTTTAATGTTAATGAAGGTTTAACTTAAAACAAGTTGCCAAAACTTCCCATGAATCAGTTCTAGCATGCAAATCTTTAGATCTCCAAAATTGTCGCTATGAGCCCAAATCACAGATTCCTGGCTATATAGTATAACCTCTAACCATTTAAGAAGATTTGGCAGGACAAAGGCAGACCTTTGCCGAAGTTTGGTGAGTGGGATGTCAATAATCCAGCCTCAGCTGAAGGCTTCACAGTCATCTTCAACAAAGCCAGGGATGAAAGAAAGACTAATATCCATCCTGGTGCACTGCCAGCAAGACCGCCGAATAATATAGAGAGCTTCAAGCCAGAGGACAGTTACGGCTTCCCGAGAAAGAATGTGCGTACCATTATTCCTTTCTTAACTCGAAGAATATTCATGCGAGGCAAGACTACCTGAACTAGTTCTTGTTTCCAGTCAGCTTGAGATTGAGTAGGTTTGAGAAGGTGAGAAGGCCCAAAGAAAGGCTGCAATCAAAGCAAATTAGTAATAGAAACTGCAAATGGATGCTCATTAGACAAGTAAAAATTCCATGCTCTGTCATAGATAACCGTAGTAAAGCTGTGTATTTGATGAAAGTTCGAAGTTATACATGCAGTGTAAAGGGAGATTTCTTATCTTTAGATCCACCCTTGAAGTAATTCATTTTTAGCTGTTAATTGATTTTTGGATTTCATTCGTGCTCATGCCCGGCCAAGGTCGATGAAAATTGCAACTCGTGTAAAAGATTCAATAAGACAAACGAATCACTCTCTGTTCCATGAATCAATAAGTCCTTTGTGGATGTGAATTCATGATACAACTTAACAGAATCAAGCCGATTTTGAATAGATAAGAAGATAAAGAGATTTTTTTTTTTTTTTTTTGGTAAATTCTGCTCTCAATTCTTAACTATATGACATTGTTTACTAACTGATTACTGCTTATTTTCTGTGTTTTTGGGTACAGGGGAAGTGGTTTTGCTGCGGGTAATGAGCTGCGATGGCTTCCCCGCTTTGGAGGATCAGCATGATATTTATCTCTATGCTTACGCTCTTCATGGTTTTTACCCGTCTCATGTGTTAATGTATCATTAATTTGTGAGGAGAAATGGAGATGGAGTTTTTTTTTTTTTTTTTTTTTTTTTTTTTTTTTTTTTTGCTGCACCGAGGAGAAATTACCTTCAACCGAGCATTTAACTCGATGCAATCAAAATATTAATATTATTTAAATAACAATATGTTATAAATGTTTATGTTATCTAGTAATTATTGTGTTTTGGATTAAAATGTAATGATTTTAGACTTTGAGGACTCAAAAGTAATTTACTGTTAAAATTGCCACATGAAGCTTCTCCATTATGAAATTTGATTTTTGTCAATGTTATTCTGACTTCTCTCTTCAAGATTGGGTAGAGTTAATTTTGCTTAAAAATTGGATTAAATTTTAGATCGACTCGCTCCAAAAAAATTGGCTTATGAATCATTTTTATGGCTTGAGATTTTAATTGATCTATTTTTTGAGTCAGTGTAGAATCAAATTTAGCTTGCTCGAGAGTCGAGATTATATCACTCAAGAATTTTTTTTTTTTAAAAAAAAAATTTATAAGCCCCTTTTCAATCAATTGCTTAGTTAGAGGAGCACATGAAATTTCTTGTCACCATTTTTTGAAGCTTGCTGTCTGCTGGTTGCTGATTTACCTTTTTTTTCTACCTTTCCTTATGGTTAGATTAATTTAAAATATCTAAATAAACAAATATATATATATATATATACACCCAAAGTTTTGACTAAAAAGTTTAAAGTTAATTGAAAGTTGGTTTGCAGTGCGAATCGAGTAAGAATCAATACCTAATATGGTTTAGCTCGTATTGAAATTAGATTGAATTCTTTTAATTTAAAATTTTGATGGGATCGACATCAAATATGAAACTTTTTTATTTTATTTTATTTTTTTGTGAATATTGATCAACTCAATTTTAAGTAAAAATTAGAATATTTATTCAAAGATTAAAATTAATTAAAACTTGAATTAGATTTTAGATCAAAATAAGATTAATTTAATTTAAGTGAGCTGACTAACGAGTCATTTTTATGGCTTAAAATGTTTATCAATCTAATCTTGTGCGGATCGAATCGACTATGGTGAGATGGGGGTGCAGTTGCACCCCTAAGGCATCTGATAATTTTGGCTCTCACCAAATTTCATCACCTCTATTAAGCTTCCTTCGCCGAGTTTGTGTCTTGTTCAGTGATCTTCGTCTAGCAGACCAACCATTTGATCCCATACTCCGGCAAGCCTCCCCGAGCTCCTTCCCATAGCCATCGGTCTCCTCTGCCTCATACTCCTCCTTCAATGATCGCTCTCTTTCTAGTTTGAATTCTATTTTCAACCGGCCTAAATGACATTCATCTTTATTTTTTTTATAACGTTTATTCATACCTTGTTAATTTTATATTAATTTTTATTTCTATTTCTAACTGGTAAAATCAAGATGAGCAATATAATGTAATTTGATTGAACATATATAAATATTTATATTTAATTGTTTGACTTAAAAATAAAAATTAACTTAAAATCGGACCGACTTTAGCTCTAATCGAATTTCTCAGTTCGAGCTTGAATCAATAATAAGCAAGCTAACCTAACTCAAATCATATTAATCTCATTTAATCGAGATCAAATAAATATCTTCAATTCAAATTTAAATCAAAGTCAAATAAGTTTGAAACCGAATCATTAACAGCCATACATAAGGAGAAATTATTTTCTCAGGCTGGCTTTCTACGTCATTTTTTAGGCGCTCAGTAGACGCGCGCTGCCTCGTGCACAGCGCCATGCTCAAAACGGCGAGAAAACCCTCGCAGTTCGCATCATTTTTTCATATTTTTGTTTTTTTTTTTTGCATAATATATTTTAATTAACGTGCATTCATATACAAATTTCAACAAAGTCAATACAAAGTGAACAAGGTCAATACAAAGTCAATATATCTGTGACTTTGTATTGACCTTATTTCACTTTGTATTCATTTTGCTGAAATTTGTAAATGAATGCACATCAATTAAAATGTATTATGCAAAAATAATTTTACAAAAATATGAAAAAATGGCGCAAAATTGCGAGAAAATGGGGTAAAATGACATTTTCTCCCAGTTTCGGCCGTGACGCTGTGCGCGATGCAATGTGCACACGCGGCGCGTGCCTACTGGGCATCTAAGAAATGATGTGAAAAGTCAGCCCAAGGAAATAATTTCTCCTGCACCAGAGATGCACGTTGTAAATTACGTGATCCGGTTACTATTCACCCACATTTCCTAAACTTTCTCAGCATAAATACGAAAAAATAAAAAAATAAAAAGGGGTAAATTAAGACAGATATTGCAAATTGATTTTAATTTTTAAAAAATTTGATTTGAGTTCCTCACATTAATTTGGCGCTGCTGTTAGGTCCTTGACCTCTGTTCTCACTTTTTTACTTAGATCTTTTAGATAGATATTGACAAAAACAGGGGTGATAAAATGGGTCGACAGTCGGGTTTGATAGAACCCGAATCCGATCTGAATTGATTAGTCTTAATCTGAATCTGACTCATTTATTAAATGAGTTAAAATTCATGACCCGAATTCGACCCAATTAATAAATAGGTCGGATTGGCTGGTCGATCCGATCAGTTTATAGAGTCTTTTTTGATAAATGTTCAACCTGAACCCTACCCGACCCGATTATGCCCAACTAAAATCCGATCCTTTTAATAAATGAGTCAAAATTCATGACTCATATCTGAAATTTACAGGTCAGATTCGGGTCGAGTTCACAGATCAGATCATATATTACCACCCCTAAACATCATTAACTTTAATAAAATTTTATAAAAATTAGTTTTTATTTTATTTTATCAAAATGTCTCTTTACCATACTTTCTGTCTTTTTCCTGTTTTTTTTTTTTTCATTGATGATGGCCTAAAGGCATAGGGATAAATCCCATGTAGGAAATGATAGCCTTGAGGGCATGAGATTCATGACATATTAAATATTTTTTATTATATAATTATGATATTTTACTTATAGAAATAGATAATGATTTATTTAAATTAATTAAGTTATAAATATATATAAATGTATATAAATAAATAATAATATATTTACATATTTAAATATAAAATGTGACTAATAATTAAATTCAATTTAAATCAACTCAAAATTAAATAAATTTTATTTGAAATAAATATTAAAAATTTCCCATTTTAAAATTTATATTTTAGAAGAAGTAAGAAATTAAATTTTAATTTTAATTGAAGATGTTTATTATTTATAATTTTTACAGTGTTAAATTAAAAATTATTTATATGAATAAATGCAATTTACCACGTAATACTATTCTAACATTAGGGTCTCAAATGCAATTTACCTACAGTACATGATGACCTGTAGGTAAACCGTCTCCTCGAGAGACCACGTGGCATCATCTCCACCACTCAGCAGTCTCCAGGCATAATCCCCGGCGGGCTGGCACGAGCGACGCCATCCACAGAACCTCATGAGGGCCCACCGGCGCCCCCCCGAGACCTTGAGCAGCGATTGCGGTCAAGTTCAATGCTCGCTGGACCGTCGATCAATTTCTAGTAAAAATTAACGGCAACGATCAACCAGCTAACGTCCGAATCTTCTAGACTCCGCCCCGCCATCGGGAGCCCCCCGGGGCCCAGCTCCTCCCTTTTCCCTCTCGCCATTTTCATCCATATAAAATGCTTGAAAATTGAAAAAACCGCTAATTAATTTATTAATTCAAGAATATATCTGAGCGAGTAGGCGTAGTACTCCGCTGGTAATCATTTGAGAGGATTTCGATTTTCAACGGCCCGCTCGTGCAATCGCTGCTAATCGAGGTAAGAAATTTGGGGGGGGGATTTCACGATTTGCGCAGGCGAAACCCTAACTTTTCAACTCGTTTTGCTGGTATTCTGCCGTTTGATTGATGTTCTTTCTTGGATCCCTGCGTGCTCGGCTTCTAATTCATCCATTTGATCTGCATTGTAGCCTAATTCCGCAGTGTTTTGTTTGCGCGAGTTCAGGATTTGCTTCGTGATTGGCGTATTTTGAAGCAGAGATGCGTGACTTTGGTAATTTGAAGCTGCAGGGAAGCCCGGTAGTTTCAGGTTTTCTATCGGGGTGCGATGGACCTTGAATGTTTCCTGTTTTTGATTCTGTGATTTCATTCTGCATGTGCTTAGAGGGGTTAAATTGTATTAAGGGAAATGTACGGTTATATGATGTGATATAAGTCCTCTAAATAGCGTGCTGTGAAATTGCTTTTTGATGAATATGTGCTGATAATTGCGTTATCAGCAGTCTGACATCTTAGTTAGCGAGATTGTTTTCTCATCCATTTTTGTAATCAGACATGCTGAAGGACCTGAAAAATACAGCAACCAACCCTCCCCAATTTTAATTTTTCAATGCAATACACTAGTCATGGTAGGTTCATATGATTTTAGAAATGTCCTGAATACATGATATTGATGTGCTCCAATCTGGAGGGCTGGAGACCTAGATCGTTACTTCATTCTTTCTGCTGGATTAATCAATACATACAATACAATGATACTTCCAACAACGCCATCAGGATTCATAGAAACCAATTGGTTTTAGTCATCGTCATTACAATTTTTTTATGAAAACCATGCAAGGTATGAAGCAATTAAGAGGGGAAACAATGCCAGGAAGTTGAAAAGCAGCAATAGTGTGGAAGAAAATGCACAAACACATCAAATATATCTACAATATTGTAATAAATTACAGGTCCTTAATTTCAGTGGTAGACGAGACCTTCTATATGTCTTACCAGGTTGATACCATACTTAGACGATGAAACACCTAATATCTCATATTTTTCGGGTAGTTTGGACATTGATCTTATGAAGAGTGGGAAGCTAAACTTGATTGTCATTTTTGTCATTGCAACTTGGTCGAACTGGATAAGATTTAGTTCCCAAAATCAACGCTTCTTAGTCAGAATATGCTCATGTCAATGATGTTGAGGATCATTGCCGTCCTTATAGATTGCCTCCAATTTATTTTTAAAATAAATTTAAGATGATTCTAAGAAAAAATATGCTCCTGTTATTTATTTTAACTGTCTTCTAGATTAATGATGGAATTTTAAATAGGAGATGAGAACAGTAATTGAATACATCAATAGGTTCTATGACTATCATAAACAATGTAAAGGTTTTGAGAATCCTAGCATAGCCATAACTAGATTTATAACTAGCCCGAGTGAAGATATGAATTGTTCGAGTGTCTATTTAGTACACTTGAAGTTGTGAGCCAGTGAAGAAAACAATAGCATCTGGATGTCTTGAGGCCTAAGGTAGTGTTAATACGAGTTATTAACCTATTGTTGCGAGATCTGCTATTGCATTTGTTCTTATAAGCACTAATGTTTGCTCTAGTGGTCCGTCTCTTTCTAGAGGAGACAAGATTGAATGTCCTATTGTGATCTCCATGATTTTTGAAAAGGAGAACATAGATTCTTTATTTATCTCAATTTATATAGTAGATCTCGAACTAGCAAAAGAAAAAGGTATGGGGATGAAATTGAAGCAAATATGGAGGAAAAGATCATAGAACTTGAAACTGTGGAGGAAAAGAACATAGGTGAAATTGAGGTGATGGCTTTTTAACTTGTAAGGATAATCTTATATCTTCTTTGGAAATACCATTAACTGAAATTTTGAAAAAATAGTATATTACATGTTCCATTATTTGACGATGATAACAATATAAAGCCTGTTTATATGGATGGTGTTTTTGTTATTGAAGAGCTGGTGATTTGGAAGTTAAGGATGTAAAACACATTGAAATGATTGTTAGCTGGTCATGATAATAATACTGCACCAAATTTGGTTAGGCATATTTCTATCCAGTTTTATGAGAATGATGAAGTATTTGAATCCGTGGCCTATAGGATGCTTCCACTTAAGAGGGAGTCATTGAGGAAAAATATGAAGAAGAAGAAGAAGAAAAAGGAGAAGAAATAACAACTTATTGAGTAGGGGTACGATTGGGTTTTTATTGAGGTATTGAGAGGCTGGTTTGTCAAGTTTTTCAGTTATCTCAGGAAAACTCTCTAATTTTGTTCAGGTAGCACACACTTATTTATCCTACTCTCTATAATCCACATACTAATGATCAAACAGAATCAGTTGGTAGGATTTAGGCTTTAGTATAGAGTCGGTTCTACATATATTTAGTTTCCTTTGATTTTCTTATTGCATATTAGAGAATTGTTTCATTTATAGTATAGTTGCATTCTCATTTATACTTATCACATGAGGAGATTAATGAATTTAGTGGAAAATTATTGCATATTAATGCAAAGTTTTTTGAAAATAATTTTGTGGTAATTTAAGTAGTTTTCAAACTCGTGAAGGGGATTAAAAAATTTTAATGGGATCGGGTTGATTGGTTAAATTATATATTTAATATTAGATTTTGGGATTTATTGTACTTTTAGTATTTCAGATTTAGTAATTTTTTAAGACCTAAAATAGTAATATCTAATGAGGTTAAGCTTTTTTATTTCTATCTATGTGAATCTATACTTGAGTGTCTATTAATGAAATACACTTCAAAAAACGAGTAAATTGAATAATTCTTAATGATTAAATAAGTTCTATTTGAAATTAAGATATCAACAATATTTGGTTCAACGAAGATACATATCTTTTTCAAGTGATTTGATGAGATTGATGGAGGGCCATTATATGTAACCTTGATCATTTCGATATACAAATGATTGCATCTTATAGTGATACTCATAAAATTGGCATGATTATTTGGAGATGTTGATTGGCTGGATCACATGAAGCTACACATGAGATTGACCTGATTATCTGAGGGTACAGTTTGATTGGGTTGCATGGAGGTACTCACAAGAAATTGATTCATTGTCCACTGGATCCCATAGAGGTATGCACTAGTAGGGTTCACATTTACTCAATGTGGTTGAAGGATAATGCAGTTGGTTGATTGGGACATTTTGTTGATCGACGGTTCAGATCTGATTTTGTGCCATGACATAGATTATGTAGTTAAATATTTTAATGGCTTTGTCATGAATAAAAATTTATATTTGTCAGACAAACTAACTCTAAAATGGGTTGGGACGAGGGATTCCTAGATGAGATCGATATCCCGAAAGGAAATGACATGGAAAATCTTAGGCGACAATCCTTAAGTCTCTAGTTATCCACTTGAATTCCTTTGTTCCTCAAATTTGTCATTCCACCGACGTTTTGCATCACCTCTCTTTGGTAACTTTGGTGGAGGCCTTATGCGTCAAAGTCAAAGATGTCTGATATTCTCGAACTTGGGCTTCATCTTTTTTGTCATCTCAGTGGTTGAGGCATGCATTTACTGACAACAATCAGTGGACTTCCACTTGTCTCCTATTTTTATCAAATTGCCTATGATATGATCAATGAAGTGTGATAATATTAACTTGAAATGGAGCGTGCCAAGTCAGTTGTTGAGAATATGTATTTTCATTGTTGCTTCTGTAGCATTTATCATCATATTCACCATTATTATCCTTCACCTCCATGCCATATGAGCGGTGGCATCTAACTTGGCTGCCATAAAACAGAGTCAATCCAAATTATTGGATTGTCATTATCGCCATCATCACAGTCAATCCAAATTACTGGATCATCATCTTGACCATTATCCTCAACCTCCCCACCATATGAGCAGTGGCATGTAGCTTGGCTGATCCAAGAAAATAATGTAGCAGTGGCAGCAATGCTTGCTATGAACAATGTTTGAAGAAAGAAAGGTTGCAGATGTTCACGGTCAACAAGGATATTATAGTTGGCCGTGTCAAGCTGTCGATTAGGAAGATGGGAACCGTACTAGGAACTCGCAGCCTGGCCGAAATCACAATGATTACGATGCTGAATATGCATGTTGGTGGGTGGAGAATCATGCCACTGTGGTGAATTCTGCTATGCGCTGGAGCTTGGGAGGCAACAATTATTGGCAACTTGGTCCCAGAACGACCAAACGTCCAGTTGTTAAACTGAAGTTGCTGTGGAGGCAGAGCCTTCATTCATGACACTGTCTTTGATCTCTAGAACAACCTTGGCAGTAAATCCATCCACTTCTTTGAGCTTCACTTATTCTTCCTTATCAACAAATATACCAAGGATACCTTCCTGCAGCTGGAGTTAAATCTAGAGAGAGAAATCATTGATCTTCACAATTGTTTACTGCTTGGGAGATGACTTTCTTCATAATATTGCTCAACTTTTCCAATCTTCATGAGTGAATATGAAGATCAAGATGACTTCCGATTTTTCATTGCTCCTATCAACTTCTTCAACCTTTTAGGTTCATTGCTATGGACGGGAACCTTCGCTGAAGGCTTTTCTTGGATTGATTCTGTCTTCTTCATTGGCTTCTATTGTGGAGTTGAATGCAGACATGGGATTCTTCCTACACAATTTTATTTTACACCATACATATACATATAATTTTATTTTACATCTTTCTTAAATTTTATTTCACATTTTGCACAATTTTCAATACAATTATCAATTTTATTTCATATCTTAAATAACTTTTAACATGATGAATTTATTTTATTTCTCATCATACGCATGTCTCTAGACAATAAAAAAATTTGCACTCCAAAAGAAAATTTTTTCTCACAAAGTTACCAACCAAATGGACCTTTAGGTATTTTAATGTGGCTTTGGATCTGGGAATGTTTAATTCTTTTTCATATTTGCTTTCCATGTGTTGTCTGCACAGATCATAGTTAAAATTGGCTTGATAACTTTGAATATTTGCAACTGTCATCCTGTAGAACATATACAGCTGTGAAATATTTGAATTGGGAAGATATAGAAATGATCTTGACGACCTTTCGAAGTATCCACTCTTACTCATGTCCTTCTATGAATCTACATTGTCCAATGTATTCAAGGTTTGTGGGCAAGTAGGAGTTTATTTTTTCAAAATAATAAGAAAAAAGTTGACCATACTTATGCCTTGCACAATCACATGGTTTTAGATTCAAACCTTGAAGTGCAATACTATCAACTCGTCTATACTCCTGTCTAGGAGAATGTTTTATGCTAGAGGGCGTGAAAATATATGAAATTGAATAACATGTGAAGGCTATGATGCAATTAAATGTTTCTTTGGCATACTTGTCGTCTTCTTTCCAGTGCGGCATTTATGTTTTTCTATGTGCATGCATGCCATTTGTTAGCTTGGGAGTGGTGGTCATTCTTGGAGGTGGGTTGGGGTTGGATTAGCTAGCTAAGTTGGATAAATTTTCTTAGCAATCCATCATAAACTTAGTGCTTGACATATAAGGCCTATTTGGCCACGGGACGGGCAGGACCAAAATGGCACTCGATTAAAAAAATAATATAATAAATAAATTTTATTACATTCTATATAAATTTCAATATACAAAAACTTTATTTTATTTCATATACTCAATCATATTCAATAAAACTATCAACTTTATTTCACATCCTTAACGAGTAAAATATTTTGGTTTAGGATGTAAAATAAAGTTGATAGTTTTATTGAAAATAATTGAGTATGCGAAATAAAATATTTTTTTTTTATATTTGAGTTTGTGTAGGATGTAATAAAAATTTATTTATTATTATTATATTTATTTTTAATCTAGTACTATTTTGGTTTTGGGTAGAACTAAAATGATCCTGGGGCCAAACAGTAAGAGAAAATCATCTTGTAATTTTTTATTTTAATTTTTTCAGCCGTCATTAGGTTGTTTTGTTACTCTCCTGTTCTATTTATTTCTTCCTTATGCCAACATTTCCTTTGTTCTTTACCAGGATGCTCTAGGTTTTGTGCTTAAGTTGGTGGCGTAGCCTATGTAAGGTTTTGAGGTTTGTTTACTAAACTAATGAAGTCTTCGTAATGAAATTACTCAATGATTCCTTATATTATACTTTTTCAGACTCTGGTCAAGGTTGTTTTTAAGCTGCGTAGAAGCTTATCTAGCATAATGACACCTGCAGTGATCAATTTAACAAGTAAGTTCCCATCTTTTCTTAGGTTGGAGTTTAAGAATTGCTTTTGATTGTAGCTATTTTATGTTGTTGAAACATTTCAACGCTAGTTTGTTATTGTACTTATGGGTTTTATTATTTTGATCCTTGTGGTGGTTGTAGCTTGATTGTAATTGTCAGACTGTGCAAAACGATTTTACATCATGGAAGAGAAAATAGCTTGGAATTACTGATTTTAGCTGTGATAAATAGAAGCATGAGATTTTACAGCTTGGTTGATATTCATTATTAGTTGTCCTCTCTTTCTAATTAGGATTTTAAGCTTACGTAGTTTGTTTTCATGTTTTGCTGCATCATTATGGGACTTGGCCGGTTTATGATGGAGGTTTATGTTGGTTATTTTTTTGTATGCCTAGATTTTTAAGGTATCTAATTTAAGAAGTTGTGGTACCTTGATTTTTAGCTGCTTTTGTTTCTGTTACCACCTTGGCTTGGTTAAAACCTTGGATCATGCTATGTTTATATGCATGTCTTGTTAGTTTGGTTGCTTCTCTCAACTTTTATTTGTCAGTTATAAATGTTTGGCATAAAATTCTTTCTACCGCTCAATAATGTTCCAGAAAGTGACAGACCAAATGAGCAGCAAAAGCAGTCACAAGTTGATGGCCAACCTTCTGCAAATGGAAATGTGCAACCTGGTGTAGCAATGCCATCTACTGTGCATATGATTTCACGTGGTCAACTTGAAGCGGGGCATATTATGGTACCATAGTTTTCTATACGTTTCTGTGCTACAATGGTTAATGGTCTCTTTCTTGTTTTCAAATGTATTTAAGATGACCCAGTTGAATGAGAGCATGCAAACTAATGCTACTTACATTCTGAGCATGCAGCTTCACAGTATGACTCGTATATAATATTCCTTTGCAATAATTGGCAAACTGCACCAAACGTCAACTATCTTTAAAATGCCTATGAGTATTTATATCTCTGCTTGTTCGTTACGAGTTTTATTCACTTTCGACATCCAATAAATTTTAACAGCTGTACAGCCTGGTTTGAGTTTTAGCAGATAAGGTATCTGATGGGCTTTTTATTTGTAAGTTTCATTCCTTTCAAGACAGCAACTGGGGCTGAAATGTGTTGAGTTTGAGTGAGTCTGTACAAAATCAAACTGAATATTGTCGAGTAATGCTTGACTTGGACAAAAGTTTCAGTATTGAGATAGAGTCAACTTGACTAGAATTTTTTCAATTTTGTGCCAACTCACATGAATTTTGAGTCAACTAGAAATCTAATGGCCAAATCTAAATGATGAAGCAGTAGCTCCAACTTGAAGAACAAGCTTGAAGAAGAAATAAATGAAGTAGCAGCCGGAAAGACTGAAGGAGGAGGACATGACTGAAGAAGGAAGCCGGCAAAGTCAAAGAAGTCTGCAAAGTTGAAGTACTACAGCAGTGTTTAGTGCCTAGGATTCTAGAACCTTTATTTTCTTTTCCCGTTTACCCTTTGATTTTATTCAGGATGAATTGTGGGCACTGGAATTGAATCTGATAGCTCTGCTTCGTGGAAGATCCAGGGTGTCCTATTATCAATCTGCATCGTATGATCTTATCAAAAGGCCAAAACGAAACTAGCGTAGTGCATGTAAAGGAAAGCTTAACACTGTTAAAATCTCCACATAAAATTCCCTGGCTTTGAACCCAGGCCTTTCCAGAATAGAGGGAAAGTTACCACCTAAGCAAACAAATAAGAATTGCTTCATTATTCATAAGTGCATATCTGCATATTTTGAGTTATCTTAAAATATATTTCACGTCAAGCATGAACTCGAGGAAAAATAAACTTTTAGCCAAGAATTTGACTCAAAATCTCCAGTCAAAATGACTCAAACTGAGCTCGAGTCAAAATGCATGTTACAAGTGAGTTTCGAGTTTGGATTATTTTTATTTGTTCTAACTACCCCATTTATTTTGTTTATGTTACATATGTTCCTTTGAGAGAAAATAAGTAATCAAATGATGTACATGTATCTTGTTTTGAAGAGAACTTCTTACTTCAAATGTAGAAAAAGTTAAATTTGTCAAAATTAAAAAGGTAGAAAAGTTAAAACGAATTAGTCTCTAGTGATGTATGAATAAATATTCTTATACAACTGTATTTCATGCTCCAAATTAATCCTAGCTTCTAATGATTGGTTCTTGTTATGCAACATTTTGTACACTTGTCAATTCTTATTAAACTTTACACCTATGTGAGTAGCCTGTTACTTATAAATGCTCATTTAGATTTTAGTAGCCTTTTTGTGGATTCTTATTTTGTACGTTGGCCAGCCATCAAACTCATCTTTCTTTCGCAATTTTTATATGGATGATTTTAGCTTTGAATTGACTTTTTTATTTATGATTTGTCATGCTATTGGTAGTAATTCATTTATTGAGATGTTTAATGAAGAAGTTCAGAGAGATAAAAAAAATTGTATTTGTTCTTTATCAATTTAGAAAAAGCCTATGATAAAATTTCAAAAGAAATGCTTTGGAGACATTTGAAAAAGAGAAGTATTTGTACTCTTACTTTCAAATTATTGAAGACATGTATTAGGGGAATGTTACTTGTGTTCTGACATCTAGATGTCATAACATATAGATTATATAACATAACATCAAGCTAACAACGAACCAAACGCCCTAGTATTTTTTTATTACAATTGGATTATGTCAAAATTCAACTTTAGTTCATATTTTTTTACATTAGTTATGAGGGGCCTGACTAGCATGTTAAAGGAAAGATGGCTTGATTTATACTTTTCGTAGATAATATTTTTCTTGTTGATAAGTTTAGAGATTGGATTAAGTTTGTATCTCTTTACATTGGCTAGAGGAAGCCCAGATCGAACACATTCAAGAAAAGCTGTTATTTGATAAAGTGTAATGGAAACAAAGAATTTATGTAGCCGACCCCACTTAGTAGGATAAAGGCTTGGTTATTGTTATTGTCATGCTAATACTTTGTTGGATACCTATGCTGGCTGCCAACGTCTAACTTTCTGCTGAGGTTTGTCTCAGTAAACTCAACACAACTCAGATTGGCATTCCATTGAATGCTTGCATGATAAATGAACTACTGGAAAGTAGTGTTATTCTTACCTGGAGTTTGTATTTGTAGTAGGATAAGGTGTTATGTCTTTTATATGTAGAGGAAAAAGATTACTGTATCCGCTTTTTTTCATATTTGCTAAAGCATGTGAAAGTCGTGTACCTTGCTGTTTTGATGAATACTTCAGGTTTATGTGAACTTTGCATTCACTTGAGTATCTGTGTATCTGCCAGGCACCAGTCCCCTACCCATACATTGATCCGTACTTTGGAGGCATCTTTGCTGCATATGGCGGTCAACCTGTGGTATACTGTTTGTATTCTACTGAATATCGTTTCAAGTTTAATGATTGCTAATTTTTTTATTGCTTCTGACTGTTTTATTTGGTGAATCTATAGCTGCATCCACATTTGATGGGAATAGTTCAGCCTGGGGTTCCACTTCCAACTGATACTGTTGAAGAGCCTGTATATGTGAATGCTAAACAATATCATGGCATTCTGAGGCGTCGTCAATCTCGTGCAAAAGCTGAATCAGAAAATAAGTTAATCAAATGTCGGAAGGTAATTTCCTTGTGCTTCTATGTCATGACTGACTGGTTCTTAATGCAGTTACAGCTATTACTCCTATATGATGTTTTTGCGTGTATTGTCCTAGGGAATTATGTTAAAAAACATTACTTTCTATAAGAAAACTAAACTGTCAAGGTGTCAAATTGCTGGACATTTTCACGAAGTTGCCCGAACTCTAAAAAATTTTCTCCCTTGTTAGAATATAAATTTATTCCTAAACCATGAACTTCAATCTTAAGCTTTTAGGTTAATTGGTAAACAGAAATTTAACATGGTGTCAGAACTAAAAGGTCTTAAGTTCAAACCTGAATCTCAATTATTTCTGACATAATTTTAAAAAATATGTCTATGCTGAATCCCACGTTGCAAAGCTTACGCGTGAGAGGGCATGTTATAATGTAAAATTATTCCTGGACTATGATCTAAATCTTAAGTATTTAGGTCAATTGGTAAATAGAGATTTAACCTCTCTCTTGGAACTTTCTGCCATCTTTCTAAGCAGCTTGTGAGCGAACTAGCATTGTGATTTCCTGTCTACTCCATGTTAAAATATCCATTTGTTATACTGAAGCAAGCATTTGTTGGTTAGTAAGATCCATTGGGCGGTGGCTTGCTCGAACTGCATATGCTGTGGAAATGTACTAGAGCATATTATGGATTTGTGCAAGAGATGGAATTCTCCATGCTCTATCCATTTGATATTGTAACCAATATAAATATGAATCTGAGTCTTTGCTATTTTAGATTTGGTAGAGTGAATCCTGAGAGTTGCTCCTGGATAAGCGTGCATTGATACTTCTTTTTGAATAATTTTGGGGTAAATTATGTCTAAGTCTTTGATGATAGCAGACATTCTACATAGGATCTTTCTCCTCATCTTTGATATCTATATATCATACAGGTTCCTGAGTTTCCAAATATAAATTCGAAGTATTCCATTTAAATACTTGTTTACTCTTGTAATTCTCCCTGCCCATTTGAAGGGGTTCACCGAACTCGGACACCGGTCCCCTATTCAATGAAAGGTCTGACCCTTGCGGCTCCATTCATTGGCGCTGCACTGTGATTTGGGTTGGAGGTTGGACCATTCATTGATAGCTGCACTGTAGTATGGGTCAAACCTTCCATGGACTTGGGAACCCGCATGTGAGTTCAATGGACCACTAAAGGTGGTTAACTTTTAAGTCGATATTCTTTTGATTCATGTAGGTCCTCTAGTTTATGGTTCTATTTCAAAGTAGTCGGCTTAAATGGTTTTGTCTGTAATCCAACGATTTGGGATGAGCATCTTTATGCTTACAATTCTCCTTAAACGAATTAGGGGCCTATATGCAAAATATCAAAGAACTAAGTTTGTATTTTGCTGATGTTTCTGATGCGCATGGGTAATTCTCACAATAACTAAAACTAATAACTCTCAAACTATTTTGAGTCGATTATATGGATCTTTTCTCCATTTCTTTTCAAGTATAAGCGAGCCGTATTAAGGAGTCTAATGCCAATTCATACGCTGTTGTTTATTTGTTATATTAACTTTGTGGATGGATCAGCAGCCATACATACATGAATCTCGCCACTTGCATGCTATGAGAAGAGCGAGGGGAACTGGCGGCAGGTTCCTTAATTCCAAGGCCAAAGGCGATCAACAAGATGGGCATTCCTCCGAAGACAAAACTCCGAACACTCAAAATCCGCCTTCCGAGGAGCAGCAGACCAACAACAGCAGGTGATCCCGCGCGAGGAAAATAACTAGCACTGTACATTTTTTTTTTCTTCTGCTTCTTTTCTTTCTTCCAAGCTTTGAGAGATCAGTAATATATTGTTTTGAATCTATAGTAGAAATTTGAGCATTTTTAGCGTGTTCTTTTTAGGATATTATTAGCTCACTTGCCAGAAACACTCTATGCCTTTTGTGCTAATAATAGGTGTGGAGCTATAATACATTTAGTAGAAAGTAATAATATAATGAATTTCATTTATTTGAAAAAAAAAATAGTTATTTATTTCGATGACATTCTTAGATTCTATTGTGAAAAATTGTAGTATTATCGCTTTAAAGCGGTATCCAAATATTACTTAATTTTTTGACGCTCTCTCTCTCTTGTGAATTGGGGAAGTAAGGATAAGGGATACAAGGAGTTTATGATTTTAAGAGTAAATTATTTTTAAATTTTTTTATTTTAATAATGAACATCTTAATTCATAATATAATAATATTAACATCAATTTTATTGTTTATATTCATACTTGTTGGTTTGCCATAGTTAATTTTATATTTTTTTTATATGTTTTCTTTATGGTCTTTGAAATAATTATATATTTCAGTGAAAAAAAAAAGAAAAATATGAGGGAGAGCCAAGAATCAAGTAGTATTCATCTGCCTTATTACCCTCTTGATAACGAAACAGTATACACTTTTTTTTATGTCTACATGGTGAGAAAACATTTGAAAAATAAATGTGATTGGTCATGAGCAAAGAATTAGCAAAATTTGAATTGAGTTAAATTAAATAACAATGCTATATAATTTTAAAATTAGCTTTCAAAAGATTTAAGATTTTTGGGTATTAATTCTGTCCACTAATTGGGGCTTCACATTATTTTCTTAAATTAAATTTAACCTCAAATAAAGAAGTTTTTGTTACTAATAATTTTTAATTTTTCTTTACAAAAAAATCCTGCTCATTCTCAAGTTTACGTGTCATTGAGTTATGATAAAAGAAAATCTTGAGCTTCTGGGAATACGAAGAGATATTTCTAAGAAAATTTTATGTAAATAATATAATATAAAAGTTTCACATAAATAATCTTAAAGGAATTTTTAAAATTATATATTTTAACTTAAGTATATATATATAAAAGAATAAAAAAAGTTATATATATTATAGTAAAAAAAGTATATTTTAATTTTTATATTTTAAAAATTATAATATATTTATATAAATAAAATAATTTGAATAAATGTTTAAAAATATTAAATATAATTATTTTTATATAATAAGTTGATTATGTGTTGAATAAATTTGAAATATATTTAAAATGAATTCAAATAACAAAAAAAAAAATATACCAATTTTAAATGTAATAAATTTCTATCATGTTTAAAGAATTTCAATAAAAAATGCAGCTCCTATTCTCCTTTTGAGATGTAGGGTTTCTCTTCCTTTGATCAAATTCTCTCTCTCTCTCTCTCTCTCTCTCTCTCTCTCCCTGTTCGTGTCGCGATGTTCGCCTGGTTATTCTTCTCCGTCGCCGTTAACCCCCTGTTTGCATTTTTTTTCCTAGGCGCTATTCCGCCGGCGTTCAGTTTCAAAGAGTAACAGGCGATCTTTCTTCCGCCGCCTCGAGCTGATTCGCTCTCTCCCAGCTGAGATCGAGATTCTGCCTGAGCTCCATTTCCTGCTGGTGCCACAATTCTCAGGTGAGTCGTGTTGCCGTTGTGTTCCAATTGCAGCTTTGTTTTAATAGTTTCTTTGCATACTCGTTATACTTACTTCTAATTGATTTGTCTCACCCGTTGATGACTACGAGTTGTTTGCACGACTATTACTTCCCAATATTCTTGCCTTTCTATTTTGGGCATGTTGTCTGTGACAAAGTTTAATCAAACAGAATAAAAATGGCCGTCAACAAGTGATTTCTTAAATAATCTTTAAGCTAGCTCACATTAAGGGAAGAAATTATGCTTCGTTTGGCAACTGTTTTATTTATATGAGTGAGATGAGCTGGGTCCTTAAAGCTCAAGCAAGTTAAGCGGTCTCCAAGTAGTTAATGTTAAGCCGCTTAACTCACTAGTTAAGCTTACTTTTAAGTATCTTGAACAGTTTGAGGTTGTTTAATTTTCATGTGAAGTTGTTTGGATGCAAGTATCATTAAGCAGCTTAACTTTAGCTAAACATGAAACCATGGATTCAAAATAACCTATGCAGCTTAGTTTTAACAAATGACAAACATAGCTTTTGTATCATTTGTTTCTGTTCCACAAAGAGTTACTGGAACCATGTGAACTTTTTCAGGTTTTCAGTAATTTCTTTGAAGTTCATGCATTACTTTTTTGTGAAGTTCCTATCCCTTGAAGCCCCTGTCTTTGCAAGCATCACTTAAGCAAGTTTGGAATTCAAAGAGAATAAATGCCTTGTCATTGAGCTTTCCCATTAAGCAGCTTTGATGCAAATTTGTTCACTTTGTTAAATTATGAATTATGCTGAAATGGGGTTATGCAGTGTATTCTCATTACTGTAATTTTGTAGAACTGTATTTTATTTTCATCTGTTTCTCTTTTACAATCACTTCAATAATTTCTTTGCTGTTAATGCATATCTTCTTAAAAGTTCTTATTCCAACAGGAACTTTCTTGGCAAGCATCACCTAAGAAGCGCATTCATCTAACTGCAATCCACACAATTTACTGCTGCCAAGGATTATGAATGCAGCTCCAATAGCCATTCGTGCAGCCTTCTCTTATTGCGTCCAGCAAGTTCGTCGCTATGACTACCACCACTACCTCAGCCTCCTCCATCTTCCTCCCGCTATGCGAAGAGCTGCTTTTGCATTCCGTGCTTTCAACATCGAAATCTCAAGAGCCATGGATCTCACCTCCGAACCCAGGGTAGGCCTCATGCGCCTCCTATGGTGGCAGGAAGCCGTCGACAAAGTATTTGCAAAGAAACTTGTTGAGCAACCTGTAGCCAGAGCTCTCTCATCTGTGATTTCGGAGCACAAAATCAGTAAACAATGGCTCAAACGATCGATTGAAGCCCGGATAAATGATGCCAACAGAGAAGACAACTCGATCCCAAAGTGCACTAGTGATCTAGAGAAGTATGCTGAAGATACCCAATCTACAATTCTGTACATGACCCTTCAAGCAGGAGGAATCCAATCTACAGCAGCTGATCATGCAGCTTCTCATATAGGAAAAGCAAGTGGCCTCCTCCTCCTCCTCAAATCTCTTCCCTACCATTTTGGCCGAACTGGGAAGATACCTTACATCCCAGCTGACGTAGCCGAGAAATACGGGTTGTTAACCACCATTAATGGCAGATCCGAGATCGTAATTGAATTCGGTGAGCAGATTTCTGAAGCAGTTTTTGATGTTGCTTCTGTTGCCGGTGCTCATCTGCAGAAGGCAAGGGGATTGGCTTCCACAGTCCCCCAAGAGGCTTTCCCCGTTCTCTTGCCTGCAGTTTCTGCTCAAGTTCTTCTAGATTCTCTGCAAAGAAGCCATTTCAATGTGTTTGATTCAAGTCTGGCAAGAGGCGTTCTGGGTATTTCTCCTCTTCGGTATCAGTTGAAGCTCAAGTGGTATGCTTGGAGAAGTAAGTATTAGAGATTGAATGCTTGTTGGAGGTGAAGAAGCCATTTTTGCGTTACAGGTTCTTCTTTGTTTATTGTATCTTGAAAATTGTAGTTTTTGAAATCCTCATGAGCATCACATATCAATAAAAATTGTGGGATTAAAATAGAGTAATGTGACATTAGTTGTTTGCCATAGTAGTTGTAATATCCTAAAAATTTGATTTTTAAGAGCCATCTGATTCAGCATTATTTTGATGTCGTTATATCTAAAAAAAAAATGATTATTTTGTTTGATGATACGTGTAAATAGCTTTCTATAAAATATGGCATAATATCAAATTAACGTTAAATCAAACTCCAAGGGACATTTAGTTCATTGTTTTTGTGGTATTATGCAGTGTAATTTAAATTTTATGACATTTAAATATTATTTTTTATTAATAATTTTATAATTTTATAAAAATTTATATATAAATGTTATTAAATTAAATTATTATTAATTTTTAAGGATAATTACCTACATGTCACACCATGTCGCTTCATTACCCATCCATTCTTAGTTAATTATGTTATGTACACTTAAAATATTATAAAGTTTTACATACACACACATTCACTTGTTTTTATTATAATAAGCAATTATAATTTTTCAATAATCTAACTATAGTTAGGTTATAATTGTTTTTAGGGCAAATTTCACCCAGGTCCCTGAGTTTAGGGGTTAATATCACACAGGTCCACGTTTTTAAAATCCTATCATTCGGGTCCCTAAGTTTTCAAAAAATATCATCTGGGTCCTTTTTAATTTTTTTTATTATTAAAAAATATACAAAATTACCGTTATACCCTTGCCCTCCCTCTCTCCTTCAGATCCGGCAGTCCGGCAGCCGGCGCCTCTGCGGCCACGCTGCGCCGCTCGGGAGCGCCGCACGACGCAACCGGCCGCCGTCGCGCGGCCATGGCCGTACGGCCCGCGCGAGGCCGCTGCGTCGCGCGGCCATGGCCGCCCGGCTGATGCATCGCGCGGCGCGCCACGACCGCCGGGTGCAGCGCCTCGCGCGCCGTGGCGCGCGCGCGCGGCGCGCGATGCAGCGGAGCGCCCGCGGTCGTGGCGAGCCCGCGCGCCGCGCGATGCAGCGCCTCGCGCGGCCGTGGCGCTGCGCCGGCCGCGCGATGCAGCCCATCGTGCGGCCGGGCGGCCACGGCCGCGCGACGCAGCGGCCTTGAGCGGCGGTTGCGTCGTGCGCCGCGCGGCGCTCCGCCTGCGCAGCGTAGGCCGCCGGAGGCGGCGCGGGATGGCGCGGCTGCCGGATCTGAAGGAGAGAGGGAGGGTAAGGGTATAATGGTAATTTTGTATATTTTTTAATAATAAAAAAAATAAAAAAGGACTCAGATGATATTTTTTGAAAACCTAGGGACCCGAATGGTAGGATTTTAAAAACGTGGACCTGTGTGATATTAACCCTTAAACTCAGGGACCTGGGTGAAATTTGCCCTTGTTTTTATTATAATTGTTCATCATATTATTTTAAGAATATTTAAATATATTTTGTGTGAAAATCTTAAAACTTTGATGTTTAGGTTGTGGTAAGGGAAGGAAACATCCGTGACGTGAATTGATTTTAGGACAGATCAACGCTTTAGTGTAACATCAAAGAAGAAAAAAAAATACTATTAAGGGTAAAAATGTAATTTTAATGATTTACTAATGAAATATTTTTTTTTCAAATAGATTTTGACTAAATTTTAATTTAAGTGTGTGTATGTAAGATTTTATAATATTTTGAGTGTGCATAGCACATTTAAATTCTTGCATAATTGTTTTTTTATATCTTACTTTATAAAAACAAATACTTTTTTACCTTGTTTAATAAAAAATAAATTTTTATAATGTAAAATATATGATTAGGACCTTCTAGTTTTAATCTGTATGCGATTGGGTCTCTCTAGTTTTAAAACTAATTAAATTAATTTTTTCAGATAAAATGCAAATAAGTATTTTAATATTAATAAAAATATCTCATAAAAATATATTTTTTAATTATTAGATTGCTTTGATTGTATTATTTCATTCAAAATATTAATATAATTTTTAAATTAATTAAATTAATCTATTAATTTAAAAATATTATTTATTATTTATTATTTATTAATAACAATAAATTTATTTATATATTATTGTAAATTAGATGATGATTAATTTAAAAATTTAAAAAAATTAATTACATAAATTAGAGATATTTAATTGCTATTAATCTTATAAAAATTAAAATGGGCTAAGTATTCTGCTTTTCAGGGCATGACGGCATTCGCGCGATAGAAAGGAGAACGGATAGAAGGAAATGCACGGCCGACCGCGCAGGCCTCGGAAATCCGAGGACGCCGCTGCTGCCGCCGCCAAGGCCTCGAAGCTCCGAGATCTCCAAGCCCAACTTCTGCACAACCACCAACATCGCCTGTATCGTCCCGTACCACCCCGCCTCTCCCCCAGCACGCTTCCACTCTTCTATCTTTAACGCTATATTGATCGGTTCTTTGATAGGTATGCGGACGATGCGATTTCCGCCAGCTCGAAGCTATTGGAGATAAACCCAGAAATCTATACCGCCTGGAATTACCGGAAGAGAGCTTTTGAGCAGAGACTCCAGGAATCAACGGATCAAGAGCTCATCAAATCGCTGGTTGAGGCTGAGCTGAGAGTTGTGAGTTCATATTCCTTTTCTCAGAATTAACGAGAACTTTTCAAAAAAAGTATGTTGTAGATAGATCTGAATTTATGGCCTTGCTCGCAAATTCTTCAGGTAGAGGCGGCATTAAGAAGGAACCCTAAATCCTATGGGGCATGGTATCATCGCAAATGGGTGCTCAACCGTGGCGTTGTGGAAGTTGATTTTGACCGGGAATTCCGGCTTATTGATCAACTACTCAAGGCTGATCCCCGCAACTTCCATGGATGGAATTATCGGAGGTGATGCTTCTGGCTGGGTTCTTTTCTGTATTTTTATCTAGGTTTTAGGATTGTGCAACTATTGTGGTTTAGGTTTGTTGCGAAGTTGAAGGTTGTGCCTGAGGTGGAAGAGTTGAAGTTCACCATGGATATGATTGACACTAATTTCAGTAATTATTCTGCATGGCACAATCGCAGGTAACAACATCTTCATCCTCTATCGATATATATTGTTTTTCTCCGGAAAGGAATCGAAGGATTAGTATATTATAAAGACAGTTTAGTGAAATTAATGTGAAATTTAGATGTTTTGGAGTTTTTTAGGAAGATAAAAAGGGGAAGAGGATGAGTTTTACGACGGGCATCCCTCATTTTGGAACTATTATGGGCAAATGACATTGTCAGTTGGTATTAGTTATTGCATTGCAAATGAGATAATGATGAAGGAAGATCAAAGCTTTCCTCTTGCAAAATGTTATCGCTCAATATTATAGTGGAAACATTAAGCAATGCTTATTTCCTCATAAAATTTAATAGTTGGATTTCTCTGCATTATCATATTGTAATTGTTGAAGTACATGCGAATATGTGTTTAGAAAATTTGTAGAACTTGTTACGTTTTTGTCTCTTAACACCATATTAACTAACTCATAACCAACTAATATTGGAATTGTTTAGTTTCAGAATATGATGTAGTGCTGTTTATGAAGTGTTACTTGAGAGCACAGAATACGTATGAACTATCATCCTGGTTTAATATTATGCTTGGACAGATTGAATGTGTATGTCTCATTGTTGATTGCATAGACGTTATGAGAGTGATCTGAAGGAACTGTGCTGTTTGGAAAACAATTCGGTGCTGCATGAAGTTCAACTAGTTGTTTTTATACATTAGAACATTTTTTTCGGAGATTTTAATTAATGTAATAAGAGCAAACATAATGTATGTTAAGCGGTCAAGGCTAGACAGAGAGTTTGTATCACTTAGAATTTGCATTGTAGTTTTCTGTTTGATTTGGCAAACAACTTGTCAAATTGAGTGAGGTAGTTACATGGTATAGGAATGATTTGTATACAGCTGTCTATCATAGAGTTTTCATTTCTACAAAACCTTGTTGAACACCAAAAATGTAATGATTTTGCAGTAACATTTGATATTTGGTTTAGTTGAATTCTAATGTGTCATACTTATCAGCTTCACTAGAACTGGTTAGATATAATGCTATTGTTTGTGATAATAAATGTCAAATCTTGTCAGATATATTTTCCAATACTAGATGGGAATGAGTGTAGCTTAAATTAACTATGCATGCTTTAATTGACCATGTGTTTGCTTACCCTTACTGTTAGGAAAGAAATCATCTTATTATTGCAGTCATGCATGCCAGATCTTTTATGTTTTTATCAGATGTATTGACAATAGGCAACCACTTGCTTGTGTAGTGCACTTTTATCCTGCATGTTAAGTACGAAGGTTCTGGGATTTGATGAAAGAGCAAAGATTTTGGCAGAGGAATATGAACTTGTCCGCCAAGCTCTTTTTACTGACCCAAGTGATCAGAGTGGATGGTTCTATCATCTGTGGCTTTTAGATCAGACCGTATCACCAGATGAAGTTCTTTTGGTCTCAACTTGGCCGCCTCATGGATCTGATTGGGTCCTATCAATCGCTGAAAATCCAGCCTGTTACAAGCTTTCTCAGCTATCGAGTTTAAGCAACTATTTCTTGCAGAGTGGAAAGTTACCCATTGTTCTATACTTCAATCAAAGTGTGAAAGGTGTAAAGTCATCCAGCATAAGTGTGAATTCCACATTTCTTAAGAACGAAGATCTTGTTTGGACACCTGTCCCTCCCACCAAATCTGAAGAAGCCCTTTGTTGGGTCACATACCTGCACTTTCAGAATATTCAGCAGTGTGACAGCAAGACAAAAGCTTATTCAATTGAGGTTGACCTTGATCATTCCCAGAATATTATATCATCGAGTGGTTTGCATCATTGCCATCCGTTGAACTTGAGATTTCATTTGACCTTAAGCTCTGCTAGTGTTCGGCATTCTGGAGGAGAATTAGTTGATGATCTATTCATCTGGAATTGTGATGGTGGAGATTCTGCTGAGGAAAGTAATATTATAATGCCGTTTGATCAGCTAAATATTTCTGGACATCCTGTGCCTGAATTTTGCAGATGGAAATTGGAGACCATAAATAAGGAGAAAAATCTTTTTACAGAAATTTCAGAAGAGAACTGGTTAGTCCGCTATTATTATACAGTGACTAATATTCTACTTCTCATCATTATCTTCAAGCAACCTCCTTGTTATTCTTCTGCTACAGTAAGTTTGTGAAACTCACGCTAGCAAGGTTGTTAGTTGCTCGGGATGCAATGCTGTCATCCACAACCCCTGTCACAGAGAGATTGATCCATTTAAGAGATGCATTAGAACTTTTTGAGGATTTGATAAAGTTGGATCCAAAGCATGCCAGATACTATGAGGATCAAAGGAGCTTAGTTCTTATGAATCAGGTACATTCTCCATATGTCAGATCGCAGCATATATATGTGATTGGCTTGCTATTGTTGAGATGTGCTAATGCCTATCCCCATATCTTAGAAGGTTTGAAAAATGATGCAAAATTGTGTCAGTTCTGATTTCAGAGAACTCTGGGAAATTTGATTGTTACACCTTGTGTTATGCCTCTTGGTTTGCCTACCAACTTTCTTGATATCAAAATAATAGTGTAATACTTGCATATATGCTAGTTGTTTAGAGGCACCTACTTGAGTGAGATGTTCTTGTAATTTCTCATGGTGATTTGAAGCGTACATACGGTAAGATTTAACTAGCACCGTTAGTTAATGTTGTGCCCTGTTTGTTTTGCTAAGATCAGATCAGCTTGGACATGTTTGCTGTACTAATCAATGCAATTGGAAAGCCATTACTCTATTGATGGAACTTGTTTTGCTTGCCAACATATGCTTCGAGAAAGTCTAGCCATGTGCGTGTTGTTTTTTTTTTTTTTTTTGATTGAGAACTCATATTCCATCATAAGCTCTGTTCACTTTTGTTCTAATTGCCTTCTTATGTGATATTAGATCCAGTTTCCTTTGATTAGAGTACTAAATGTCATTCCAAATAGCTCAGGTTGTCTGCTGGGTTTGCTTCAGAGCTACTCTTTTTTTTGTTAAGTATATATTGCATTTTTCTGAAAGCTCAACTGAAAGTTGAGATTGTGATTGTTCCTCAAGTTGGCAAGTCATAATTTATGTAGGTGACTTCGGATAAGAAAATGATGATGAGATATTGCATGGAGTCAAGTAATCACAACTCAAAACTTCTTGGCTGCATTCAACTTAAAAGTTTGTCATTGACACGGATTGGCTTTGTTGAGCGGTTGTTATGGGTTCAAATGCTTGATCTTAGTCACAACAAGCTCCAGACAGTAGAAGGTGAGCAACATTTTCTCTTCCCTTTCTGGTCTCGCCTTAAATATCTATTCACTTGTGCGCCAAAATCCATTTTTAGAAGAGTACCTTGGAAAATAATGGTAAGGGCTATTAATTATTCGGATTTGAATGGAATAAACTTATAGTGAAAGGAATTGAAAGAACAAATGCGAATAATCAACAAAGAATGATTCAAGAACTGCGTTGAATTGTTAAAATAGTAATTTTGATGTTAAGGATGAATAAACTTTTGTTTTAATACTACATTCTATGATAATATTAAAACAATGATCATTGAATACCCTTTTTCTATTTAATTGACAATCCAAAGGTAACTTGCAGGTCTAGAAACATTGCAACTCCTTACCTGCTTGAATCTGGGGCACAACAAGTTCAATAGCTTCACAGCATTCGGGCCTCTGAAATTTTTGGGCTCCTTGAGAGTTCTGGACATATCCTTCAATGAAATCGGCTCTCATTCAGCGGACACAACAAGATATCTCTTCTCCTCCCCATTGTCACATTCTCTAGAACTCGACAAAAAGTTTACCTTAGATTTCTGCAATGCGAAGATCAAGGCATCCGAGCATTGGGAGGCCATAATTCTGTTTAAAGACTTAAATCTTAAGCAGTTGGATATCAAGGGTAACATAGTTGCTGATGAGAACTTTAGAGATCTTTTGGTTAAGTTGCTTCCCACTATTAGATGGCTTGATGGTGAAAGATTATGATTCTTTCAACCTTTCTCATTGTTATGTTAAGTTCTCATCTTTTTGTATTTTTTTGTAGTTGTTGCGTTGCATATTGGGTATGAGCTGATATTTTCAAATATTGGGAGCTGGTTATGATTGTGAGCAGCATTTGTTTTGTAACTTTTCATTTGTCCTTTTTCGTTTTTGTTAGAAACTTTCTTTCTTGAATGACATTTTGCAGCTAAAGTTTTTCAAAAGGTTGCTGGTGCATTTAGTGCAACCTTAGTCACGAGACTAAGGTTGCCGGTGCATGTAGTGCAAATTTGATATCAAATGGTTGCAAGATGTATGACAAGAGTAAAGTGTTGGGGGTGAGCGTGGTGCATAGGCCAGTTTGGGTTGAGTCACGGGTGTGACGGAGGCTAAGTGGGCAGGCTGTTGAAAGACCGTCGAGTTCAACCTGTGGTGTTAGAGTGCTATATGTAATAAGAAATTTAGTAGTACCCTTCCTATCAACAATTATTTTTAGGAGAGTTAGCAAACTCTAAAGATCCTAGGCACTTGGTATCGGAGTAGGCGCGAGTTTGATACTTGGCAGTGCGTTGGGGGGGAATGTTGGAGTGAGCGTGGTGTGTAGGCCGGTTTGGGCTGAGTCGTGGTGGTGGAGGCTAGGTGGGCCGGGTTAGAGGTGTGGCAGAGGCCAGGTGGGCTGAGTCACATGCTTATGTCTAATGCCCTACCCGACAAGTAATGTGTGGCTGTCAAAAGATGATCGAGATCAACCTGTTAGGTATGTGTAATAAGAGATTTAGTAGCACCCTTCCTATCAGCGATTACTTTTAGGAGAGTTGGCAAGCGCTAAAAAATCTTAGCACTTGGGCAAGGCACTGGACATGAGTGTGTGACTCAGCCCACATGACCTCCGCCGTTGTAACTCAGCTCAAACTAGCCTATGCGCCACGGTCACCCCAACATCCCCCTGTTCGCTGCTGGGGATCAAACCCGCGCCAGTTTTGATACCAAGTATTTAGGATCTTTAGAGCTTGTCAACTTTCCTAAAAGCAATTGCTGATGGGAAGGGTGCTACTGAATCTCTTATTATATATAACACTCTAACGCCACAGGTTGATCTCGACAGTCTTTCAATAGCGACGCATTACTTGTCGGGCAAGACGCTGGACATGAGTGTGTGACTCAGTCAACTTGGCCTCTGCCACATCCATGATTTCGCCTATCTAACCTCCGCCACCATAACTCGGGTCAAATTAGCCTACGTACCATGCTCACTCTAACATAAAGTTCATGCTATAGGGTGATCTCTATCAAGTTAAAGGAAACAAATTATAGTACTGTTATTTAACTAACTATGCTGCATGTGAGCAAGTGTTGGGCAGTTAAATGACAAAATATTAATATGGTTAGTGCATTTGATATGAATATTCAAATAAATGAATGATCATATTAGATCGGATTGCATTACACTTCAGGGATAAGCTAGTGTGATATTACAGAGAACAATAAGGGAGAAAGTTTTAAATTGGTTTGATTTCGTTATATAAACTTGAACGGATCCAAATCAAACAATATTCAAGTGTGAGAAGGAAAAATGAAAAAATGACTTGAGACGTAACGATCTTCACGTATAACTTTCACTCATTAATGAAGATTATCGTTTTGAGAAATATGTATAGCTGAATTTCAAGCATGTTGGAATCAAGGTTTGTGCTGTTCGAATGTAATTTAGGCTTCGTTTAATTCGATAATTAAATTTCGAATTTAGTTTAATATTGGAAAGCATGTAAGATTTAAAATAAAGTTAATTCTAATTTTTATATTTGTGTTGAATGTGAAATAAATTTGATTTTTATAATTGAAATTTATGTTGGACTGAAAAAACAAAAACACAAACCAAAGGATCCCTTAATATCTACCAGCATGTCTTGTTTGTATGCAGTTTGCTAGCATGCTCATACGAGAAGCTATTATTCATACCTGGTTCATTTTTTTTAGTATCACAAAATGAAATAATGCTAATGAAAAAAAAAATCTATGTACCTCCGATAAATGATAAAAAGTACTAGAATTTTTGGCCGTATGATATTCAAGTTAACTCGATCGATAGCTAAATTGTGATACATTTTGTCATGTATGATTTATTATGTTGGATGTTAATTAGAATTGATTTGTTATGGTTGAATCAGTTTAATATATGAAATACAATTTATAATTGTATAAAAGTATGTGTAGGAATGTGGGTTGAATGTGAAATAAAATTATTTTTGTGGTAAATTATGTTTGGCTCAATAGTTGACAATTACTCGATGTGGATCGATACTTAGTTTGAATCGAGCTTGAATTAAGTGTACTGAGCTGAGCTATAATTTATATTTACAGGTTGAGATTTTATTAAATCGGGTTTGAGCCATTTTTGGATCAAATCGAAGCCCAAATTTATTTTTTTTTAAATTAAAACAAGATATTTTGTTATAAAATATATTTATTTATTAGTTTTATAAAAAGGTAATATGTAGCGGTTGTTGTGAGTGTTGGGTAACTGACTTGTGACTAAAACAAATGAAAACTATTAATTTCTTTTCAAAATAATTCTCATTCTCATTATGTTGGGGGATTCAAGGCAGCTTGATTAAAATTCGAGTTAGCTTAAAATCAAATGTTAATTGATGTGAGCTAGCTCAAATTTGAATATTAGTCGAGTCAAATCAGCTTAAATCGATATATGACTCAACAAACTAAGCTTAAGTTTCACTTGGCTTTACTCAAATTTGGATTATTCTCACCCCTAAATAGGCCCTCCTATTCATGTTGGCACAGTTGAAAACATTCTGTTGTGAGTATTTTTAATCAAAAATATATTCATGCTGTTTTTTCAGTCCAAAAAGTTGTTCATTCATGTCATTTTCAACTTCTTCCATCAAATATATTCACTAATTATTATTATTTAGTATTTTTTATTTATTAATATGAATAAATAACTATTAATCCCACTCCGTACGTACTTCTCCTTGTACATCTCTCTTTATATTTCTATCAAGCGAGGAGCATCATGCGGCAGCAAGTTCGTCCTTCACTTCGTAGGCTTTAGCACGAGCCTTGTTCTCCCTCTCCTACCAACCTAATATTCTAAAATCTATCATATCTTAGGCTTGAAGTTGTGATGGATGATAACACAAATTTTTTTTTTTTTTTTTCTGTATTCAGCGTTTAATGTTCTCCTCTAACACAAAGCAAAAGGCAGAGGTAGCGGAGGTTCTCAAACTTTGAGATAACTTTGAGCCTTTCGATGATAGAAAGGGGAGGTTGAAGCTCTTGATAAGAGAGGGAAGATTAGATTTCTCGACTTTTTTGAGAAGCTTGATTGTCGTTAGTGTGCCGAAGTTCGAAGGATAAACTCGATAGAAATTGGGCTTGTGATAGAGACAATGTGGTGAAGGGAAAAAAAAGAGAGGATGAGAGGAGACAGAAAAATTAAAAAGTGACGAGAATAATTTAATTATTTCATCAATAATTAAATAAAAATGTAATGGAAGAGACTAAGCAAAAATTAGAATTAGAATTAGAATTAAAACTTTCATTTTATGAACTTATAGAAAAACAAAATGTCAGTCTCAGAAACTCAATATAATTTATTTTATTATTTATTATTTATAAAATATTTATGACGTGGAAAATGATGGTTAAAAAGTCATGATTTTTTTTATATACTTTAAATCAGGGCTTATGTAATATGGGCTTGCCAAGGAACGGTAATACAGATTTTTTCAATAAAATATATCACTCTGTTTGGGGAGCAAGGACTAAAACAAGACCAAAATAGGACTAAAATAGTACTAATTTAAAAAATAATAATAATAATAAATATTTTTTTTTAAATCATTCTACGCAAATTTAAATATAAAAATATTATTTTACTTTACATACTCAATAATTTAAAATAAAAATATCAACTTTATTTTACATTCTAGACCAAAATATTCAAATCGAGTATTTTGATTTAAGATGTGAAATAAAGTTTATATTTTTATTAAAAATTATTGAGTATGTAAAGTAAAATATTATTTTTTATATTAAAATTTATGTAGATAATTAAAATAATTTATTTATTATTATTATTGTTATTTTTTAAATTACTAATATTTTGGTCCTGTTTTGGTCCTCGCGCCAAAATGGGTTTTTATTAATTAAGAAAAAGGAGATTTACATGCATGCTGAAAAAATCTTAGGCATATTACATCAATAAAATAGAGATGAGAAATGAAAAGTGAATGAGGTAATTTCACCAATAAAATAGCTTAAATTACTCTACTATTGATGTAAATTTCTCAAACAAATCATATTAAAATAAATTCAGGAAACAGAGATTTACATAAAATCAAAATGATTGCAAAATATCTCTCTTGAAATAATTCAATGAATAAAAATAGATACTATCAAAAATAAAAATAAAAACATTATTCACCTCAAATAAATTAGCTCAAAAAGTTCTCAATCTACTGATATAAATATATGTTATATAGCATGCAATATTTTGGATATATGATATTCTCACATTGTGAATGAAGTAAAGTTATAGATATTTTATAAAGTTTTTTCTTATTAATTTGAATTAAGCCCATGGGCCTTTCTAGTGAATCATAGAGGGCTTAATGAATATTTAATGGTCTTTGATGGGCACTTGGACACTTGGGTCATCTTGGGCTTGACTTAGTAAGCCAGAACTTTATTTTGATAATTAAAATTTTATTTTTTAATTAGAATATTCTAATTTTGAAATATTAGTTTAATGAAAAGATGCATTTAAGAGATGTTTCCCTTGAAAATATGCATTTAAGAGATACATTTAAGAGATGTATCCCTTGAAAAGATGCATTTAAGAGATGTGTTATTTGAAAAAATGCATTTAAGAGATGTGTCTCTTAATTAAAGATTACTTTTAAGTATCTTTTAGCTATTAAATTAATTTTAAAAAAATATCTATAAATATCATATATATTTCTGCAATATGGTAATTAGAGAGTTTTGATGCTTTGTTGTATCCTGAAAGATAATTGGGTCTATACTGCAAATTTACCTTAAAGAATGTGTTAATCACGCCTCAAAGCTTTCGTTGTTTTATTTCCCTTACAATATATTCAATGTATAAATTATTTTATTTATCATATTCAAAAATTTTAATAGTGTAATTTAAATGTGAAATCCAATGGTATTCATGCAAATTCCTTTTTTGTTGAATTAGAAGTCTAATATTAATATATATATACTTACTGCTTATTTATAAAATGATATTTATATTCAATAATAAGGAATTCTTTGAGATATTATAAAAAACAAAATTTATGTGAAAAAATCTCATGATTTATAGAAATTATGCTCATCAAAAATGAATTTAGGTCCGAAGGTAATCACGATTATTGAATCTGATTAAATTTTTCTACAATAATAACATACTGTTAAAAAATGATTGTTACAAAAATTAATTATATTTTTTCTCTCCCCTAAATGCAAAAAAAATAAAAATAAAAATCCCAATTTTCCTAAAAGACCGATACCTTCCCATATGAAAAATTCAGAAAAATGAGTGTTCCATTTTTGTTTTTTGAAATAAATTAATATTCCAATTAAGATCCAAAAAATAATATTTTCCGGTTCAAGCCGGACCGAAGCACGAACTGGACCGAGCCGCGGTCTGCTCGGACCGGCTCGCGCGAACCACATAGCTCACGGCGGACGCGACGAGAAGACCGACGCCGACGAACCCGCAGATCACGCCGATAACCAGCAGCGTCGCCAGCCGGCGGCTTCCGCCGCTCGCAGGCTTTGCCGGAGAAACTTTTCCGGCTACTCCCCAGACTGGATCGGTGCCGTTCTTCGCCTCGGGGGTCGGTGCATCAGCTCGGCCGAGGAAGAACGCGGCCATAGCCGGCGACGGATCGCCCGGATCCTCCTCGTTCTGAAGGCCGTGGTCCGACGGCTGGAATCCACCGGCATCCGAACGGACGGCGTAAATCAAGAGCTGGCAAAGCGTTAGGGCGAGGCACCGCCGGCGATTGCGAGGCATTAGGGTTTAGGGCTTCCTCCTTGCACGGTTGCACCTCCCTTCCTCTTCCTGAATTGGATTGAAAGCAGAGAAATCGACGAGGAACTGATTTGGTTTCCTTCTCCAAAACTCTCTCTCTCTCTCTCTCTCTCTCTCTCTCTCTCTCGCAGCTGAGCTCACATGGCCTTCGAGCATTGGAACCCGCCTGCTCGAAATTGTGTTTTCATATTTTCTCTCTCAATTTTATGTATGTTCACATAATATATCAGTAATTTATTATTTTATTTGATAAATATATTTTTATTTAATGCTATTAATTTTTAATCTTCCATCCATATTTCACAATTAATATCTTAATAATTTTCTAATATTACAATGTTCACTTATTCTTTTTCGGGTCATCTGCTTTAGTCCATATAGTTGTGAAAATTTATAATTTGTGTCTAAGATAATCAATTAAGTAAAGAGAAAAGTGTGGAATCTCTCTCTCCTCCCGATTCCGCACACGTGCGCGGGCCGCACGGCCCCTAGCTGGTCTCGCGGTCGCTGGCGGACAGGCCGTGCGGCCGCCGGGCGTCCCGGCGGTGGCGCAGCCAGTGCAAGTGTGCGGGATCAGGAGGAGAGAGAGGTTCTGCTCCTTCGCACGCGCGTGGGCTGCCGGCCAGTCACACGACCGTCTGGGAACATGCTGTGCAGCACCCGGACTGCCTGCGACCGCACGGCCAGCTTGCGTGCGCCGGATCGGGAGAAGAGAGTGAAGGGCAGGGGTAAAACGATAATTTTAAAAATTTTAATAATAAAAAAATTAAAAAGGCTATTTGATAATTTATTAAAACTCAGGACTCGATATTATAATTTAAAAAATGTGGACCTGCATGATATAAGCATTAAATTCAGAGACCTAGGCGTAATTTGCCCTACATTATATTATGATTATTATATCATGGCTGAAGGGTTAAATGTGAAATTCCCGAAGGTGGTGAATAAATAATTCTCCTTTTACAATGAGAGCTTTCGGTATTTTAAACTAGTTTTGGATGCGACGCACGTGCGAGGTTGACCGAAATAAAAAAATCAGATTAATTAATTTTTTAATTTAATGTCAAATATAATTTTCATTTAAAAAATTTAAAATCTAAAATTAAGATTAAAAGAAATAAAACAATTAAATTATAATTTCATTTACAAGAATTTAAAATTTAAACTCAATTTACTATAAAAAATTAAAATGAAAGACTACAAAGTTAAGAAGATGAGAGATCAAATTAAAATTTTAATTTAAAAATAAAAACTTTTTTAATCAAGATAAAAGTATGACTAAATAAAATTTATAATTATATTAAAAATTATGTAAAATATGTAAGAACATATTTTTATTTATATTAAAAAAATAAATTTTATAAAATAATAATTTATTAAATGATATAATATAGTGTTGAATGATGATTAATAAAATAAAAATGTATAAAAAAATATCTCAAATATGAAAATATTAAATTAAATGAGTTAATAATATGAAAAAATATAATAAAAATAAGTAATTTATAAAAATATTAAAATAGTGTACACTTTAAAATAAATTTAGAGTAATCAATTTAATTAGTTTAATATTGAATACATAAATTATATGTTTTAATAAAAAGTTGAAGAAGATAAAAAAATTGTAAGAAATTATAAATATTTTATTATTTAATAAAATACAATTTGAATATATAATTTATGTAGTGGGTCATGTCTAGTTCAATAAAAGCTAAGTTGTTTTAGGGAATTGGAAAGTGGAAACCACAAGCTGCATTGGTTTGGGTAATTCACATTTTTCCTATTGGGTTCTCCCACCCTCGGGTTAGCTAAAAGTAAACTTTAATGGCGCCGCCAAAGAGGATGGATGCGCTGGAGATGATGCGATTTTAGGAGATCATCATGGAACTATGCTTAAAGTTGTAGGCCAAAAATTGATCTCATTTGCAACTGAAGATGTAGAGAGAATGAGAGTTTGCAAGGCATTAAACATAGCGAGCGAATGGATAGACGCGACAAATGGATTGTGGATAGAGGGGGACTCCTCCTCCGTCATCGCAGATCTTCTTCAAGCAGCCAACATATTGACTATAGAGAACACTTTTGTTTCTCTCATGTGTGTTTTACTTTTATTTAAAAGTTATAAGATTTCACATGTATATCACGCAAATAAATAAGACAGTCGATTTCTAGTGATATTAAGTGAGAATGAGGAATGCCCCTTTCACATGCATGTGATTATAAGTCAAGATTGTCAGCTTTGTATGGTTTTATTTTTGAGTAATTTAAGCTCGGGATGACTTTCATTAAAAAAAAAATAAAAGCTGGTTGTTGTTAAATGAAATTAATATTTGATTCTTAAATTAATATATAATGAAAAAGATAAAACAACAGTCGGGCCTTGATTCGATCGGCCTTTTCGTTTTGTGGGAATCGAATCCTTAATCCTTGCCGTGGGGTGGCGAGGTTGTAGGAGCGAGCGTGGCGATCGGCTTCTAGTTCTAGGGTTAGCTATAAATTGGTGGAATGATCCAATCTCGTCCGTGTAATTCCATTCCCCATTCGCTCCTTACTCGCCATTCACTGTCGGATCGTCCCAAGCTCAATAGGAGATAAACCCTAGAAGCTGCGTTTCTTGGGGAGTGCCGAACCCTCGGAATCGGATTTTATTTTGCCAACTAAATCTCCGAAATGCCGCCCAAAGCTGCCGCCAAATCGAAGGAAGGCATTACCGAGCGGCCCATTCTAGGGCGATTTTCGTCTCACCTCAAGATTGGAATCGTAAGATTCGATTTTCCTAAAATATTTGTGTTTCCTCTATGGGATATCGGACTGATGGATTATGTAGTAAAGGTTCCGTATTTCTTCTTTCTGCCGAGATTGGCTTCCTTCATCAGGGATCTTGCTTCGTTCTCACATTGTTTTTTTGGTGAAGTTAACTTTGCCTCATTTGTGTACCGCTCTAATTTCTCTATAATTTAAAGTATTAGAAAAATGTTGGGCGGACGAATATTTTTCCTTGATGAGGTGCTATAATTTATTGTTTAATGTCGTATTTTTTGTTTTGGATGTCCTTTTCTCCTGACTAGACATAAACGGGAGCATACAAATCTTGTGCCTGCATTCCTTTGTAGGTTGGTTTACCAAATGTTGGCAAGTCTACGCTTTTCAACACGCTTACAAAGCTATCGATACCTGCAGAGAACTTTCCTTTTTGCACCATAGAGCCTAACGAGGCACGAATTATTGTCCCTGATGAGAGGTTTGATTGGCTATGTCAACTGTACAAACCAAAGAGTGAGGTCTGTAACTGTACCCTCTTCTTTTTTTCTTTTTGCATTCAGTTGCATATATCATTTCTTCAAAAAATTTGATTGATAGCCTTTGTACTTGCTTCATGTTGGATTATCAATTATTTAGCGCTGCTCTACTACTTGAAATTGAGCTTATGCAAGTCTGTCTATACCAATATTTACAGACAGTATTATTAGGCGTTTCAAACTTTTTTTTTCTGCAAGACTTTTACTATGCCACACTTCAAAATTAATGATGCATGAGACAAGTGCTGTTCAAGACAAAGGGGAAATCTGCAGATGGAAAATATTTTCCATGTGTTTTTCTTGTGTTTTGCAATGTGTGTGCTAATTTTTTACTACTTTGGTCACTAAGTGGTTTTAATTATGGCATTAGCAGTAGTTAAATATTCGGAAAATCAGTTTGTCTTCTGCTTGAACATATGGATGATTATCATGTGAGGATTATATTAGATATTAGGCGTAATTCCACCTGGGCTCTTGAGGTAGACCCTCAAATTCATGCAGGTTCAAAAAAATGAAAACATGTTATTTGTATCTCTCCTACCCAAACATTTTTAATAAATTTCATTAAGTTTGACCATTAAGTTGCTATTTTAAAAAATTTAAAATATATATTTTAGTATTAAAAATTTGTATAAGCATTTTCAATTGCTATTATAACTTCAATTCTTCCTTCTTTATATCCTAGCCTACACTAGTACTTTTCGATGCTTAAATATGTGTTTTTAAATTTTTTTAAACAACTTAACGATCAAACTTGACGGAATCTATTAAAAAAGAACCACTTGAAAAATTTTGGGCGAAATGGACTTAGATAATATGTTTTTGTTTTTGTAAACATGTGTAAAATCAAAGATTTACCTTAGGGGTCTGGATGAAATTACCCCTAGATATTATTTATTTTGTCACTCATTCCAAAAAGATAATTCTATAAACTTTCAGGTATCTGCATTTTTGGAAATACATGATATAGCTGGACTTGTACGAGGTGCTCATCAGGGCCAGGGCTTAGGGAATAACTTTTTGTCCCATATTCGTGCGGTTGATGGAATTTTCCATGTTCTCAGTAAGAACTTTTTGAGTTTTACATTTATCCAAGGAGCGTTTCTTTGACTTTTCTATGATTCCATGGTATCTTACATCATGAGTTGCTATAACTCATATATAGGTAGGTGTTGACGATTCTTGTTCGCTTGGATGCTCTCAAGGTTCCATTTCTGCTTGAAACTTAGCAGATTTTAAGCCTTTGATAGAATTATAAACTCTTGGTTTGCATTTCGATCTAAGTTGTGTTTGTACAAAAAACTGCTTGATATCTAGAAAGATTAAATCAACACATTTTAATCTGCGCATATATTTGTCTCTTGGTAGGGATGAAGCATGAAAAAGTACGTGATATGGTTTCACGGCATAAAAATTATATAGGTTTTTCTTTGTATTATGAGGAAAAGGTAAACCTTACATTCATGCATCATCATTTTCCTTAAATTTTTGCAGTGAAATATGGAAATTTCACTCTTCTGATGTTATTACCAACATTTTAGAGACGGAGCCAGAAAAAATATTTTGTTTAGTTACATTAGCTACAGTTTCACAGCACTACTAAAGAATAATATGCCAACTTCTATCGGCAGTGATGGCCTTTTTACCTCTCAAGAAATATTATTTCTGATGAATTCACACCACCTATATTTTATAGGAGCATTTGAAGATCCAGATATCATTCATGTTGATGATTCCGTGGACCCAGTGAGGGATTTGGACGTTATAACTGAAGAACTCCGCTTGAAGGTACAACTTTAATTCATAAACATTCCAAATATCCAAGGTAACAATTTTCTATTTTGAACAAATAAATTGTTGCTCTTTATGTACGTTGAGGCTTGGTAGTCATGTCTTTGTGCATACCATATATTCCATTGTATGTATGTTTGACATGCATAACTAAATCTGTTTGTTTCTAATTTGTTTTTATTCTTAGAAATACTGCTTTTATTTTCACATAGGTTAATTTTTTATTTCTCAAAGATGTCATAATATGGAGCAATTTCATACAGCAATCACTAGTTTTTGTTGGTTTGATGGGAATCTTTGAACTTAGAGTTTGACTAAACCAAATTATCTACAAATTTTCATCTTTCAAGAATTATTTTCAAATTGATTTATTATTATCTGATGGCCATTTTTTAAACTTTGCTTTAAGGAACACATTGCATTGGTTTTGTTTGGCCAATAGATATAATTTCACGAGTCACAACTATGGCGCAATATTTTTGTTGGTTTGTGGTGTTACTTCTTGTTTGTGATCACGAGTTTATTTTTTAATCTTTAATTTGCATTTTAGTGGTTTTAAATTGTTTTCTTACTTTTTTTATTATCTGTTTTTTATTTGCAATGAAGTGCGTGCTCTATATCAATTTTTTTAGATTATTTTGCCCCAAACACCATAATTTTCCCTACTCCAATTAAAAATTGTAGCGGTGTGTATTTGAACTCGGGAGCCCCTGATTCCAGGCAAGCACCCTCCCCATTGGGCTAGGAGAAGCTCCACATGTGCTCTATATCGTTCTATTGTTGTTGCGACTCCACTTTTGTTTTCTTCTGAATTCATTGGCAAATGCTTTTTTGATACCAATATTTTAACATTTTCTCATTGAAGTTGATTTCTTTAATGTTGCTATTAATTTGAGTGATTATTGTTTGTTATGTACTTTAGTATTATAATATCATGTTTTCTAAGGAAGCTCCGATTACCTGTACAATTTGTGATTGCATTCTACTCATAATTAGATGATTTAGATTGGAGCTTTAATGTGGAACTAAGTTCATTTTCAAATTTATGTTTCTCTGATCTTTATAGGATTTGGAATTTATGGAGAGGAAGGTGGAGGATCTTGAAAAAAGCATGAAAAGAAGCAATGACAAACAGTTGAAGACAGAGCATGAATGCTGTCAAAAGGTATTATGTCTTTCTGAGTCATGTTCAGGAGAAACATGCATTTCTAACAGTTAAACCTGTAATATATGTTTCCTCGTCTTTTGTTGCTTGAATTTCTGGTGTTACTAATGGTCTGATGAGAACTATGTGCTAACTGGTTATCAATGGAAAGCTTTGCAATAGCTTTAGCTCTGGTTTATCACACCTGTCCTTGTTTTTGAATCCGAGATTTAGGTTTTCTGTCCTAATTCTAGCACAGAATAGCTGTTATCGACCCTGGAAGAAACTAATTTCCTTTGCTGGACTTATTTTCTCTCAACAGCTTTGTCGAACACCTTGTTCAATACTGCAGCTAGGCTGTGGCTAATCAGTAGCCACATGTTTGTGGACTGAAGATTTTATGAATATTTTGGCTTTGTATCATAATTAAAGTCGGATTTTGCTGATTATGTTTTCATGCTGTATTTAGCTTGTTCATAAGTTGCATCATGAAAAAAAAAACATAACCAACATAATCTGTGACGACCCTAGCCGTCACACTAAGGCCTTGTTTGGCATGAGCCCAAAAATGGGCAAAAAAATATATTAATAATATTTTAAATTTATTATAAATTTTAATAACTTTATTTCACATCCAACACAAATTCCAACCTTAAAAATCAACTTTATTTCACATCCAACACAAATTTTAACCTTAAAATCAACTTTATTTCACATCCTACACACCTCCCAATATTAAAATAAATTTCTTTCCCATCAACTCTATAAAATAAATTATTTTCTCTTTCCTTACCCAAATTCATCCTCCAACCAAACAAGCCCTAAAAATTATCTAAGTTAGGGGAGAAGGAAGAATTAAATCAACAGCAGAAGAAAACTAAATAGATCAAAAGCTACTACAAGAGTTCACAATACTATAACTTAGAACAGAATTAAACATCCAACTAAAGCAAATGAAGCAGAACTACTAAAGTCTCAACTAAACACATAAGCAGATAAGTCACTCTCTAAGGAAATAAACTAATAAACTATTTTTCTTCTTGATTGGCATTTTCCCCATTCCTGTGATTAAGTGCTCCAGTACCTGCCACTTTAGTGACAGAGTCTGTCAGAACAGACTCGTAGGTTATACCCTAACAAAGCCTTTAAATAAAAACATAAACAATAATAATAATAATAATAATAATAATAATAATAATAATAGCATATTAACATGATGTAATAAGAATAACAAACAATTAAAGATGTATAACATAGATTCCAATTAAACATGTATGTAGGATAAAGAAAATGACATAGCACAGTGTAAACAGTAATATTAAACAAATATATCATGATTTGCATAAAAAATACTATATCAGCATGTGAATAGAAATGATAAAAAAATATAAGTAACAGGTAAATTTTTTTTTATTAATTTCACTTTTATCTTTTGGGTCCGTGATTTCTCATACTACGCCTCAGCTGCCTTTTACACATTTGGGGATCGTCACCCCCATGAATAGCCCTCCGTAGGCATATCCAATGGACGCCGTCGCGCCAAATATCATGTGAGGACCTCTAGTGGACACGTATCCACAGCAGACACGTATCTGTTTTGGGGATCGTCACCCCCCATGACAGTTGAAAACTGCCAATGGACGCCGACGGCCAAGTATATCATATGCCTGAACTAAGGTAGGTGCGTAATCCCATAGAAATCACATTTAAATTTAATCCATTGTCGCATTAAAATTCTTATATTATAATTTATTAAATCGGCAAGTCCATACACTTGTCCAAAAAATAATTAATTTTCTTGCATATAATAACCAATTTGTATGCTTATTTGCCCACGCAAGTCCGTACACTTGCCCTTCCAGTGGGTGCTAAAGTCAAAAGATAATTATATATTTTGCAATAAAATATATAATTAAGTTTGATCAACGCATAAAACAAATGTATAGTTCACATAGTATCACGTCCAGGGTTTAGGGTTTAGGGTCCTTATACTTTGATTTGCATAAGTTTAGTTGATCGGGTGGTTTGATCAACGCATAAAACAAATGTATAGTTCACATAGTATCACGTCCAGCTTTAAACTATATTTTTATTTTTATTTTTATTTTATTTTATTTTATTGAGAATAAAATAATGTCATTTTAAGTATTTATACGCGTGTGTATTGCAAATCAATTTTTGTACACTAATGGCAATCTCAGCTAACCTCCATGGCTAACTAATTATGCAATAATGGATGCAATATACATGCAATATATGTTATCATAGGCATCACGAATTGAATCATTCAACGGCCAAATAAGTAAGCTTTAAATAACGCCCAAAAATCATTGTAACAGCACTGCTAAATTAAAATATGATGGTATGACAGAGATCACAAATTCGCAGCAATTTTATACTAAAATAGTTTTCAAGTAATCAGGCCATTTAAGTAATTAAAATCTTATTACATAGTGTAGATTATCTGTTAATGATAATTAAATCATAAAATTTCAATTACAACTATTAACACATTAGAGAGGTAAAACACATCAGGCATTGTACGAATTTCATGATAATTTCATGATTTTTCATAATACGAAGAAGAAAATGATTTATATCAAAATATTTAATCTTGATTTTTGAATTTAGATTTATTCAAGCTAAGTTAGGGTAAAACTTACCTCGAATTCACCATAGTTCTAGGTTTTCTTGAGATCTGAAGAGAAATATCGCTCCAAAATCACTAGATCCAATCCAAGGCGAGAAAACGTGTAGATCGAGAAGGAGATGAAGAAGAATCGTCGATTTTGAGGGAGATCCGGCTTCTTTCTCTCTCCCACGCGTCTCTTTCTCTAAATAATAATTTGGGGGGTATTTCTGTAATTTTTCTTAAGCCTTAATTTAAGGAGGTAGTTATGGATATTTAATGGATAATTAAATTCATTAGATTTGAATTTTAAATAATCCGATTTAATTAAATTAAATATTAATTTCAGCCATTTTGAATTTTGAATCGCATAACAAACATTTAATATTTCATATATTTAATTTTAAATAATTAATTTTTCATGAATAAAATTATTTCCTCATAATAAATTTAATTAATCAAAAATCTAAATTTAAATTTTATTGGGACATTACATAATCCGTCTCTAATTTTGATACAAAGCTGAAATAATTGTCATAACTTTTCTTGTTCTTGCCTGTTTGTGCTGAATGTCTTTATTATATAATTTGCTTGTGGATCATAATTATCCTGGATTCGTAATTTCTTCCTGGTCTTCATTGCTGTTTCCACATCCTTATTTTAGAATTTTAATGAATTGTGATAGATTTTGTTAATTTTAAAAAGTAGTTGTTTGGCTTTATTTTTATTTTTTATTTTTGATTCTTGTTTGGGTTTAGTTATTGAACATAGATTAAAAGCACAATTTACTTTTTTTAATGCACAATGTACTTGTCAGTTAAAACACACCCACCCTTAATTCTCTTTACCTTTGGCTTTTGTTTTGTTACTTTCTTTTATGCATATAAAACTGTAATTTGATATGTTTGTAGCTTCTGTTTTCTATAATCAGATGACTTAAGGCTATCATGTCATGTTTAAGGTTAAAGCATGGTTAAATGATGGGAAAGATGTCCGTCTTGGTGACTGGAAGGCTGCTGATATAGAGATTTTGAACACTTTACAGTTACTGACATCCAAACCCGTTGTGTATTTGGTATGAAGCTTTTAATAGATATGGCACATTTTACTTCTGGTATTACCTTCGTGATTGATGAAGCACCTCTCTTGGGCTTGATTTTATGAGCCTAATAACTTGTGCTTTTTGATTTTAACTATCAATGACTTTTAGCATATAGAACTGTACACTGAAACTTTACAAGTGCTTATATAATGCAGTTTGGAAATATCATACATTCATCGGATTTTGTTGTTTTGAAATTTAAATATTCAAAACTGTTTATAAAATGCAGAACTTTGGCAATCTTAGAAAAAAATTCTAACAAACAGAATTTTTGTTACTTATTCGTGGTTGTCATATGAGAAAGCTTGCAATTTTTTTATTTCTTTGTTAGCGATGTCTGAAAAGGTTGCATTGGAAGAAATTTATTTGTCAATTGGATGTCTTATAGACATGACTGAATGTCCAATTGCAATTAAGATAATGCCTGTATAATACAATTTGTAGTGACTCTAGTTGCTGGCATTTTACGGTCTTGTCTCACATTCTATATTTTGTTTCTGTATGGATGAATGCTGAGTATATGGTATTGGTGTTAGGAGAAGTATTTTGCAATGCTGTGTAGTCTTATGAGATTTCTAGCTAATGGTGTGAAAGATGCATGTCAAGGCTTGAGGGATGTCATTGTGGTTTACCTGAAGGATGCATGCCAATTTTTTTTTCAAAGAGGCTTGCCATTGATTGTTCATCATATAATTAAAAAGTATCAACATTCCATTCTTGTCGTCTATGCTTATACATTTTAGCTTTTTCTTAGTACTTGAAAAGACTTGATGGCGTCAATACTAATAGAATATGGTTAGAAAAAGAGTTGTTGTTTTCAGGTGCCCTCACTTTTTGGAAGGAACTTTTTAAGAAAATCCTAAAGCTAGATCTTCTCTAATGATATTTATCTCCTTTCTTGCAGGTTAATATGAATGAAAAGGATTATCAACGAAAGAAGAACAAGTTTTTACCCAAGATACATGCTTGGTACCTCTGCAATTTTACCCTTAACATGCTAGATGCTTTCTTTACCTCTTGTTTGCTTGATAGTTGAAGTTTGGGATTGATTAGGTAATGCTTGAGTGTTTTACATACTGCCCTCGTTTGGGCGGTTGGAGAATTATTTAAGGGCTAGAGAGAGAAAATGTATTAATATATGTGTATAATGTGAAATAAAGTTATTTTAATGTTGGAGTTCATCTAGGGTGGTAAATAAAATTGATTTTTATTTAAATTTACATTAGATGTAAAATATAAAAAATGATGGGACTATTTCTAGGCCTGTTATTGCACCACTTGCATGTTTTTGGGACAATTTGGTTTCAAGCGTATTTTTGAACATTTAATTATGTACCTTAGCCCCAAACCAATTTTTTAATCAAGTTCATCTGATGGAAAATGTTAATGTTCAAAGATTTTCCATTAAATGTTTGCCATATAAATATTATAAGCACTTTTATAAATAGCAAATTGCCTCTACTGTAACTTTAATTTTTCATACATCTGTTCTCATGGTGTTTTTTTGGTTGGTTGGTGGGATCTTGTCCGGAGGATGGGGCTTTTTCTATGGGCCATAGACTGAGTAGGAGAAGGAAGCAATGGAGCCTCCAGGAGGAGGAAGAGGCAAATAAGTAGGTTATAGTAAATTCAATAAACAGTAATGACAAGAGCATCTTTGTTTTCATTGTGATAAAGGAGATGCACTTATAGCAAGAGGAAGAATAGGATGAGATGGGTATGGTAGTAAAGTTGACATTAACGACAATACTTAACGCAATATCAGTTGTCCCAAATTCAAAAGTTGGGAACAGCGTGGAAGTGATGCTTGACCTCTGTGGTCAGGTTGTGATGATCCCTATTAAAAAATATATGCTAGTGGAGTAGAGCACTGCTTTAAATTATCTCAACATGCATCAGGTTATGATGATCCCTATTACAAACTATATGCTAGTAGAGTAGTATTCTTTCAGTCCGAGTTTTTGTGCTCTGGAAATTTTGTGTTTTCATATTTAAGTTTAGTTTAAATGAAAATACCAAATTATTGCATATCAAAACAGTAGTAGTCCTATTTTTTAGTCTTAGTTTTATTCTACTTGATAATATTTGCTGAACTGTAGAAGTTCTCACTCAGAGGCATTTAGTGGTTGATTCTTAGAAATCTTCTTTTCCATGTAAGTTTCTTTCAGGAAGAAGCTTCCTTTACAAAATTCTAGTTCTGATCAAATTTTAACATTCTGTTCAGGGTGCAGGAGCATCGTGGTGATCCTATTATCCCTTTCAGCTGTATTCTGGAAAAGAATCTTGTAGATATGCCACTTGATGAAGCCAAAAAATATTGTGAGGAGAACAAAGTTCAGAGGTCATGTTCTTGATACAATGTTTCACCATATGCGGTTTGCTGATAATGCATTTCCATCCAAAGTACATTTTATATTCATTAATTATTTGCTAGCTGATCAATGGACAAATTGCGATGCTACTCAAAGTGTGGCTTCTTGTCTATTCATAATCTTCATTGTCATCGAACAAGCTAATTTTTATTATGACCACTTTGTTTTTCGCTGCTAATTTATATTATCTTGGTGCTATATTTTATTTTGTTGTGCGTGTGGGACCTATTGTGCTATAAAAAATTATTGGGTTTGGACGATCATACCAGAATGGATATTTAGCTACCAACCCCACATGAGATGAAAAGGCAAAAATGATGTTATTTTCCTTCGTTTCTTGCACGCCATTTTTGCTATGTAGAGATACCTAGGCACACTTTTAGGTTGCATACCTAGTGTTTCTCTTTTAAATTTAAGTATAAAGTCATGTTCATAGATAAATAATGTTATATAATTCATTGAGATGTATTTCTTCACTGTCATAATAATATATTTTATAGCTTTAGTTAACCATAAGATACTCTTAGATAGATCATAAAAAAAAGGAATATATGCTTATGTAAGTGCTTCTACATAGTTCTTACGTCGCTCTTCATAATAAAATAATTTGTTGCGTAGAGGAACAATGAGGAAACAACTTCGTTTCGCTTTTACATCACTCGATTGTGTTCCGAATATCCATGCTAGCTCACTATCCGGACCTAATAATTTCTCGTTGCGCTACTGCTAATGTGGATTATATTATCTTGATGCCATGTTTTATTTGTTGTGTGTCCTATTGTTATTACTAATGTTATGCTACAGTTTTTTTTAATGAGATTTCCCTAGCATTAGCTCGTTTCTAATGTGACTTTTTATGCTGATGACATATTTCATTTATTGCATAATACTGCATATGTGAATGATGCTTAGATTTTGAAATATGGTTGGCATTTTTTATTTTTACAGTGCCATACCAAAAATCATAAAGACTGGATTTTCTGCTATCAATCTGATATACTTTTTTACAGCAGGTCCCGATGAGGTATTTGTCAAATTAAGTTCTATATTTTCCATTTTGACTCTCATTTTTTTTTGTACTTTTTTAAGCGGGGTAAATGCTTTATGACTGATTGTCTCTTATAGGTCAAATGCTGGCAGATTAGACGCCAAACAAAGGCTCCTCAAGCTGCTGGTGCCATCCATTCTGACATGGAGCGAGGTTTTATATGTGCGGAGGTATTACTCTCCCTGTTTCTTTGAAAATCGGTTCTTTTCTATGAAGATCGGAACTCTCCTGTTTCTTAATATATGCTGTTCTATTTGTTCAAGTTGTGGCCTTTTGTTTTCTTTGAAATGGTCTACCTAAGATCCGCTAATGATGTTTCTATCTGTGCTGTCCAACATTTACATCTAATAATAGTTCAGATAATCTTCAAAAAAAATTTTTATAGTTCAGATATATTGGATGGTATTCAGAAGCACCAGTGAATTCGTACTCCAAGCTGATGACTATAGGAAGTGAGGATTACAAAATATCAAACTGCTTGAGCTGAATATTTTTTTCTATTATTTAAGCACCTTTGGCATTTGGCCAAAACAGCAAAATGTCATGGCAAAATTTCCACACAAGAAATATATAATAATAATAATTATAATAGTAAAATTAAATTTTTTCTCATTCTATTCAAACTCCAGTTTAAAAAAATCTACTTTATATGATATTTTATATATTTTTTAAAATATTAATTAATTTTATTTTATATCCTATATAATTTTTAATATGAATAAATTACTTCCCCCTCGAACACCTTTTTCAAAAAAGTCATAAAATTTTTCAAAATGACATTTTTTGTAGAAATGCTATTCAGGCCTTTAAAGTCAAACATGTGTCTTATATAAGATCTTTTTGCAGCTTATCTCTTGTATGCTTCCATGTTTGCACGTGGCCATGCCTAATAAGTAATAACAGTAAAATGAATTGTGCTCCGGCGGCAATATTCGTAATCGTTTCGACATTGTTTGTTTATTGCAAAGATTTTGTTAGGATAAAAAAGACATTGCTCTTGTCCTACCACTAATAATGTCATTACAAATGCAAAGCATGATTTCTACCAACTCTTATGAGTTTTAAGTATGTTTATGTAATGTGGATCCTTTCAGGTCATGAAATTTGATGATCTAAAAGACTTGGGCAGTGAATCGGCAGTTAAGGTATGGTGTTTCTGGGGTTTTCTATTCTTCATAGCCCAGATCATACTTTTTATAGTTTGGTAGTTAATACTAACCTCACTCCAGTGTAGTTGTAACAGTTTTGCTTTGATTTGCAGGCTGCTGGGAAATATCGGCAGGAAGGAAAGACTTACGTTGTTCAGGATGGGGACATCATCTTTTTTAAGTTCAATGTGTCTGCAGGTGGGAAGAAGTGATCCTATGGAGTAAAGGTGCCAAGCATTTTTCAGAAGCACTTACTAGTTTAGGTTTCATTCTTTAAAAATGTATCTGTTATGTTCTATAGATGCTTCGTTGATTGAATGTAATAGTAGTTAAACTAGATGCATTTCATGAGCTACTTTCTTCGAATTAGTGTGAAGCACTGTAAAATTGATAATGTTGTTTTTGGTATGGAGACCGCTTGTTCTATATCTCTTTTTCATAAATATATTCACGAAGAGTTGCTAGCACGATGGCTTTGTGGGTTTTACTGCTACAATGCTACCATGAAATGTTGGGGAAAAGAGTAATAACAACTGCTTAGTCATGCACACAAATAGAGAAGAAGAATGTATTTATTATTTGTGTTACTCTTGACGTGTTACAGAGATAGAGCAAAATTTAAGACTTGTATTAATTACCATGCAAAACTTGCTTTTCTGTATGGTTAAAGTGCCCGCCATTTTTGTAATTTTCCCATACGAGGGAAGATTGATACATAAGTTTTCGCACAGCGCTTTGCTAGTTGCCTTCTGTTAGCTCTTTTCACAACCCTAGTCTCATATTCATTTAATTTTTCTGGAATGAAAAATGTCAAATCTCTACTCCTGCATGGGTTCTTAATCGAGTCCTATATATAACAGGGTCTTGAATCTCCTTTCATGTAAGTTAAATCTCATTGTTTCCTAGAAGTACTGATTGATACTGGGGGAATTTACGAAGGTTGCTGTTAATAGTTCTTGAATTATATATTCAGCACCCAAAGCATCATATTTATATGAGCAGAATTAAAAAAAAAACTGAAAAATATTACACTGTGAGCATCATTTGTTACCTCAGCTAGTGCAAATGAATGTGAATAAACTGTAGTTAGACTTATTCGTTTAACTACGGTCTGAGTCATTCTTTCTGCATTGAAATGTATACCCAACTCACACCAACAGAGCAGCTTCTGCTTCAAGCTTTGCTATGGCCCACATAGCCTGCGTAATACATGCTATCTCCAGCACAGTGACCATTGAAGGTCCAACTCGAGTGTGGCCGGTGCTGTTGACTCTCCTTGAATGTCCACCTTGTCCACCCTGAAGTCCATCTTCATTCTTCTTATGAAAAAGGTAGAGAATATACGATTTGGGAAGGAGGTTGATGAAGTGATGTACTAGGTTCACATAGGTCTTGAGATTGAGGTGAAGAAGCTTCGAACCACATGGAGATCACATGTAGCTTCTTGCTCGTCTCCCCTATCTTTAATAGGAAGCTCTATAGATGGAGAATAGAGCAGAAGCTTAAGAAAAATTAGTGTTTACATTGTTGCAAAGGAAGATGGGAGCGTGTTCTGGTGGTTCTAGTTGACCCCATCAAGGCCAAGCAATCTTGTAACTCTGTCCCCATATTCTTTCTCAATGCTATGTAGATCGTTTTCATTCATCCTTGTGCTTGTGCAATGAGCCTCATGCTTAATAGTAGGATCTCATCATAAACTGTAGCATGTCCATACACCTTAGACTGCTGTTGATTCTTGTAGTCATCGACAACGGCTGACCACTGTCGTGCAATGCTTCTACGGTGGAGTGCATGGTGATCACCGGCAGCAGCCTTCGGTGAAGTGCTAGCTCCAAAATGATACTGATAAGTAGTGACAATGGCATTTACATAAATTAGGCATCTATTTGCCACAACCTAAGTAGAATATGCCAGAATCATCTAAGAGGTACTATGGTGCTCCTTTTTGATTTGTTTGTTCTATTTATGTAAATATATATATATATATATTTTTGAGAAATGGCTAAATATAAAGTTTTAGGTGCTGAATATGTAGTGAGAATTATTAAGTGCTACACAAATTTCGAACTATCATGTACTTTAGATGTTTTTTTTTTTTGTCATGTTGTGGTCATTTTATGTGGTCAGATTTGGTGTAACCATAAGGAATTTAGCAATTTATTAGAACTTATAGAAATCACTAAAAATGTATAGTTATAAGTCATTCATGGAAATGGTGTAACTGTAGGGAATTTATGATCATTTGCAATTTACTTTTCCTCACTCTTACTTGCAGAGTGCCAATAGCCTTTTGGGGAAGGGTGGTTTGGTATTGCGTTTTGTTGCATTAGTTGACTGTTCCTTGGTTGTGCTAACGGGACTTAACAATTAGGAAAATCCCTTTGGCTTTTGGAACACGAACCTTTCTACTTTGTTTGTCAGTTGAATCAGTATCGAATTAATAGGTTTAATTTTATGTCGAAGTAATAGGTTGTATGGCTTTTCTAATATTTGGTGAGAACTCGGAACCAGTCTTTGTTTGCAACCCCTATTATTTCCTTTGATTTTAGGACATAATCCTACACAGCCTTCCCTATTTTGCAGTCGTTTTTATCAAATCCCTTCGTTTCGTGTATCAGCAAAGTTTTATTGGAGTCTCTGGATGATTTATTCAATTAAAAAGTGTTTTTAGAGAAACTGAAGAGATCAACAAGCCCTGGTGTTCTACTCTTGCCCTGCTAGTGGCAAGTATAGGAATATAAGAGGAGATTGCTCATATTTTAGCATACATGGTTGCTGTCAATAGGAGAAAGTTCTGAGGATATTTCAGATTACAAAGTTGTTTGTAGACATTCTACTGAGACAAAGCACTGGTGTTGTAAACCAGAAGAGCACCACCACCCAGGAGTCCTGCTAGCGTCACAGCCCATATTAGGAGCCCAGTTGTTCCTGCATTATCATGAAAATGTTCACATATAAAATTGGGATATAGAAAATGAACCTGAAGCCTACTAAGTGCTAGAGTTGAGTTTGAGCGGATGCCTTTCTATTCATTTGAGTTCGAATCGATTTGACTTTAAGTTGATTTTGAGTCAACTCCAATTTCAGATCCTTTGAAAAAGGTGAGTTACAGTTTAGTGGGAGGTCTGGCAATAAGATGTGGGACCTCCCAATACCATGTTCTCAACACAACCACTTTGGCACTGTGCCATATGGTTGTTTTCAAAGTATTAGTTTCAAGAAATATGTATTATTGAGTCGGCTTGAATTCAACTTGAAGTCTTTTTCAAGTTACAAGCACGAAATGATCATCTTTATGCCTAATCCGATTAAAATTGACTAATGTAAAGCTCATCTCGTCAATTTTGCTCCCACTATTACTATCTACCCATAAGCATTTGAATAATAGAATACGAAAATCAATATAATCAAGTTCTCATATCTCTTCAATAACATCAAAGTAGCACAAATCATCCATATGAGGATTTTTATTTTTTGCACTTGATATTTGCATTATTTGAGCAATTAAAGAAACCCCGATATTCTGAACAACTCGCTTGTTGTCCCGTTCTTTAGTGAAAAAGTGATGCCGCGTGAGATTTACTAAAGCGATTCACACGACCAATAAAGGACACGTGCCTAGGTGATAATGCCGTTACGATTATAATTATGATAATTAAGTCAAAAACGCATAAATGCAATTTTATGCTGCGAATTTGAGGAGATTAAATTAAGGTGAAATAAATTATACTAATTAGCAACGATCACATATTCACATAAACTATTAATAGGTTTTCTAAAGAAAATTAAAATGCTCCAGGCAATTTCAGAGAAACATAAGCAAATTAAAATAGGAAACTATCAAATTAAGATTTGATCTACTCAATTCCATTTTGATTCGAGTCAAACGCCGACTAAATTTCATACGAGTTTCAACTAAAACTGTCAGTTAAGCCACTGTTTTCTTTTTTTTTTGGTGCACTTACCTCCAACATACACATCGCCACTTGAAGACCATTCTCCTGGAGAATAGATTGGGCTGCAAAATGAAGGTTAGTCCATATTATCACACTTGCAATTTTCAGTCAGAACACTACCTATTCATGTGCTTTAATTAGGAGTTTCAGTTCAGTAAATTACTGCATCTTTGATGAAATAAAATTATGCAATGGCCCTTTTTTACCTGTAGCCATCAACATTAGCTCCATATTTATCAACAAATTGGTAAACACCCTTCCCCTGTATCATTAGCAAAACGCAGACAGGCAATAAGCTTGAATCAATCTTCTAATGCTTTTTTTTTTTTTTGATAAATTCTAATGCAGTTTTATTATTATTATTATTATTCATAAATCTTCTAACCTTGGCTTTTCTTCCAGATGCATCAAGGTCACTAGGCAGGCTCATCCCTCCTCCAGGTCCTGTATCAACACTTTGTTTTCAATCATTTATAATTTAATATTTATATGAAATTGATCAAGAATAAGAGCATTGCTTTAAATGCAGCATAACAGTCTTCTGTACAGTTTTTTTTTTTTTTGGAATTTTTACATACAGAACATAAAATTTACACGAAATTACGCATTTCACATCAATTCATAAATATTACCACTATCACATCATATTCATTTAAATTTTACGTATTTCATATATTTCACACTATATTTTTTTATGGTGAACTTCATATTTCTAAATTGGTCTTGATCTTAATTATATTATTAATATATTAATTAAATATTATAAATAAATTAATTTATATAAATAACAATTTAAATATTTATGAATTTATGTATTTTAATTTATTTATCTTATTTAAAATTTTCAATTAGGGTGTGGAATTTAAATCCACGTGACTATAATTTTTTATTGAAGTAAGAAAATTGATGTGTTTATAGTAAAAAATAAAAATATATATTAGAATTTAAATATTAATGAATTTATGCATTTTAATTTACATATAATATTATAAAGTATGTGAAATACGTGAAATGCGTAAAATTTAAATGAATATGGTGTGATAGTGGTAATATTTACGAATTTACGGTGAAATACGTAATTTTGTATAAATTTCATGTCCTGTACTTAAAAATTTTTTTTTTTTTTTTTTTTTTTTTTTTGGTGAAAAGAGTCTTCTGTTTTTGGGTAAGTTACATGTGGGCACCTTAGGTTTTAGTGTTCTTTGCATAGGTTCTTGTTTTTTCTGAATCATTCCATGTAGGTCTTTACTGATGTTTTTTTCAACAAAGGTCCCTGAATTTCCATATGTATTTCAATGAGGTCCATTAAAACAGGATTTATCAACATTGAAGTGGATATCAAAAAAAAAAAGGTAATGAGGTTTATGTTAAATCAAATGGGTATTTGAATTTGAAATAAAAGAAATTACAAGAAAGGGAAAATAAGCAATTTTGGATATCTATGTGAAGATGAGGAAAAAATAGAGGACTTGAATATACTTCAATCCTCCGTTATCTTTTTGAATGCAGTTAGGAGCTCTTTGAATTATTTTTAGGTTATTTGTGATAAAAAAATAACTTTCACCATCATAATTTTTAAATTAAGAGAAAATTGTGATAGTGAAATTATATATCCATAAAAATAAATTGTTTTGCATGAATAGCAAGTTTATGACCACATTTACTCATTTACGTTCTAATTTCTAGTAGCCATTTGCTTGATTACATGAGTCATAAATATGGAAAGTCTGGAGGTTGTTAATCTAGCTCAAAGATAAAAAATTGTTCAAAAATTAAATTAAATTTTGGATTAAATTGAGTTTAATTTGACTGAGTTGATTAATGAGTTGTTTTGATGATTCGAGATTTTTATCGCTCTAATCTTGAGTCGATATAAGATTTGATTCAGACAGTTTGAAATTGGACAGATTAATAAAATAAAAAATATTATATATATAATTAGATTTAGTATTTTAATTTTTTGCAATAGTATATTAGAATTTTTTTTTGAAGTTTTTATTTAAATTATGCTTATTGTATATTAAATTTTTTTACTTTTATTTTAAGTATTAGATCTAAAAAAAATTTATTATTAGATTTTGTTTATTAAAAAAGAGTAAATGGAAGGTAAAAAAACATAATAAGAAATTATAAGAAATAATTTTACATATTTAAATTTAAATAAATATTTATTATTTGATAAAGTGTAATAAAATCTAAAGATTTATGTAGTTGATCTCGTTTATTGGAATAAAGATTTAGTTGTTGTAGATCAAGATGAATAGCTTAAATTAATTAAATGAATAAATATATTCATACATTAAAGTTGATTAAAAGATTAAAAATTAATTCAAATAAAGATTTATTTTGGCACTAATTGAGCTTGAATCGGTAATATTTGAGCCAAATTTTGTTTGATTCAAGATTAGATCGAGCTTTTCTTATTCAATTTTTGAACCGAATTAAGTTCGAATCGAAAATTTAATTTTGAATCAATGTCGGATCGACTTAAAATTGGATTATTGGCAGCCCTCAATAAGTCTAATTCTTTATTATACAGTGGAAGATTTTTTTTTTATAGGATTATTATTATGCATGTTTCAATTATGAGTATTTATTCGAATGAATATTACAAGAGAGAAAGAGTATAGTATACGTTTCATTATAAATAAATTTTATATATTATTAAAATAATATGTATATTGTATGTAATAATTTTATTTTTAATAAATTTTAGTAGAACAGCCAATGATGGAGATTTATGATTGGCTACAAGGATATTATAAGAAAAAATTAATTAATTTCATTAGTTCACTGACCGTAGGGAGTGGCAGTCCTGAGCTTCTTTATAGTTCGGGCCACGACCTTCAGAGCGGATCCCCTTGCCGGCGTCGGCCACGCCTTGACCGGCTGCCTCGCCACTAATGGAGATGGCTTCAAGCCCAAAGAGGAAGAAACCACGCTCGTTGCCATCTCTCTCTCTCTCTCTCTCTCTCTCTTCCCCCAAGTCTTTTGCTTCATTTTTGAAGGAATAGTGTGCTGTTTAGGTTAATCGGCTGTCTGACAGATGGCATGTGCTGATTGGCTCTTAGCTGATAAGGTGGTGAACCTTTTATCTGTTGGAGATTGTCATCTGCTCATTGGAAGAAATGTTGGGTTCGGGCACCCTGCCACGTCACATATTCATAATCCAATTAAAGTATGACTGCTGGCGAAAAGTGGCCCCACCACAGCGGCGCTTAGACGGCAACAAACTGAAGAAATTTTGCGATGGAGTTAACAGCGATTTCTGAGATTTCTGCGGAGTTAACGGCGATGGGGCCTGGCAAGCGAAGATGGGGTGTGGATCCGGTGCACGTTCGAAGCGTGTATGTCGTTGTTCGACGGGGCGATCAGACGGCTGCCGGACCACCGCAACTGTAGATGCGCTCTGCTGTGTTTAGGCGGGAAATTAGAGAGGGAAAAACCCACCCAAATCCTGTTACACAGCCGCTAAAAACGCAAATAGCAAACAGAGTTTCTCAGTTTTCTTAATGGCGATTTCAGCTGTCATCTCTCTCCTTCGCTCCATTGCGTTATGAGAAGTTTCTAAAAAAGCAAACGGAGTTTCTCAGCCTTCTTAATGGCGATTTCAGTGATTACGGCGACTCAGAAAATCAACTGTGCCGCCTTCTCTGTCCTCCGCTCCATTGCAGTATGAAGATTCTAAAATAGAAGAGTGCATCTATTTTTTTCCCCCTCTTTGCTTCAATCATGGAAAAATGATAACAAAGTAAATCAAGTATGAAATATTGGTGCTATTTTTTTAAAATTTCTTACAATGTACAATCTTTATAGACTCTATCAAACATATTACGTCGTTAATTAAATTTTTATTTTAAATCTTTGCATTTTCAGAGTAGTATCTAGTACATTATGAATTATGCAAACCTCTTTCAAGATCATATAAAACCACTTGTTAATTAAACTATGCAATTTCATCGAAGTTTGTCATCCTATATTAATCAGTCATGCTCACATCTGTTTTTTTTTTTTCCCTACAGAGTTTGCCTAAAAACGATGCATGTGACATTTCATTACTGCCAGAGATATTGAGGAGCTCAATACACAGCGAAGATGCAGCGTATGACTTATATTCTGCCTATGCATTTGAACTCGGTTTTAGTGTTCGGAAAAGTCACAATTCTTACTAGCCTGGAACAAGAAACCCTAGATGTAGGGAATTTGTATGTTCAAGAAATGGCTACAAGAATGATGTGAAAGCTAAAGAGACGGAGAAGTGATCTTACTCAAGGTTAGATGCCAGGTGTGGTTGTTTGGCCATAATTTGTTTTAAAGCAGACAAGGATGGAAATTGGTGGATCCATAAGTTAGTGGAGGAACATAATCATGAACTTGCTAAACCAGAGGAACGTCATTTGTTACGTTCGCATCGTTCAGTGCACGAGTTCGATGCTACATTATTACGAAATATGTCCAAACATGACATAAGAACAGCAAATGCCTTCTCATTTATTGTGGAGCAATATGGTGGGGTCGAGAATATTGGATTCTCTAAGCGTGATGCATACAATTTTATTAACCGTGAAAGACTGCATCGAGTTGAGCTAGGTGATTCAATGAGTCTTCTGAAGCTATTCAAGGAGCGAAAAGATATTGATCCTTTATTTGACTGGAAAATTCTATTGGATGAGGGGCAAAGACTTACCAATATTATGTGGGCTGATGGATACTGCAAATTAGACTATGATGCATTCGATGATGTAGTCATTTTTGATGCTAATTATAGAATGAATAAATATAATCTGGTGTGCGCCCCACTCATTGGAGTAAACAACCACCGACATAATGTGCTTTTTGCTTCATCATTTCTCATAGATGAGACCATTCATTCCTTTGAGCAGTTATTTCGTACTTTTCTAAAAATAATGAATGGGAAACACCCAATTACAATCTTTACCGATTAGGATCAAGCCATGGCCAAGGCAATAGAAAATGTACTACCTAATACTAGGCACAGACTCTGTCAATAGCATATCTTAACAAAGGTGCCTTCTAAAGTTAATGTAATTGCCGCAAACAGTGAACTATGTGGCCTTTTTAATATATGCTTAAATCAATGTGACACACCGGAGGAGTTTGAAGAAATGTGGTCTCAATTGCTAGAAAAAGGTCAGCTACATAAACATAAATGGCTTTGGAGCCTATACAAATGTAAGCATAAGTGGTGCACTGTTTTGAACGAGGATATAGTTGGCTTAGGCATCCTTTCAACTCCGAGAAGTGAGAGTACCAATAATATTTGTCATGACATTTCGAAACCAACAAGTATGCTAACTGATTGCTTTTTGGGTTTAGAGAGGATGGTGATGCGATGGCGTCAAATTGAATCTGAGGATGATTTCAAATATAATCAAAGCTTAGTGACACCGTCGGTCCTTCACTCTCCATTGCTGAAACAAGCACGTAATGTATATACTATTAAGATATACAATATATTTGAGAAGGTATTACTGAATGGGGCTGCTGGACATTTTGCCATTGAGATTTCGACAGCGAACAATGCAAAGTTATTTTCAGTGGGAGATTTTAACACTAAAAAGAAATATTATGTTACTTTTAATATTGCTACTCTCGAAGTGGTTTGCAGCTGTAGAAGGTTTGAGACTGTTGGTCTGTTATGCTCCATGCGCTAGAGTCATGGTAAGCATGAATATTGTGGTCCTTCATGACCGATATATTACTAAGTGTTGGACAAAGATAGCTAAAAAATTTTTGTATAACATGGTCAACCATCATATATGTAGTAGTCAGTCTCCTCAACATCTCTTCCGTAGTTTTGCTAGCCGTTTGTGTTTTCAGTTAATGTTGAAGGTTGAAGGGTTCGAAAATTCAAGGGATTTTTTTTTAAGCATATGGATATTATGGATATTGAACTTGATTCTATTGTTGAGAGTAACAGTAGAACAGTTGAACCTTCCAATGAGTCTGAACAAGATGTCGTTAGAAATCCACTTAAAAAATGACCTAAAGGGATTTCAAATGCACGTCTGAAGGCATCTTGGGAGAAAGACAAAAGAAGAGGTACTTTCATTTATATAAAGGTAAACTACATGTTACTATTATATTTTACTAGTATGTAAATTTACTTGCATTTCAGTGAAAACTTCATCTACAAAAAGGCTAAAAGGAACTGCAGATTCTCAAATATTAAATGTTTCTCCAATGCCGGTGTATTTGCCTAGACAAGAACAATGACATATGGATCAAATAATGGGGGAAGATGTCCCTGTCATGAGTCTTAATTCTACTTGAGATATCACAAGCATGTAATTTTTGTATGCTAACACTTTTTTGGACACTATTTTGTATGATATGAGAAGTATATATTTTTTGTATGATAACACTATCTTGTAAGATATCCCTGTCAAATTGGATCATTTTGTTTGTGTGGACGGAGCTTCAGGCTCTGGTTATTTGGCCGTTCAGAATGGTTATTTCTAGCTATTTCTTGCAGTGACTAGCCTTTTCTTATTATTCTCTCTGGAGGAAGATACTCCAAGAGCTCTAAATGCCGGTACAGAGAGCAGTTAAATCCTTAGGAAATACCTTCAGCTCAGCTCAACGAGTTGGGGGGGCTTCTTCAAGATTCTCAAGGAGAAGCTAACATCCCAAGTTTTGCCAAGAAATGTTCAACTTGTTATTGCATTACATCTATTCAAAATGTAATGGACATCATAGCACAAACTTAAACAATTGAAATAAATAATAGCATATTTTTCATTCTGTTTTATATGTAGATGATAAATTGTTCAATTGAAAGCTTTTGTTGAATTAGTTCATTTACTGAGTGAATGCCCCAATCACCATTCACTTGGATTATGATAAGAATGCTTCTCTTTTTTTTATCCTTCCCATTCATTAGAACTGATCGTTAACACAGAAGAAAATATATTGCATCTCTCCATTCTATTGCATCATAACAACATAAAACTGCTTTGGATGCAGAACTTCAAAATGTATCCATGATTACGAACTGTCTCCCATTAAACAAGATTCAAAATTATGTTAAAAAATAGTCTTTAGATATGATTAGGAGTGACAAATAGCTGGCAATAGAACTTATCAGGTGGCAAAAGAAAATGTGGTATTTCTTGTAGATTTTGGGCAGTTGGATACCGTTTGTTCATTTACTTCAGCTACAGCAATTTTTGTTACCTCCACTGGCTTCGATTGTCGCTTATAGCAATTACAAGCTAATTACTACAAAATATAAATGAGGAGTACTAACTCTCTTACACAAAAATTTAGACTACCCAAAAAAGAAAACATTAATCACAGCAGAACCCAGACCCTGCTGCCAGCTTCCAAGGTGAGAAATCAGAGTCCTACTAGAGGAATACTCAAATAAACATAAGTACAGTCAGTGCAGCCAGCCAAAATCCAGTTCAGCTACAGAGAAAAACTAAAGATCCAGTTCCAAGCAGCAACCAAACCCAACCAAATAATGTAATAGCTAATTCATTCAAACAGGAGGGCTAGAAATCAACTAGTGAATGGCCACCTGTAATAAAACAATCTACAGAAATAAAGAAGGTTACAACCACAAGAGAAATAAACCACCACAAATTACTGGAAAGGAGGAGCTGATGCAGCCAAGAACATTTAAAACAAAAATGAACTTAGGAAATAAAAAACTAACTATAAGCAGCAACACCAACAACCATAAAACATCTGAAACCATATCCTGCAAGCAGCCACCTGCAACCAGAAACGGAAAAGAAAAGAATAGTAACATAAAACTACAGCTCTCTGCCTTAGTCTCCTCTTAAAGGTCACCAGAAGGAAATGAAGACCAAAAACCACAAACAAACATCTGAAATACAGCAGCAGGGGAAACCAAAAACCAGGAAACCAGGAAACCAAAAAAACATCTGAAGATATTCGAGTAATCAGCTAAACTGTTCAGGGGAAACTAGAAACCGACATCCACGAATGCAGTCGAGATTTCAAAGCATTGCAGCCAATCTTCCTCTAGAGAGAATAAAATTTAGAGCCACATAATTCCTTTTGAACAATTCAAATAAAAGCTGCAGATGAAGAGAAACATCTGATATTTCCTCTGAAATCTCTTCGAAACAGTTAATAACCTAGGAGAAAATTATACATCTGTCTAAAGTCTAATTCCCAGCTTGAGACACCAACCAAAGTAAAAGCACCGATAATATATACAACATTCATTGAGATCTTTCTTTACCTCTTCATATCTAGTTGAAGTATCATCAACTACAACACGAAAAACACGTTTTTGGACAGCCTTATCGTTGGCCAATTCCTGTAGAAGAAGGAGCAAACAAATAATACTTAATTACCAGCACCTCACTTGAATTAATTTTTGTTGTCAACATGGCAACCACAACTACAAATGCATAATGCTCGCGTAAAATGATAGCATCTAGCATTTTCTAATAACAGAGAGACAACTAAAAATATACTTACTGTTCTTTTCTTCTAAAAAATATACTTCCTTGTCATCAGAATCATCTTCTTGTTTAGTATCTTTTAAACAACGGATCATCTCAAAATATGGAACCTCCTCAAGTAATCAAAACTCTCAATGAAGTGCACAACAGAAAAAAGGTTGAAAAACTGTAGTTGTAATAAGCAGTACAAATTACTCTTTCTTCTCAGCCAAAGCTTTACCACAGGCAATTATTTCATATGCTATTTCTGCCCTAATTAGACGCATGTCATCTTGCCAGTTCATGTACTCTATCCAAGTCCAACCATCAGTAGACTTATCCAACAAGCATTCAATATATTTAAGAACAAAAATCCCACAATCATTACTGTTGAATTGTCGTGGTATCTTCTGAACATACGTTAGAGGCCACTTCTTTATATCTAACTTTTTCAAGGAATCACATACTTCAGCAAGTGCATTTATCTATTGAAAGATAAAAAAATGAACAAGTTAGATAATTAATAATATTGAAAAGTAATTTTAATGTAAAGAAAATTCTTACCAACGTTTTTGCGATATCTTTATGTGACGGCTTTTTTAACGAGTCATCTAAATGAAATTATTTTACAGATAAATCACATACTAGTAACATCCAATAGTTGTGTCTATTTAAGGGCAATAATATTATCTCAGCTTTCGAAATTTTACTCTCCGTAAATACCTTCAGAAACTTTAAAGCTGATGACCGCATGTTTTCAAATAAGTAGCTGGTTTGTACCATGACACAGAAAATGAATTAGAGAATTATAACATGATTAGTAATACAATTACAGTAAGCATAATACTAATTTTCTGACCAAGAAGTGTGGTGTCATATAAATAAAATTTTTTCATTTATCTGAATTATTTTATGTTCCCTCATCACCACGGAGTATGCATCTAAGATATTGTCGGAGGTGTCCTTTCCCCGTAGTAGTTCCTCGATATCACTTCTATAAATAAGTGTCCGTTTCGAACTTAGTAGACATGACCTGTACATCCATTGAAAAATAGCATACATTGTTATCACAGTATATTCACAGTAAATACATATTAATATAAAACATTCTTGAAATATAAATGTGTGAAAGAAACACTATTGTTAAGAGTTGTCACCTTGAATTGCTTGATGAAAGTCTGTCTATAACGAAGTTTGCTTTGCATTCCAACAAGCTCAAATTGTGAAGTTCTACTATCAGTAGCTGCTTGACAGCAACTGAGCTTGGCTGAGAAAAATCATCTATCATTTGAGGTACATCCTTCATATAGGATTTGTCCTTCCTTTTGTTATCTTCACTAGTTTGCTCTCCAACAAGCTGTACTTCTTTTAATTTATCTTCATCTTCAATTGCAATGCCAACTACTATTTGACATACATCATCTTGATGTTTGTCATTTTTGGTAGTTTGCCCAGTAGAATTTGCTATAGCTTTAGCTTGTTTCTTCACATTGTTGGGATTAATAAAAGGAGAATCAATTTCTTTTCTCTTTCTTGATTCTCTTAATTTAACATTCCTTGCAATACTGCCTAATTGTGCTCTCCTTCGAGGACTGATGGGTAAGTTCTTGTCCAAATTTAGGGGTGAACTAGGCATATCTAGATCCTTACCTCTCAAGGGTTCGAGAGTATCCCCATCAGCAGATGAAATATTCGTTGATGCGGAAGGCATTTCCGGTGGGCTATTATGTTGGGCTATATGCCGAAATATTATACTGGGTTACATTGGACCCATGTATCCTGAGATATATGATATTATGATGTGCTAGGATCCCGGTGGTTGACGAACCACCTTTTGGACGCGTGGCGCAGTGTAGGGGACGTACCTGCATCCTGTTATTCTAATGTCACACTGGTGATGTATCTGATAAATCTGTTGTCACACTGGTGACGTATCCGCTATTTCTGTTGTCACACTAGTGACGTATATCTGTGAATTCTGATCCTTCATCATTATAAAATTTATACATATTAATATATATGCATAGTATGAAATATGATAATATTGTAAGGTGACAAGTTGACATTACAAGTTAATCTGATATTCTAATCTGTTGTTAAATTGAGATATAAGACCTCACCTGGCCTATGATAAGGTGGAGGTCATTTATTCGGTCTTCGTGACGGACTATTGCTTTTCAAGTAAATAATCTGTTGCTAGGAGAAGACTGCAAAATTCAAGGAAAGATGTTTCCCTACATCCCGTATGGTCCCACTGATATTTGCCCTTATCCAGTTTAATTACTTTATCTCTCAGTTTTCTAATTTAAAGTTACTCTGGGTGACCTTCTTAGTGTTCGAACTTATGTAACTCTGTTATGAGATGAATAAAGATGTCTTTTTTCTTATAATTTGTTCTGTGATTCTGAGTGTAAGTCTCCCCTTATTTTATAAATAAGAGATCCTTAAAATAAGGGTGTGACAGGTTAGTGTCAGAGTATAAGTTATAAGTAATCTTAGACCTACTTTAAAACTTTTACCCCACCCATTCACATTATGATTTCAGAAAAGACCCAGTCATCCACCTTATTGAGTTTAAGATGAATCCTAACATTCTTATGGAGGCCAATCTTGACAAACTCCGATTCCTTTTTGAATGGGTTAGATACTACCGAGGAAGTAAAATCACTCCTGATGAGGCCAAACAACATATACTAACAGCTTTACCCTCTTATTGGGATAAAATCAAGGCCTCAGTGATTGAGATTCCTCGACTGGATCATCTACTCACTGCCTTAGTCGCCATGGAAGCCTATCACTGAGACAATTGGTTTACATTCCGCCATTATGAGCCACCAAATGATTCAATGGAGCTAGAACCAAGAAAAACCCAGATGGACACAGACCAAATATTATCCATCATCTCCAAACCTTCAAGCAGCTTTTCAAAGCCAGCAAATCTCGAGTTGACTCTTGCAACTCCAACTCCCCGTAAGAAAACTAAGGAGACGTCAGCTCTCATCAAGAGTCCTTTTACCCAACCGAAAGAGAATCCTGAACTAAGCCCTGCCTCATCTTCAAAACCTTAGTGAACCCAAACCCAATTGTGAGAATTTTGCAGTCTACTTCTCTGGCATATAATAGTATTTTCTAAATAAAGTGTTAGTTTTATGTGCCTACATATATTGTTTACCAGGTGAAAATGGAATTTCAAGCTGATTCTCTACAAAACCAAACAAATAAAAATTGAGAGAATAATACAATGATCTCTAGAGATGCACTGTATATGCATTTTCGAAAGGAAAAACCACCCCAGTTTGCCGGAGATCCAGATCCTCTGGATGCGGAGGAATGGATCGATCGATTGGAAACAATTTTTGAATTTATTGAGTGTCCTGATGACAAAAACTGATTTTACTTCTTATATGCTGATCGGTGAAGCTCGTAAATGGTGGAAGTCCCAACTCAATACTGAATTGAAATATCTTAAACTTGTTCCTTGGGAAAGATTTTGTGATAATTTCTTCCAACAATATTTTCCTTCTGCTATCAAAGAAAAGAAATTACGTGACTTCATTCATTTGAAGCAAGGTTCCATGTCTGTCATGGAATATGAAGCTGCATTTACTGCTCTTTCTGATTATGCACGTCATCTAGTAGCCGATCCACGAGAAAAAGCAAAAAGGTTCGAGGATGGTTTGCGAAAGGATATTCAAAAATAGACAAATGTTATGAGAATTTACGATTATGCTTAATTATATCAAAGGACGTTGATCACAGAACAAAATATTAATGAAGATCGGAAGTGGCGTGAAAGGAAAAAGCACCGTTATGAGCAAGTTAAGAGGCATGAGGGAAGTTTTGAGAAGAAAAAGAAAGAAGGAATGCCAACAAATGGTGTGAAGTGTCAAAATTGTGGAGGTCATTATCCTACTTTTAAATGTCGTAAGAGTACCAGAGCTTATTTTAGATGTGATAACAAAAACTATTTTGTGAAAGATTGTCCAATGATACTGAAGCATAATTCAAACTCTAGGCCACAAACTCAAGCTCGGGTTTTCTCTTTATCCGACTCGATCATCACAGGTACAATCTATATTTCAGGATTACCTGCATAGTATTATTTAATTCTGGATCTACACATTCATTTATCTTACCTGAGTTTGCAACTTCTGTAAACATTTCATCAAAAATGTTAGATATACCTTATACCGTAAATACAATTTCAGGAGAAATTTTGGCTAGTAGGATAATATATCCAAACTGTGAAATATACATCGGAGATCACGTCTTTCCCGCAAACTTGATTGACCTTGCTATAAAGGACTTTGACATGCTGTTAGGAATGGACTGGTTATCAACTTGGCATGCTGAGATTGATTGTGCTGCCAAGATGATAAGTTTTCCTATTCCTAAAGGAGATTTAATTTTTTTCGAAGGAAAGAAGGATGTCTTACCTATTATATCTTTTGCAAAATGTCAAAAGTTGTTAAGGAAAAGATGTGAAGCTTATTTAACTTACATTGAATTGACACCAAAGAGTGAAACTAGAATAGATTGAATAAAAATTGTTAGAAAATTCAGACATTTTCTTAAAAGTACTTCCAAGATTATCGCCGAAGAGAGAGGTGAAATTTATTATAGATACTATCCCAGGATCTGCCCCCATATCAAAGGCGCCCTACCGAATGACACCTAAAAAGCTAGAAGAACTGAAAAGATAATTACAAGAGATGCTTATTCTAGGATTTATTCGACCTAGTGTATCTCCTTGAGGTGCTCCTGTATTATTTGCCAAGAAGAAAGATGACTCTTTAAGATTATGTATCGATTATTGGGAGCTCAATAAGATTACTATCAAAAGCAAGTACCCATTACCTAGAATAGACGATCTTTTTTATCAGTTGAAGAATACTAAGGTATTTTTAAAAATTGACTTACGATCTAGCTATTATCAATTACGCATTCGAGCACAAGATATTTCAAAATCTGCCTTTCAAACAAGGTATGACCATTATAAATTTATAGTCATGCCTTTTGAATTAACTAATGCTCCTGCAGTGTTCATGGATCTTATGAACCGAATATTCCAACTTTACCTGGATAAATTTATTATTGTATTCATCAATGACATACTTATATATTCCTCTAGCGAAGAAGAGCAATGAAGAACATCTAAAAATTGCTTTGAAGACACTGAGGGATAAAAAATTATATGCCAAGCTCAGCAAATGTGAATTTTGGTTACAACAAGTAGCATTTCTAGGGCATATAATTAGCTCATCTGGTATAGTTGTAGATCCATTTAAAATTAAGGCTATCATTGATTGACCAAAGCCTACAACTGTAACTGAAGTGAGAAGTTTTTTTGGTTTAGCCGGATATTACTGAAGATTCGTAGAAGGATTTTCGAAAATCGCCCTACCACTCACTCAATTAACTAAGAAGACTGTAAGATTTGAGTGGTCAAAAGCCTGCGATAAAAATTTTCAGGAATTAAAAAGATGTCTTGTTACAGCCACTGTCTTAACTATTCCCTCAACGTCCGAGAACTTTGTTGTTTATAGTGATACCTCTTGGAAGGGATTAGAGTGTGTGCTGATGCAAGGTGGAAAAATTATAGCTTACGCTTCTAGGCAATTAAAGAACCACAAAGTCAATTATCCTACGCATGATTTAGAACTGGCTGCAGTTATCTTTGTACTTAAAATCTGGAGGCATTATTTATATGGAGTAAAATGTGAAATATTTACAGATCACAACAGCCTAAAGTATATTTTTTTTACTTAGAAGAAATTAAATCTAAGACAACGAAAATGGTTGGAATTATTGAAAGATTATGATGTAGATATTCAATATCATCCGGGAAAAGCTAATATAGTTGCGGATGCACTCAGTCGAAAATCTACAAATAATACACTTACTGATCAGGAGGCACTTATTAAAAAATAGAGCAACTACAGTTAGAGACCGAATAAGTGATGATAAAAGAATAGTAGCTCATCTTTGTATACAACTAAATCTACATGAAAAGATCAAAATAGCCCAGCAAGAAGATTCAGAGATTGCTAAGATAACTCAGAGCATAATGAAAGAAGGTAATCCAGAATTTATGATAAGATCTGATGGTATTCTTTGATTTCGGAATCGAATCTATGTTCCTAACTCCCGAGAGCTTAAAAAGAAAATTCTTAGTGAAGCACATAGTGCAGGATATTCAATCCACCCTAGAGGAACTAAAATATATCATAACTTACGAGAGCAATTCTAGTGGCCAGGGATGAAAAATGATATTGCTGAATTCATAAGTCATTGTTTAGTTTGCCAAAGAGTTAAAATAGAACATCAAAGACCAGGAGGATTGCTTTAACCTCTAGAGATTCCTACTTGGAAATGGGTGCATATCACTATGAATTTTATTTGTGGGTTATCAAAATCTAAATGATTCGATGCTATCTGGGTAATCGTAGACCGGTTAACAAATTTATATCTATCAAAATGACTTATTCTCTTGAACACTTGGCTAAATTATATATTGATGAAATAGTGTGATTTTATGAAGTACCTACATCTATTATATCAGATAGAGACTCATGTTTTGCCTCAAGACTGTGGGCTAGTCTTCAAAAAGTCATGGGAACGAAACTTAGTTTCAGTGCAGCTTATCACCCAAAAATGGATGGACAATCAGAAAGAATGATTCAAACCCTTGAGGATATACTGAGAGCATGTGCCATGGACTTTGGAGAAAATTGAGAAAAAAAATACCTACCTCTAGTAGGGTTTTCATATAATAATAGCTACCATGCAAGCATCAGGATGGCTCCATATGAGGCTTTATATGGCAGGAAATATCGATCACCTTTGTATTGGGATGAAGTTGGAGAAAGAAGAATGTTCGGACCCGAGATCATTTAAGTCACTTTGCAAAAGATCAAAATAATACGAGAACGACTTCTAACAGCCTAGAGTCGACAAAAATCTATGCTGACTCAAGAAGATGAGATATTTGCTTTGAGCCTGGGGAGCATGTATTTTTGAAGGTATCTCCAAGGAAGGGCATCTATCGGTTTGGTATCAAGGGCAAGCTTAAACCAAAGTACATTGGTTCCTTTGAAATCATCCGCCAGGTTGGGAAGTCAGTATATGAGCTTGCATTACCTCTAGAACTAGCGGGAATTCACAATATTTTTTATATCTCATCATTAAGAAAGTACATAGCTGATTCGAATCACGTACTAAAATATGAACCGCTAAACATACAACTTGATCTATCCGATGAAGAAAAGTCGGTTAAAATTCTTGATCGAAAGGAAAAGGTACTTCAGAAATATACTATTCCCATTATGAAAATTTTATGGAGAAATCAAATGGTAGAAGAGGCAACCTGGGAGATGGAAGAATTGATGAAGAATGAATACCCACATCTATTCATGTAAATTTAGGGGATTAAATTTCTTAAGTAGGGAAGGATGTAATAATCCGCTTAAGAAATATCTGTTAATATTCATATATATATATATATATATGTTTTTTCTAGATAATATAAGTGCATCTGTCATCTGAGGACTTCAAAATAATTGTTATATTAAATAATCATTTCCTGCAATCAGTTTTGATAAAATATATATTTATTATCTCCTCTGCCTTTCTCTCATCTTCCCACCCACCAACGGTCCCGCCCTATTAAATTTACCTCCCCAACCACCAACTACCACCCACCAACAGTTCCGCCCTAATAAGTTCACCTCCCCCTATAAGTAGGCCCCAGAGCCCTTAGATAGAATTCATAACCACTGCATCGTTAGCCCATCTTGGTGCACCTCTCCTCCAGTGGTTAAATTGAGCTATAAGACCTCACCTGGCCTATGATAAGGTGGAGGTCATTTATTTGGTCTTCGTGACTGACTATTGCTTTTCAGGTAAATAATCTGTTACCAGGAGAAGACCGCAAAATCACAAGAAAGATGTTTCCCTACATCCCGTATGGTCCCACCGATATTTGCCCTTATCCAATTTAATTATTTTATCTCTCAGTTTTCTAATCTAAAGTTACTATGGGTGACCTGCTTAGTGTTCGAACTTATGTAACTCTATTATAAGATGAATAAAGATATCTTTTTCTTATAACCTGTTCTGTGATTCTGACTGTAAATCTCCCCTTATTTTATGGATAATTGGTCCTTAAAATAAGGGTGTGACAAACACCTCTCATCGGACAGCTCTCCTCTAACAGCTCTTCTCTAATAGCTTCCACAAAGCAGTTCAACCGTGATGAGCTAACGACTATGCAAGGAGAAATCTCTTCTCTAATGCCCATTGTCGAACAACTCTCCTCTAACAGCTCTTCTCAAACAGCTTCCACGGAGCAGTTCAATTGTGACGAGCTAACGACTCTGTAGGGAGTAATCTCTTCTGTAACACCCCTCGTCGAATAGCTCTCCTCTAACAGCTCTTCTTTAACAACTTCCACGGAGCAGTTCAACCGTGACGAGTTAACGACTTTGCAAGGAGTAATCTCTTCTCTAACACCCCTCATCGAACAGCTCTCCTCTAACAGCTCTTCTCTAACAGCTTCCACGGAGCAGTTCAATCATGACGAGCTGACGACTCTATAGGGAATAATCTTTTCCCTAACACCCATCGCCGAATAGCTCTCCTCTAACAGCTTCCACGAAGCAGTTCAATCATGATGAGCTGACGACTTTACAGAGAATAATCTCTTCCCTAACACCCATCGTCTAACAGCTCTCCTCTAACAGCTTTTCTCTAACAGCTTCCACGGAGCAGCCCAACCATGTTGAGTTGACGACTCTGCAGAAAAGATTTCCAGGGAGATCCACTGAATCAACATAATCGAAACTAGCACGTACATCAATGTATGTTGTGCTCTGGAGGGGGACATGTTAGAACCTTCTCTAACACCCCAAGTTGAACAACACTCCAAGTCGAACAGCAGCCCAAGTCGAACAGCAGTTCAAGGAGATATCACTAGATCGTACCCACCATTCTACTAAATCAACTTAGTATTTAAGACAGCATGAGGGGCCACTCCCTAATCGTGGCAGACTGTACCTATTACGCCCCTCCTCTCTAAGCTATAAATAAGGGGAAGGAGGAGAAACTGGGAGGCTCTCATTCTGGCCGAGCTGTCTCTCTCTCTCTCTCTATCTCTCTCTTATACTTATCTGGTCTCCATTTAAACACCACCAAGCTTCGTAAGAGAAGGGATTCAATTAGTGGATTTAAATCCCCTAGACGACATCGTGATTTTCCCCCCCGAATACTCAAGTTTCCACGTAAAAACTATCGTCTTATTTCATTCTATTTTGACATATTTTTTGTATCAACAATAAGTAATCGTGATTCCTTCTCAGAAATGTACATCTATTATTACCATGTGTTGATCACATGCTTTCACTAGAATAGATTATGGTTATTCTTTAAAATTTGATATGAAATAAATATTTATAAGTTTAAATGGTAGGTAAACCAATTTTTTATTATTCCCGAATTACTTTTATAATCTTGTTTATAATCAAATGAAAAAATTGAAAAAAAAATTGCCACACCCTCCAGGAACGAATGTTTATATCTATCACACCAATTTCGATGATTTATAATTGCAATCACACTTTTTAAAATTTTATATTTATCAATGCAAAGATGTATAAATTATATTTTTTCACTACTTATTTTTTTAGAGTTAAGTTAATTTCACTTAAGCTTCTAAAATTTATCTAATTTACTATAAAAATCTATAAATATCAAAATATATCATCTAAATCCACAACAATTATTATATAATTCATTAAAACGCTAATTATTTCTAAAAAGCTTCCAATTAAATCAAATATAATATTTTTCATTTAAAATATCATTAATTCGTCAAAAAATATTAAAATAAATATTCTTTTCAATTACAATTTTACCCCAACTTGTGCTGGCAGCCACTATCACGGCAGCGGACGATTCGATCCGGCAAGTTGGAAACAATGATAATATATTTTGAAAATTGATAAATTAAGCATATTTTTACAATACATAAGAGATTCTATTACGGAAGAACCACAATGTCCGTATAATATTTTTTGTAGATCTAAATGAATGTTTTGAGATTTATAAACGTTTATGGCCAAATAGGCAAACTTCAAGAACCTAAATGAAATTACTCCTAAAAATAATTAAAAAAACTCAGGGCATATATGTAGTTCAGGACTAAAGTTTGATTCATGCATTTTATGCATTGTAGAGTTGAATATATAAATACAACACATGCATGGAATATAACACTTATACACCTTGTTGCATTGATATATATATATATATATATATATATATATATATATATATATATATATATATATACACACACACACACACACACACATACAGCTCTACAAGTGAGAGAAATCATAGGTATAAACTTTAGATATATAACATCAAAGAAAAAACAGTGCTCTATTTTTTGTTCCCTGTGCATTATTGCAACACGAGGTTAATAATCCCATCAAATAGTTGAGATAAGACTGCTGATGAAATAAGAAAACCTGCACATTATAGCAACATTGAATCTGTTAGCGTTAAGGAGGTAATGTGAGAATAATCCAGAAATTGCAAAAATATCAACCAATTACTATTAAGTACAATGATTGAAAATATAAAGAAATATGTAATTGCCTTCAGGTTCAATAAGTTCAATTTTGAGGAAAAACTGAGAAATTCAAATTTTAGTATGACAGGTTTATGTGTACTAGATGTCACTGAATGTCGATATTTTAACGAAAAGATAGAATAGATAGTTCTTACGCATTGATATTCTCTAAATTGATTTGAGAATAATGACATCTTCCTCGAAGACTGGTGTTTAGACATTGGAAGCTTGAGCTTTGAGGTCGAAATCACTACTCTGGTCTCTGAGGAAGTTCCTTGAAGCTATTCGAGAAATTTTCTTGAGGATTTTCTACAAGGCTTTTAAGGACTACGTGGAAGGTCAAAGGTAGTATTTCAAAAATATTTTAAAAGTGTAAGTGACAGTTGTACCAAAGATATTTTTGAGCGTGTACTAATTTTTAGGAGAGGGCTACTCTTCTTTATAAGTAAAGGGTTGATTGTCCACCGTGTATCTTTTGTAATTAGTGAAGATGATTAGCTTTTTCTCGTTTACTTTTTGTTACTCGTTGCTGTCTTTTTATTGATCACTCTGATCTTGTTGGTTTTTGCTGCAACAACTATTTATTAATCAATATAAATGGTAACTAAGACAAATAAAATAATATGGGTAAATTGCATCTAGGCTCTAGAGGTCAAAAGGGAGTTGTAAATTTGTCCAAATTTTTTAAAAACCTTAATTTGAACCAGTGAGGTTGTAAAAGCGTTGTTATTGGTTCCAATTAAGACATAATTATTATATTGTAATCTTATTTTCAATTGTTAATTTTTTGATTTTTTTAGAATATAATTTTAAAAAACTAATATTTATATTTAAAAAAAATGTGGGAAATTAAAGTTTGAAATTATTAAATTTATAAAGAGTAGGGATAGAGTACACTAATGATCCTTTAAAGTATATAAATTATTCAAATTAGTTAAAAATGGTCAAATTTCATAACTTCTATCAAGAAAAACGAGCGAAAAATGCGAGATTTTGAAAGAGGGACCAAAATTGTAGTGCTTTTACAACCTCATGGATCAAAATCAAGATTTTTAAAAATTTAGGATCAATTTGCGATGTCCTCCCGACATCAAGGTCTAAATGCAATTTACCCAAATAATATTTTTCAAAAGAGAGGCTTTTCTTTTTGAAAAATATTTTGGAAGGAAGCAGAATTCACATTTTTCTTCATCTTCTTCTCCAATCGTTCTCTTCCTCTTCTTGGGATGGCTTCCTTTTTCTCCGTATGTATTTCTCAGTCGAACACCTCTAAGGGCATCATCTTCCCAGCGGATTTTTCAATCATCTCTAGGCACCATGATTTTATTCCCACTTGAGATTTTCCACACAAATTCAGTCTTCATTCTATTTTATTTATACTACCCGTGATCTATAATGCCAGCAGATCCGAATGCCATCTCAAGCTATCCAAGTTCTCCGTTAATAAAATGAAACAATCTCTAGATCCATGTGTAATGACACAAAAACATAGATTTGTGTATATTGATGCAGAAAAGCGACCAACTAAGATCAAACGTGAGTAAAACAAAGTGTGATCGAGATAATTAGAGAAACAAAATAGATGCAATAATTTTTACGTGAAAATCTAGTACCCAAGGAAAGACCATGATGCGTCTTAGTGGTTTAAATTCATTAAACAAACGGTGTATAAAAGGGTGCTTTTACAAAATGAACAAAATGAGAGAAGTGTTAAGCCTCGAGAGACCATTGGAGTGATAGTGAGTCGAACCATCAATGTCAGAGAAGGCCAGAGAGCAGGAATCTCTTGGTGGGATCTATATATTTATAGCCTGGAGGAGGGGAGACAAAATGATGTTGGTTGGTATGGGCTGACATGACTTGAGTTATCTGACTAGATTGGCGTTGCTTCTGAGGAACTATTCCAGTTTGACGGGTCTGTTCGGGTCCCTATTCGGGGGCCTGTTTTGGTCTGTGTTTGTGGTGTCGTCAACAGTGTAAAAAGATGGGCTAAAACTCGGCAACAAATGTAAATAATCCTAAAAGAGATAGATAAGTACCTGAAAACAGCTCCAGGACAAAATTTAACGTGATCAAGCAGTTGTGTTCAGGATCTGGGTCCTGGATTCTTGCTGCTCGGCACTTTCCTGGCGTTCATTTCCAGTGTGGTTTGCTGTTGTTAGTGGCGCTCGATCATTCTGCTGCTGTGTTGATCGATCATTCACTGTAACTTGTCGGATAACATGAGCCACAAGCAAAGTATTTATAGCAATTGCTACCCCAAATCCACTGAATGATGAAAGAAGAACTGAGATTACAGCTTCAACTCTGAGCTGTGTAAGTTTGGAAGATATATAAGAATAATTGGCAGCCAAGATTTTACAGAATAATTGGCAAGCCAAGAGCTTACCACGTTGTAGAAGATATGAGCAAAGATTATAACAAATGCAAACTGGAAGCAAGCATAAGCCCAAATGAAGTCCACGCTAACTGCATATCGGGCAGCAGAAAATTGAACAACTATTAGAAAGAGAATAATGAATAATATTATAAGAAATATATAAATTGAAACACTCTTATTTAATAACTAGTATTGATTAGAAACATGCAAAGTGGGTTTTCATCTGTGAGGAGCCGAGATAAGATGTTGAGAAATTTCCCTTTTTGACCATAGCCGCACAATTTTATTCCCCTTAAAGGCACCTTGACAACAAGGCAACAAATTTTGTTGCTTCCATCGTGATAGACAAAGATGCGTGGGAGAAAAAAATATCCCTTTCATATGATTTTTGCTCAATCCTCATAGAGGATTTGGAGTTAGATTGTACTTAATTTTTGTTTTTCTCTATGAATTTTATAGGCTGAGGCCAATCTTAAAAAAAATGGGCTGTTCGACATCTTAAGATCCAAATATCATATAAATAGCTCAAGAACTCTCTTCTACTTTCTGATATGAGAGAATCTATCTATATTGCTCTCTCATCAGACTTAGAATCTTGTTAAGAGCCACTCATTACACTAATAATTTTTTCTTGCGACATTACCTGGCTATCACTCCCCGCCCTCTTCGACTATGAGTTGTCATAATAAAAGTGATATTTTTATGTTCGCAGGAGAAGGACAAGTACCATGTTTGATCTCAAGCCAAAATTTACAGCCACCATCTTGAAAACTGTATGGCCATGTTCTCAATGCTTATTTCAACTCCGAAACTAGTTTTTTAAATTCGTAAACAAAATCACTTGGACAGCGCAGGCGGCAGGACCTTTAGGTGTTCAGTAAACTCTCTATTTTAGTCACCATTCCCCGCCAAAAAAAACATATTGTTTTAACATAAAGTGATACAATAATTAATCACATCAATCTTTGGTTCGTGTTAATATTTACTGCGGCAAACTTAATCAGTGGACTGTTTCATTTTGACTATTGTAGTTCTTGTTCATTTGCTTGATCGTAACACATAAATGGACCAACAATGAAAACAAATGAGTGACTTAACCCATATTTATGTTAACTGAGATGGAAATTGATTGTTAAATCTCTGGTTATCAACTGGTCTAAGAACTTAAGCTTGTAAGTTATGGCCAAGGAAAAAATTTATATTCGTACAGTGCAATTGATGGGGATATTAAGATGATAGGCGGTACAGATCAGATTACTATCCAAGATGCCATGGAATGATAGAGATTGATGCAAATTATCTCTATTTTTTTATTTTATTATTTAGAAAGTTTATTATAAGTTTGATTTAGTCAAATTTATTTTAATTTTAAATTGTGGGTTCGTATAGTCCCACATATTTATCTTTAGTTTAGGATGGAATTAATCCCTCTATATATAGGGGTTATACTGAAATATTTGAAGAGAACTTTGATTATGAAATTTATATTGCGTACATTTGATCTTAAAATAAGTTATTCTATGGATTTCGAAAGGAATAGATATCCCAAAAGAGAAGGGTAGAGAAATCTTAGATGAAATCCTTCAAACTTTAATTATCCTTATTTTCCAAATCTCCCTCCTCTTTCCTCCTTCTCCAACCCTGACCCCATCATCCCACATCAATTTTGGTATGAGAATCTTTCATCCCACATTAGTGTTCGTATCAGAGTATTATTCTGCATTATTTGGTATTAAAATGCTTCGTCTAGCATTAACCACATTCAGTTATAACTCTTTCATGAAAGCACACGACAGCTCTCCTGTCAAAAAATCTACAAGTTGTCATGCTTCATAAACATTAAGTAAAAAAGCTGTGAAAATAGGAGAGAATAAGAAAGAAAAATATTTAGTAATGGTAGTTACCCATTGCTGATGTGATCAAGGATGCGAGGAGGCCCAACACTAATGAAAAAGGGATAGAAACAGCAAGGGCAGTTTTACCCATATCATTTACCTGTTTCAGCAAGAAAATCAGTCATTTCATGACTTTCGTAAACTCATATGTTTAAAAGAAAATAATAAGAGTCCCAAAAATTAGCCCCTAAAGGTTCTAATACAAACCCTCAATTAGTGGATAAAGCTAATACCCAAAGATTCTTTGGGGGTTAGTTGTGGGGGATATATAGCATTATGGAGAATATCCTAGTGGCTATAGCAATGCATAAAGTGCTTACCAAAAGTTGCTCTAAGAAGCAGAAATAGGCCAGCATGCTGATGATCACAAGTACTGGTACATCTTTCCAAATCCTGTCAAAAATTTAAGTACAGATTCTAGGGTGCATTAACTCCAAAGAACAAAAATGGGCAGCTAATTTACATTCAGAATTAAAGTGTATCTGAAGACTCAAAACTGAAAGTGCATATTTATCTTTTTACATATGTTCCTCACTTGAAAGGAAATCCAGAAGAGAGAAAAAAAAAGAACTCGGCTCAAAGCTTTACAAGTTCCTTACTAAAAGACATTCCTTTTCATCTATGAGAATTGGAGCCTATTAGTATTCAAAATTACATTGGCGCTAGATTTCCCAACACTATCTGAGCAACTAATTTTACCTATCATCAGTCAAGTACTAAAATGCTTTGCTTTTAAGAAATTATGCATAACAGAAAGTCAGATTTTCCTCTAAAGTTCATTCACTATAGGAGGAGGAACCTGCAAACTATTTTCATTCATAAGCCCTTGCTGACATTCATAAAAAATTCCTACACTTCCAACGTGGATAACAGGTTCCTCCTTTCTCTGTATTCTCCTAACATACAGTGAGAATGAAGTCAAATAGTTTGCAGGTTCAAGCTCCTATAGTTAGCAGTTGACCTAGTAAGCATTTATGATGACTCTTAATTGAAGTCCTGAAAAAATTTAGGGATAATTATCGACATGCCACAATAAACTTGTCATTAAATATATTACACATCTATACTTGATAATTATGATGTACATAATAAAAAAAGTGTGTACAGTGCAATTTATCAAATATGAACGTGTATTATATAACATGATAAGTTTATTGTAGTATGTAAATAATTTTCCCAAAATATTTTTACCATGAATTAGATGACTATAATAAATGTCATGGCTATGTATAAAAAATTTGCAACTACCCCTGGCGAGGAGGTGCTCTATGACGTCCATTTCTTGGTCGTCTATTTGCATCCATAGGATTCTGTAATCTGAGTAATGTTACTGGTAAGTTTTCAACTTCCTGCTTGCAGACATCACATGTCTTGTTTCCCTTTATGCTAAACCATTTTATTGCGCATTCTTGGTGTGCAAGTGCAAGCTCTCCTTTGCAGCTACATTCCATTTTTAAAGTCTCCCCACCTTCTGCCAGCTCAACGAAACATATCCTGCAGACGGCCTCTTCTTCAAGAATATCCTCACCTTCATCTACATCCACTAAAAAGTTAGAAAAGATCAAAATCTTATTAAGTTTGCATGGTAAAAATGCAAAATATTCCTAAATCACTAAGTAAAAGTTAGAAATTCCATCATGTTCATGTAAATCCAGAACTTCATCTAGTAGTACTTTCTTCATAACACATATTACTAAGCAATGTTCTTTTTTTTTTTTTGAAAATGCAATCAAGGTTTTGTGCTAATAACAAGAACAACAATAAGAGCAACAACAACCAAGCCTTTATCCCACTAAGTGGGGTCGACTTACATGAATCATTTATTTATATTGTATTCTATCAAATAATAACTCATCATTAGATTAAAGTATGCAAGGTGACGAACTTATAGTTTTTTGCTCTGTCTCTTCCTCTTTTTACATGAACAAGATCTATGGAGCTTCTATCGGTTTACAATTCTAAGTCAACTCTCTTCGAACTTATCCTCAATTGAAGCTACTCAATTTTCTTATATTATCCTTTCGTATACATCTGCTTATCTACCTTAACATCCTCATCTCTATGATATTTATTTTATTTATATATTTTTATTTTGTAAACCAACACTTAATACCATATAATATCATTGATCTTAATATTGTCATATAAAATTTACCTTTAAATTTGAGCAAAATTTTTCTTTATCACACTACATAAGATACTTTTTTTCACTTAAACTATTCTGTTTAAATTCTGCTAATAATATTATCATCTATTTCATTATCATTTTGTATGATTGATCTGCAGTATTTAAATCACTCATTTTTCTAATAACTTAATTAATAACTGTTACCTCAATGCTTCTGTCGTGGCTAAATTTACACTTAATATATTCAAATTTATATATACTAAAATGAAACCTTTTAGGCTCTAAGGTAGTTCTCCATAGCTCAAGTTTCATTTTAGCTTCATCTGTAGTATTATCAATAAGAAGAATATCATCAGTGAAATGCACACACTAATAAATGTGTCTATTCAAAACCTCTATAAACCAAGAAAAAGAGAGATGAATTTAAGACTAGACTTTAGTGTAATCCAATTGTAATAAAAAAACTCTTAGTCAAACTCCATTGTATTTAAACATAAGTAATAAGTCTTTTATACATGTCTTTAATAACCTAAATATAAACAATAGAAACTTTTTTTTTTCTAATATGAATAAAAATTTATATTTGCTGCTAGCTTGAAAAATAAAATAGCTAAGTAGATTAGAAGGTGATATATATTAAACATACAAAAATTAGTACCATTAGCTGCTTCAATGATGTCAGATTCTGTGGAATTCACAATTGGAATGGGGCGTGGGGTTGGAATCACACGTATTAGACCTGTTGAAGTTGTTCCATGTAAACTTCTACCTTTGGCATTCCCTGGTAGTGAAAGTGAGCGTGTGATACTTTTTTGACATTGCAGCTTCTGTGACAAAAAAAATAGTGTATGAAAATGGCTCACCAACAGGTTAGGAAAAGATGAAAAATCTAAATATCAATAGTTATAATTGATGATTAAAAAAGATATAAAGCTCGTAAATTATTAAAGTGCAATGTTAAATCTCTTGTTACAAACAAACCAAAAACCTTAAGCTTATAGGTTATGGCCTATGAAAAATTCTATATTTTAAAATGCTTCTTCATACGCAAGCTTATTTGCTCTGCAACATAGAATTTCAACATAAGTATTTTTTTTAAACCTCATGCCCTATATAATTGGTGGCCACACTGTTCAAACTTGAGAACTTCTGGCTCTAATACTATGTTAAATCTTTAATTACCAACTAATCTAAAAGCTTAAGATTCTTGGTTATTGCCCAAGAATAATTCTATATTCTAATAAAGTCAAAATAAACCACATGTAAAAGCAATGATGGCTGATTGAAATGCATTTTCTTCTGAAAAACTAAAGGAAGTATTCACTATGGCAACATTATGCATAATCATGTTATGTCAACAAAAAGTCAAAAAAGAAGCAATTCCAAAAACTTACATTTGGAGTTGGGATGTCAATCACATGTCTGTCCTGTGTAGATTCAGCAGCAGTGTTGCCAATTGGTGTTGCAGGTAAAGAGTGTGTTCCTTTCGCATATATAGAAGATTTAGCCTTCGTAAAATAGAATGGCCTTGAGCTCAAGGTTCTTTCTGTGAGTTGTCCTTGTAATGAGGTTCCAGGCATCAATGGAGTTATTCTGTCTCCTTTAGGAGTTGAATTCTTTATCCATGAACTCCATTGTGGGAGAAAATTTGCTGTTGATGTTTTTACCTTTGTTGAACAAGGCCTGGGAGGCAAACCTGCTCTCGTTGAACTAGGAGTGGCCAAGGGAGGAATATTTATCCTTGCAGAGTTGATTGTTGAGCTCTCTAAAGATCTGGCTGGAATTTGTAGAGAAGGAAGTTTTGGCCTTCTTGGGCGATCAGACAGTGCAGTTTCTCCTATACCACTCTCACCATGATTGAATGCCTGCAAACCCAGTATTAAATTTCAAAAAATCGAAGGAAATACGCTGTGAACACTGTTACCAAGCTAAAAAATATGATGGTCAATGATTAAGTTCCTACTTCAGTTTACAACTGTCAACCCTATTGCTATGGAACAAAAGTGAACCAAAAAGTACATGTTAAATATTAGCAACATAATAGCAAGTTTTACCAACATGAAACCATTATCCTGGGAACATGATGAAACCAGAAGAAAACCTACTAAACAGAATTGTTATCCTGCTTATTTACTGAACTAAAGCAATAGAAGTGCTGGTGATTTGCCATAGATATAATGGAAAAAATGAGATGAATGATGCCTTCACAGATTCAAACAATTTATTGCAATTGTCAGCCAGATAGCATAATTTTAAAGGAATCGTATCATGGGAAATTAAGTTGAGGCTAATACATAAGTATGAGCATCTTCTAATCCAAAAGGTTAGGCTGACAGGTAAGGCGTATACTTTTATATAAACACTAGAATTTGCTATTGATCATTTAATGTTGGATGATTCTTATGTGTATCCCAATAATGTCTCCCCACATAGAATCCATTTACATTGGATCCAACCCCCCTCCAAGAGGCCATTTAACCAATCAAGTGCCATGCAACTCTACTAGCAGGTTAGATGTCCATAGTGGGTTAGAGGGATTTCTCAAACATTTGAAGTGTAAGTCCTAAGAAACCAGCACATCAGTAGACCTTTACCATATTTGGATGCGCAAAATGCGAAGGTGCACGACAAGGTCATCCCATTGGCAGAGACTATAGCAGTCATCATTCACTCATTAGATGTGATTTGAGTTACCCCACTTTCTCCCACTGGTTCCTCCACTCCCAAGTTAGATCAGGATGAATTTTGACGGCTCGATGAAGATAAATAGCATGGTGGGCGCATGAGCAATGGCTAGAGATCATGATGGAAACCTTCTTCTGGTTGGGCTAAGATTGACATGGAGATCAGAGGTGCGTGGGAGGCAGCCATGACCGCTAAAGATTGGGTAGATATTGGTGCTAGCATCTGGTTGGAGGGGGACTCATCCACGATCATTTTGCAAGCTACCAGAAGAGCTTTGACTCATCATTATTTTATCTATAGTACAGATGTTTTGCGTGTCTTAGGGCCAATAGGGTTACCCATGTGTACTTTTGCTATAGACCAGGATGTAGACTGAGAGAGAGAAATGTCCCGCTCGCAAGATTTTTGCTCGGTTCTCATGAAAGATTTCGAGATAGGTTGCACTTGATGCCAAGGCCATTCATCAAAAAATAAGAAAAATAAGAAACCTGAGGCAGAAACCCCGCATTATATCGACTCAGTCGATATCGATTTCTAGCAAAGCTACCTACATGAAAAACCCATTAAGGAAAGAAGAGAAAAAACAAAGATATACCTGCGGATATTTTGGGTCCAGTGCTACTACCTCCTCCGGCAGCGGCGGCGGCGGCGGCGGCGGCAGAGGAGGGCGAGCGGCTCCAGATCTCTCCATTTTAAAAGCTCAATCGTATGCTCGATTCCGCCCAAAAAAATATCATAGTCTTCGAATTTATACGCGAGCGAGCGAGCGAGCGAGCGAGAGAGAGAGAGAGAGAGAGAGAGAGAGAGAGGTTAGGGGAATTGACGCCAGTCTTCCCCGCGAGATTTTAAATCTTCCGTCGTCTTCATACGAACGGAGCCGGGAGACAGCAAGAGCGGTAGCCGAGGAGCTGGTGGAATTTACAAAAATATCCTTCAACAATTATTAATTGACATTAAAGTAGATTTTTTTTCACAAGGACATTAAAATAGATTTATTTCAGCAAATTTACCATGCTTTTATAAAATACATATTCAAATATATTTCAGTGTAATAGTTTAACAGGAACTTATGATCAAAAAAACAAAAAAATAGTATAACAGGAACTATGATTGGCCAATGGAAAGCATAATTAAGAATATCGATAGACTCGAACGTAATATTATTTTACATACAAAATAAAAAATAACTCAATACTTAACTCAATTGGACTTATCTATCTTAAAAACTTATAAATAGATAGGAAGTTGTTCTTCATTTTTTTATTATATTGCTAATGACTGTAAAAATACTATTTGTGCATGAATTAAATCTCTTTTTTATGATAAAAAAGTAATATAATGCAAACTATGATTTTTTTAAATAAATTGCATCCAAGCTCCTGTAGTTAAAAGAGTATTATAAATTAGTTTTAAATTTAAAAAAAATCTAAATTTGAGTTTTTGAGGTTATAAAAGTACTATTATTTAGTTTTCAATTAAAATAAAATTATTAAATTTTTATGATTATATTATTAAATATTTTTATTTTTTATATTTTGACTTTTTAGAATATAATTTTAAAATATTATTTTTAAATTTTATGTAAGAAATAAGAAAAATTAAATTTTAAAATTTATTAAATTTTAAAGAAAAATAAAAATAGATGGGTATAATCACTCTTTAAAATATATAAATGATTTAAATTAATTAAAATAATTAAATTTATATTTTTTTATCAAAAAATAAAATAAAAAAGTTGAAATTCTATGAGACAGCAAAACTGTAATATTTAATTTACTGATATTTTAAAATAATTTTTTAAAAATTATAAAATTATTAATTAAAAGATTACATTTAGATGTTATGATATGTAGATGATATGACATAATATTAAGATAATATTAAATCAAATATTTTATAATTAGTTATGTATAAAATTATATCTATCTTGAAAGTAATTTTAGTAATATTGCTAAAAAATTCAACCGAATTAATCCCTTTATTAAAATAGAGTGAAAGAACTTCTTTTTAAATAGAAGAACAATTACAACCAAATTTCATGTGATCAAAAGAATGCAAGGCTTTTTGTACTTTTAGAAGGGGAGGAGGTGGGGCCCAGAGGCTGCTTGTCAAGTGGGGGTGGCATTGGCAGCTCCCTTTTCATATTTATTCCTTTTGAATAAGGGTGTTAATACGGATCGAAGATCGAAAATCGATCGAAAATTGAATCGATTTTAAATCGAATCGAAATCGAGTCGATTTAAATGAGTCGACTAACGAGCCAAAAAGTTCGCTTGCTCGATAATAATTTTGAGCCGATTTTGAGCCGGGGTAGGCTCGGCTCGATTCCAGCTCGAAATCGGGTCTCGAGATTAAAATACATTTTATACTTATAATATAATATATATATAATATAAAAATATAATATATATATATATATATGTTATATAATATATATGTATATATGTTATATAATATATATGTATATATATTATAAACTGAGCGGATCTCGAGCAGGATCGAGTTGAGCTTACCCGACTCAAGATTGGCTAAAAAAAAAAATTGGGATTTGATTCCCATTTTTTGGAGCCGGCTCGAAAATGAATCGAAATCGGCTTTGAAGTCGATTGGAATCGGACTCGAGCCGGCTCGAAGTCGAACTCAATTGAGCTCGAGTCGATTTCGAAGTCGATCGACAATGTGGATCAATCCGAATTTTCGAGCCGGTATTTAGCTCGGCTCGAAATCGGATCGATAACAGACTCCTACTTTTGAAGGAGAGTTCTTTCATATTAATATATTTAACATTTAAAAATTTATATTTACATAGTCCTTAAAATTTTATAAATATTCTATTTATTGACATATAAAAATGTATATGAAAGCCTCTATGTTACTCCAATACACTAAGTATGTTATAGTATACTACAAATTTGCTCCGAAAAAGTATTCATTCAAGCTACAACTTACAAATAAAATATTATTTATAGGTATCAAGATGAATGAAATATTTACAAAAATTTAATAGTTTTAGCATGTAATATATAATATTCTAAGGGTTAATTTCACCCAGGTCCCTGACTTTAAGGGTTATTATCACACAGGTCCATGTTTTTAAAAAGATATCTTCTCTGGGTCCTTAGGTTTTCAAAAATTATCATCTGGGTCCATTTTTTTAATTTTTTATTATTAAAAAATATAAAAATTACCATTATCACCTTACCCTCCTCATCTCTCCACCAGATCTCGGCAGTCACGCCGCCTCCGGCGGCCGCACGACACGGCCGGCGGCCTTGCGGCTGCCCGCACGACACCTGTCGGCTGGCCGCACTGGGCTGCCAACGGCGAGCCGCGCGGCCGGCAAGGCACGGCGCGCGCGACCGGCGGAGGTGTCGTGCGCGCGCAGGCTGCATCCCAGCGGCGAGCCGGGCCGCTGGAGGCTGCTCGGCGCCGCAGCGCCCTCTAGCGTCCTTTCGCCTCGGGCGGCGCGCGCGGCCGGCGGGAAGGCGTCGTTGCGCGCGCAAACAGGCTCGGCCGGAGGCCGCTAGCGCGCGGCACGACCTTGTGCCGCGGCCCGCAGCAGGCCAACGCGCGTCCGCTGGAGGCCACTGCGAGCCGACGGCCTCCAGCGACCGCTGGAGGCGTGCTGCGCGCCTGGCAGCCTCCGTGGACGGCGCGGCTGGAGGCCTACTCGCGCGCGCAGTAGGCTTGCCGGGCGCGCCCGGGTTGTCGAGCGACCGCTTGAGGCCGCGTGCGCGCTCTAGCGACCTATCAGTGGCCGCGCGCGCGCGCAAGCGTGCCTTCCAGGGGGCCCGGCTTCGCTCGTCTGGATGCCGCTGCGGTGGGTGTCGCGCGTTGGCCAGCCCGGGCGCCGGCGGTAGTCGTGGTTGCAGCCAAAGGCGCCGGCCTGGGTGTGTTCGTTGCTGGACGCGAGAGGTCCGCCCGGAGGCGGCGCCCGGTCTTGCCGTATCTGGTGGAGAAGAGGTGGACTGGGTAAGTGTATAAGTTGGTTAACTTTTTATATAATTTTTAAAATAAATAAATTAAAATGGATCCAAGATGGATAATTTTTGTAAAAAACCTAGGGAGCCCAGAAGCATATATTATTTAAAAAACGTGCGGACCTCTGAAGCCCTTAGATCTATACACGGCTACTGCATATCCTATCAGCTACGCTAAGAAAGGAAACATTCATCCATCTAATCTGATGAATAGCTGCTGAGAACTAACGGCGTTATGTTTTGCAGATAGAAAAAGAGGAATTCTTCAGGAAGAGTAAGAAGGTATTGAATGACCCTTTTACGCTCATCTTCATCATCTTTTTCGTATTTTCCCATCTTTTAATGTATACCTTAAATGAATTTCCTTGGTATCATAACAGCGACAGCGAACGGCAAAATAGAGAGTTTGATTCGTCTCAGCGAAGCCTCTAGCTCGAATGAGGTTCTCTGAAACGGTATTAGGAAAATGTAGTTTGTTAAATTTTGATCTCTATAATACTTCTTTAAGCTGATTGACATAGAAGTAGAATATGAAAGGTGAAAGTAAAGGGATGTTCAGTGAAGCATTTAGGCTGCTGCTGGATAGTGGCAATGCAGCAGTCAGCAAACTGACCATGCCACAGGTGATTCGACAACATATGTGGAATCATAATTGGTAATTATCATCTAAAATAGTTGGCAACTCATTGTCATATGAATTCAAGGGACAATTGACATGGATCTTATAATGACTGGAATATCTGCAAGTGAGAGGATCAAACGAGAGAATCTAGTTGCAGCCACAGTGGCCAATGGCATGGTTATAAGCCATGATAAACTAACTATCGTGATCTAACATATAGCCGACTGATAGTGGTTGGATTACAGCAATGGGTTTACTCGGTGGGTTGTCCATGAGACCGGTATTGAGCTTGAGGACAGCATACACATGGAATATTTCACTCTTATTCTATTTATTCTACCGGAGGTAACCTAAGTGGCAATATATGTCAATATTAAAGATTACAGGCGTAGATAAATTTTAAAAGATGAAAAATATGTAAATTAAAATCTTACTAGGAGTAGCATGCATGTAACTTTCCCCTAAACAAAAATTGTGCATAGAACTATTTAGAGCACTCTCTCGAGTAGGCACGATTTAATCAGATAATTGTTTGATATTTAGGACCTTGGTCATAACATAATAATGCTATAGCCGATCTTCTATAATATAATATAATTCAACTTATTGGCCGTTCATTAAAATGTGAAGTAATTAAATTCTTACCTTATATCATTTATATATATAATATATATATATATATATATATTATATATATATATATATATATATATTCTTCTATCACAGTGGTTGGTTTTCCAGTTTCATTGGTATTTGGGAACAAAGTTTGGCAAATTTCAAACACATGACATAATTAGTTTCCATAGTCAAATTAAGCATCTTAGGGAATTATATATTTATTCATGTTCCTTCAATAACAATGAATGCAAACTACTCTGAATTAGCTTAATAGATTTGTTCTACATCCTTTACAATAATCTAGAATTCTACTTACATATATATATATATATATATATATATATATATATATATATATTATAGGAAAAATTACTGATAAATCCCCATGAGTTGCCTATAATTATACTTTAATTCATATTTTTAAAAATATTTTATTTAGGTGTATAATTAAAACTATATGAATCTCTTGAGTTTCTATTTTACTTGAAGTTTTGGTCCCTATTTTAAATTTTAGGAACCTAAAAGAATTTTTTTAAAAATTAGATCTAAATGAAATTTTATTAAAAATATACACTAAAATATAATTATAAGTAAACTATTAAATTTTTTTAGTAATTTATCCTATTATATATATTTATTTGTTTCCTCTTTTGGGGGTAATTTATCAGTTTACTTGGATATTGAAAATTAATTTGGTTTAATTTTTACTAGGCATATCACATCATACATAAAATTTAATATTAAAAATTAATTTTATTTTACATTCTACACACATTACCAAAATAATAACTAACTTATATCATATTTCTCACATATCCCAACGTAATAACTAACTTTATATCACATCCCTCACATATCTTAATATAATAATTAATTTTATTTTACATTATTCACAATTTTCAATAAAAAAAATCTCTATCTAATTAAAATACAATTAATTCTCTCTAATTAAAATACAATTAGTTCAACTTCAAGTCAACTTTGTAAGATTAAATTTAACTTTACAAATAAACAAACCTAAGATACAATATATTTATCTTATGTACATGTACGGAAGCATAAAAAGATTGACGTGTACAAATGCGTACATTAAGTTGACTTAAAGTTGGAACTAATTGTATTTTAATTAGAGAGAGCTCTTCAAATTTTAAAAACATATATTGAACTCATTTTAAGTTAAATTAAATTTTAACAATTAAAAAAAGGTTAATTTAAAGTTTTCTATAAAAAATGTTAAATTAAATTTGACTGATTTTCAAGTGAGTTCAAATGTTTTTATCAGCTTTCGCAATAGATGCAAAAAAATGAAGGGAGAACAATGGGTAGGCTTAAAATTAGATGTCCTCCAAAACAATAAGACAATTAATAATAAACTCTGTAGATGATTTCAATTAATTAATTAATTAATTATAATTTAAGTGTTTAATTCACTGAATTATTCAGTATATAAAATTCTAGTTTACTGGATAATTTGGTAAATTAAAATAACTAGTAAATTAAAGACTAAATCATGATTAACTAATTTATTAATTAATTATTAGAGATATATAGCATTTTTTGTTAACAATATTTCAAATTAGATAAACTCTAATATTAAACTCAATTTTATTTCACATGTAATAAAATTTTAAAATAAAAAAACTAAAGGATAATTACACTCAGGTCTCTGAGTTTAAGGCTTATTATCATATAGGTTCATATTTTTAAAATTATAACATCGGAGTTCTTAAATTTTTAAAAATTATCATACAGGTCCTTTTTTTATTTTTTTTATTATTAAAAAATTTTAAAATTATCATTATACCTTTACCTTTCTCTCTCCACCCAATCCGGCAGTCGCGCGCAGTCGCTGCGTCACCCCGCACGGCCGCCGAATGGGGAGGAGAGAGAGGAGGGGAGTCTCTCTCGTCCCGATTCGGCGGTTGCGCCACCCCGCCCGGCTGAACGCAGTCGCCGCCCGGCCGAACGCAGTCGCCGCCCGGCCGAACGCAGTCGCCGCCCGGCCGAACGCAGTCGCCGCCCGTCTAAACGACACAGCCGGCTCGAGAGGAGACACGCGATGCCGTCGGCGGCCGCTTGGGGTGGCACGACCGCCGGATCGGGAGGAGAGAGAGGGGTCTCCTCCCGATACGGTGGCTGCGCCAACCCGCCAACCTCTGGCAGCTTCGCGCGGTCGCGCATAGTCGCCGCCCGGCCGCACCATCCCGCCCGGTCGCCGACGGCTTCAGGCGGCCGCCGCGTAGTTGCCGCCCGAGCTGCGCCGACGCATCAGCCGGCGGCTTCACGCGCGTCAGCGCGATCGCCGCCCGGCTGCGCGATCGGGAGGAGAGAGAGTCCTCCTCTCTCTCTCCTCCCCATCCAGCGGCCGTGCAACCCTGCGAGGTCTCCGGCGGTGTCACGTGGCCGCGCGAAGCCGCCGGCTGCACGGGGTGGCACGACAACTGCGCACGGTTGCCAGCGGTGTCGCAGCCGCCGGATCGGGTGGTGAGAGAGAGGTAAGGGTATAATAGTAATTTTAAAATTTTTTAATAATAAAAAAATAAAAAAGAATCCGTATGATAATTTTTTAAAAATTAAGAATCCTGATGTTATAATTTAAAAAACGTGAACTTTATGATAATAAGCCTTAAACTCAAGAACCTGGGTGTAATTATCCCAAAAACTAATTATATATTTTAAAAGAAAGAGATTTATACGGTGGCAAAAAAATATTTATTTTACCATCAAAGATGAAATATTACGTATGTCATACCGAAATCTTATAAAATTACATTTTTCAATCACACTTTTGAAAAAATTATGAATTAAATTACTAATAATTTTTATAAATTTTATCTCATTGTGTATAATTCACCATAACAGTGACTTTCATCTTATTAAATTAAAATAAAAATGAATTTTATATAAAACTAATTTATAAAATAAATGATATTTGGAGCATAATATTAAAGTTTAATGTTTAGGAATTAAGATTTAGTTTTTAGTGTTAAAAATAATTTACGACACAGAGTTTTTTTTTTTAAGTAAATTGTTAAACTAAACTTGAATGCCATGTGCCAAGGGCAAGGTTCCTCATATTCTCCACTTACAAGAGATTTTTAAGGCAGTAAAATTGGAAAGAGTTTTCTCTCTGCACAAGCAAATCTACGCTAATGAACAGCAGCAAAGAACCTGCATCTTATATAATATCAATGAAATAAAGTGATTGATCCCATGAAAATAATTGAAGACAAATTATAGAACCACACGCATTTGCTTTTTTGCTTTTGGAAGAAGTAACATGCATGAGAGTTTTGGAGTTGCCCAGCAGCGGAAGACCAGTAGCGGAGCCACGATTTCGAACCAGGGGAGGCAGGTGAGGCAGATAATTATGAGAACGAGGAACAAGAGGTGCAAAAGATCAGTTTGAAGCAGAAGGCTGAACAAAGATCGTTGGACGAGGCGCTGATTCAATAAAGAAGGCTAGATGGAGGCGGTGGTGATCAGCGGGAGCCTAATGATGGAGGCTACGTGAATCGACTACTAGCGATGCGAAAATCAATGAAAATCGATCCGAAAATCAATGGGAATCGATGAAGGGCCGGCTCAATGCGAATCAACTACTAATGCCTAGAATTTCACTTAATAGAAAAGCCGGCTCAAGTAGCTAAAGAATAGCAGTAAGGTAATAGAGTGTGATAATGAATATAATATATAATTATTAATTAATTAATTAATTAAAACTATTATTATATTATATTATAAATAATAAGGTAAATTGCATCTAGGCTTTCGAGGTTAAAAGAGCGTTGTAAATCGGTTCAAATTTTTAAAAACTTCATTTGGGTTCTAAGATTGTGAAAGTACTGCAGTTTTGATTCTCTCTTAAAATATCATTATTTTCACTATTTTTTAATTAAAAATTTGATTATTGTTTACTACTTTAAACTATTTACATATTTCAAAGTTCTATTACACTCTTTTTTTTATTTTTTTTAAATTTAATTTCTCTGATTTATTTATTTCTATACATTAAAAATAAAAAAAAATAAAAATAAAAATATTAATATTTTAAAATTATATTCTAAAAAATCATAAAGTTAACAAATAAAATTAATCATACAATATCTTTATAAAAAAATAACAATTAAATCTTAATTGAGACCAAAACTGTAGATTTTTTGTAATTTTATAAATTAATATTAAGATTTTAAAAAACTTAAAATTAATTTGCAATGCCCATTTGACCTCAAGAGCCTCAATAAAATTATTCAATATAATAAATTTATAGAAGATTATATATATATATATATAGACATATATATCGATATATGTATATATATAAATATAATTAAAGAAGATTTACGTGGTGCAATTGCACTCCTCTATCAAGGGCTGGATCCACCCCTGCGGAAGAATGAGATAAACGAAACTTTGATAAAACACAAAAAGAGAAGAAGAGGAAGGTAAAACACAATAGTTAGAAACTTTACGGCACGAACCAGAAGGAGATATAAGAAGAAATCTCACGTAAATAGAATATTATAAAGAGAAATTGAAGCTCTACAGCTGCATGTTTTCGCAGACAAATCCTAACTAACTCATGTAAAGGAGAGAGACGAGCAACAATAGATAAGAAAATCCTCCTTGAGTTGATGAACACCGTGATGAAAAACATTGATTTTCATGAACATGCTTCCATCTGAAGGCTAATACAAGTTTTTTTTTTCTAATATCAAGGTTAATACAAGTTCACTTCCGCAATTTTCTTCTTTCAACTACTAGTCTTCCAACAATCCTGTTTGGCACGAGGACCAAAACAGGACCAAAATAGTACTAGTTTAAAGAATAACAATAATAATAATAAATAAATTATTTTAATTATTTTACACAAATTTTAATATAAAAAATAATATTTTACTTCACATACTTAATAAATTTTAATAAAAATATAAACTTTATTTCACATCTTAGATCAAAATACTCGATTTGAATATTTTGGTCTCGAATGTGAAATAAAGTTGATATTTTTATTTTAAATTATTGAGTATATAAAGTAAAAATAATATTTTTATATTTAAATTTATGTAAAATGATTTAAAATATTTATTTATTTATTATTATTATTATTATTATTATTGTTTTTTAAATTAGTACCATTTTGGTCCTATTTTGGTCCTCGCGCCAAACAGGGCAGTAGATTTTTCACAACTAGATTCACACCCTTCTTCTGAGGCAGATGTCGAAAGAATCTTGTAATCAAATAAAAAAAAATGATTCGATATGAAGAGAAAGAAAGAAAGTCAAAGAGCTTCTTCTGAAGTAGACTCACTCTTTGAAGTTAAGATGAAAAAGAAATGCGAGTTATAGAATACCATGATAAAAAAACAATGGCCAAATCTTTGAGGAGATTTTCTGAAAGTTTATCTTTTCAACTTCTAACTTCTTGTGAAATGACTTCTTTGAATAGACTGTTCATGTTAAAATGTGATTTGAATAAAATAAAATGTGTTTAGCCTATTGAATTATTTAATCTTTATCTTATTTTAATAATTTATTATGGGATAAAAATTAATTTAAATAATCCTAATTATAAGGATTATTTGTTAGGCTGTTGAGATTTTTATGGGATTCAGATATAGAATTTGTTATATGATGTCATTATAAATATGTGATGATTAGATCAATCAAAGGGATTATCAAGATTTCTGGTTCAAGGCTGCAAGTTCTGAAACTTCTTCTTGAGAAACATGAATAAGTGACTCACTTAGGTATTTTCAGTAGTGATTTCTCTTGGATCTTCTTCATTGGCTACGGAGGTAATTTCGTAGGAATCTAGAGGCAATCATTTGAGGCTCGAGGAGCGACTGGATTGTCTAATTCGAAAGAAGAAAAGATTCAATTTCTGTATCTCGTCTGAGATTGAGAACCATGTGATTAGTATAAGGTTCTCTTTCTATATGATTTTCTACATAATAAAGTCTCTTTCCACTTCCTCGTGGATGTAGGAGGAATACCTCCGAACCACGTAAATATGGTGATCTTGTGATTGCTTCATTCTTTTATTATTATTATTTCTCATATTTATCTGACATGATTTATTTGAGTAACTACACGTCCAGTGATCCGAATTTTTCGCTACGTATTATTCCACAACATTTGGTATCAGAGCACATTTTTGTATAGTTTGTCATTCTGGTGCTGTAAATATGCTGATTACAAAGTTTGAGGTGGAGAATTTGATGGTAAAAAAGACTTCGGTATTTGGCAACGAAGGGTGGAGGCTACCATAGTTCAGAATGACCTTCATCATGTTCTTCTCAAAAGAGAAAAAGCAAAAAAGATGACAGATGAAGAATGGGAGGACCTAGATTTGAAAGCATAAAATACAATCCAATTATGCCTAGCGGATAAGGTACTATATAATATTTCTGATGTTGAGACTTCTGTTAATTTATGGAGAAAGTTAGAAAAACTTCATATGTCAAAGTCACTCACAAAAATTTTTTAATGAAAAGATAACTTTATAGTTTGCGTATGTCTGAGAGGACTGATCTATTAGAATATATGAATGTTTTTAGTAAAATGATCTCACAGCTTCGCAATATTGACGTAAAATTAGAAAAAGAGGATGAGGCTTTATTTCTTCTTTCATCATTGCCCAAGTCTTATGACCATTTGGTATCGACTATTTTGTATAGCAAAAACACTTTTAAAGTGAAGAAAGTCAATATAACTTTATTGTCAAATGAGGTGCGGAACAAGCAGAGCATAGATGAAAGTTTGACAGTAAAAACTAGTCAAAACAGAGGCAGGTCAAAGAGTAAATTTGACAATCAGTATAGGTTTAGGTCCAAGTTGAAGGAAAGAATAACAAGTGTCACTACTGTAAAAAAGAAAGTCATTGGAAAAAAGATTGTTCCAACAAATCCAAACAGCAGCAGAAGAACCTAGGTGATGAAGCTAGTGTTGCTTCAGAATTAGAGAAGCACCTTTTCAGGTATAGATTCTTCTGATTCATAGATTTTGGATTTTAGTTGTTCCTATCATATGTGCCCATTTAGAAATTAATTTTCTACTTATTCTATACATGATAGTGGTAGAGTTATAATGAGTAATAATTCTGAGTATAAATCAGTTGGAATAGGATGGTAAAAATAAAGATGTTTGATGGAGTGATAAGAACTTTGATAGAAGTTAGACATGTTCCAGATCTTAGAAAAGATTTGATCTCCTCAGGTACTGGTGGGGACACCACTGTCACACCCTCAATTTTAAGGACCATTTATTCATAAAATGAGGGACGACTTACAGTCAGAAACACAGAACAGATTATAAGAAAAGACATTTTTATTCATCTCAAAACAGGGTTACATAGGTTTAAACACAAGCAGGTCACCCAGAGTAACCTTAGATTAGAAAACTAAAAGGGAAAGCATTTAATGTGGTTAAGGGTAAATATCAGTGGGTCCATACTGTAGGGAAACGTCTTTCTTGAGATTTTGCAGTCTTCTCCTGGCAACAAATTATTTACCTGAAAATCAACAGTCAATCACAAAGACTGAGTAAACAACCTTCACCTTACTATAGGTCAGGTGAGGTTTTATAGCTCAAATTATCAACAGATGAGGATATCAGAATAACTTGTAATATCATCTTGTCAATATTGTCACATTTATACTATGCAGAAATATTGATAAGTATTAATTTTATAATGAAGAGGAATCAGAACCACAGGTATTCGTCACCAGTGTGACATCAGATTAAACAGGTTCATCAGATATGTCACCAGTGTGACATCAGAATAACAGGATGCAGGTACGTCCCCTACACGACGCCACGCGTCCAGAAGGCGGTTCGTCAACCACCGGGATCCCAGTTTATCATATCATTGTATATCTCAGGATACATGGGTCCAGTTTAACCTAGTATAATATCTTGGCACAAAGCCCAACAAAATATCGACACAGCCAAACAGAGTATCGGCACAAAGCCAAATAGAATATGCAGAATATGCAGAATATGCATAATATAGCTCACAGAATATAATTGATATCATTTTGTATATTAGTTATGTTGATTTAATAAATCACGATGTCCTAAGCTCAGTGAAAATCGCTTACTTAAATGAGAGACGGTAACTGTTTGCTGGCGGATGACGTGTTCCCTGATTAAGTTCAGTGAGAATAATTACTATTGCGCTTAATAATTTAAAATAATACATAGGCCACATAGGTCAGACAAGCCAAGTGGATTAAAACTGGTCAATATAGGTCAAATCAATTCAAATAGATCAGACCAGGTCAATTTGGGTCAATTCGAGTCAGTTTAGGTTAATGAGTCAAACGGGTTAAATAGGTCAAACAAGTCAAACGGGTCGAACGGGTCAAATGGGTTGACTCGTGTTAAGCAGGTTGACTCGGGTTAAACGGGTTGACTCGGGTTAAGCGGGTTTACTCAGGTTAAACGGGTTGACTCAGATATAACGGGTTAACTCATAATGTAATGGATCAACACGAGTTATCTTGGGTCAAACGGGTTAACTCAGGGTTAATGGGTCGACACAGATTGATCGGGTTTAATACGGGTTAAGTGGGTCGACACAGGTTAATCACCAATCAAACTGAGTTAACAAGAGAAATCACCGAATGAAATATAAACTTAATAAGACCAGGGTTCTTACCTAACAGAGTCTTGCCGCTGGAGGAAAGGTGCACCAAGATGAGCTAAAATTCAGAGGAGATTTAGAGGTTGTGAATCTTTCTGAGGGTTCTGAGGCCTATTTGTAGGGGGAGGTGAACTTATTAGGGCGGGACCGTTGGCGGTTAGTAGTTGGTGGTTGGGGAGGTGACATTAATAGGACGGGACCGTTGGTGGGTGAGAAGACGGGAGAAAGTCAGAGGAGAAATAAATATATATGGATATTTTATTAAATTTGATTGCAGGAGAAGTTTAATTAATCTAACAATTATTTTGAAGCCCTCAGATAATTGATGTACTAATATTAAATCCAGAGAAACATATATACATATATATATATATTAACAGGTATTTGTTTAAACAGATTATTACAATCACGATCGACCGTCGATTCATTCCTGGCAGAGTTTACCGTCGACGGCCGAGATCTAGGCATACTTCTTCGATCTGGATTGATTGACTGTTAGGACAGATTTGGAAAGATGGATGCTGCTGATCGCTGACTCGATGAATTGAAAATCTCCTATTCATTCTGATTGATTGGAGATTCCATTTTGGGATGATTTTATTTCTTGCATTTATTTGTATTAGTTGTTTCTATTTTGGTGATCATTATTTTAGGCATGTTATCTAGTATTTCCTCATTTGTGTGAGGAATTTATTACATTATATTTTTTTTATTGAGTCAGTCTGTATGGAGGCCTATATAAACGTCTCCCTGTTTATCTTATTTTTTTAATGCTGAATAAATCTGAATTGTGTTTCCCTCGAGGTTATTTGATTCTGGAATGAATCGATATCCTGGATAGGGAAGGGCTTGGGCCTTGAGTGAGAATTTCTAAACTCCACCCGCTCGAGCTCCTCTCGTCCGGACTCGATTCCATTCATCTTGCACTCTCCAGCATTCACCTCGACTCCTTCTCATCCACTCCGTCGACTAGCCTGCGTGCCTGCGCCCAGTTCGTTGACTCCGATCTACCGTGGATGCGTCGTCGTGCACCGACAATACCGACTACGCGACGATAGCTTTGCACGACGTCCTCATACAGTTCTTGCTCTCCGACCGTGCGCGCCCCAACACCGACCGCGCGTCCCCCCTCCCGAGGCCCTCGAGCGACTACGCTTCGCCTATCAGCGCCGCCCCCGCCCGCTCGCGCTCGCCCGCGCTCCCGCGCTCCGCGCGCTCTGCGCTGCGCGCGCGAGCCCGCGCGCTGCGCCAGCGCTCGGCCGCCGCGCCGCCAGCGTCCGACCCGCGCCTGCGCGCGCTGCAGCGCCCGACCCGCGCCGCCTGCGCTCGCCCGGGCCCGCGCCTCTGCTCCGTGCGCGCCCCGTCGCCCTCACCCCTGTCGTGACGAGTCACTGCCTAGCGAGGAATTACAACTTGTATGTGAAACTTTCTGTCAGGTACGAATTTCAATAAAATTTTTAACTTGATAAAATCGAATAATCTAATTTTTTTTTTTCGCTTATGATTTGCTTGAACTTGTTCCACTTGTGCGACCTTTCATTATTGAGTAATTTTCAATTACTGTTGGTTAAATATTGGTTAAATATTGTGAGATCCCTAATTCTGTTCCCCATTTTTGACTTGTTGAAATCAGATTGCGCCCTAATCTGAATTGGTAATTTCTCAATTACCTTCAATTGAATTTATTTAAAATTTTAAAAGTAATTGGTTTTGCGGACTTAATTAATTTCTAAGTCACAAAATTATTCTCTGATATTTAAGCATTAGTTTGTGAAAAAAAAACTACTTTATAAAATTACTGATTTCTAAACTGCATTATCATTCATCTGTCCCGCATCAGGTACCCTTGATGCTAGTGGATGCACTTTTATTGGTTCTGATGACATTATAAAAGTGAAAAAAAGTGCTATGGTTGTAATGAAGGGAAAGAAAATTTGATCACTATACAGATTGATTGGACAAACTATTACAGGAGATGCTGTTATTACACCCTCTTCAAATGATGATGATACTATGCTATGGCATACTAGGTTGGGTCATATGAGTGAGAGAAGATTGTTAAGAGTTGCACAACAGGAAGCTACTTAAGGGGATTAAATCATGTAAGATCTGTGAATCTTGTGTTCTTGGCAAGCAGTGCAGGGTAAAATTTGTTACTTCTAATAAAAGAAGTAAGAACATTTTGAGTATGTGCATTCAGATGTATAGGGTATATCTCAAGTTACTTCGATCGGAGGAGCTAAGTAATTTGTTACTTTCATTGATGATTATTCAAGAAAAGTCTGAGTTTACTTTTTGCAGCATAAATCAGAAGTATTTGAGAAATTCAAATACTGGAAGTCATCTGGGTTTACTTCTTGCAGCATAAATCAGAAGTATTTGAGAAATTCAAATACTGAAAGTCATCTGGGTTTACTTCTTGCAGCATAAATCAAAAGTATTTGAGAAATTCAAATATTGGAAGTCAAGTATGAAAAATACTATTGACAAATACATTAAGGTTCTCCATACAGATAATGGTGGAGAGTACACCTCCAAAGAGTTCTAAGATTTCTGTTTAAAGGAAGGAATTTCTCGATATTTTACTATCCCAAACACACCACAACAAATGGTGTAGCAAAAAGGATGAACAAGACATTGCTTGAGAGAGCACAATATATGAGATTATTCACATGCTTGTCAAAACCATTCTGCGCTGAGTCAGTTAAAACAACTTGTTACTTGATAAATAGGTCATCTTCATTGTCATTGAAGCTCAAGTCACCAGAGGAGGTATGATCAGGTAAGCCGGTTGATTATTCTAACTTGCATATTTTTTGTTGTCCGATTTATGTTTTGCTGTAGGATATAGAGAGGGCTAAGCTAGATTTTAAGTCTAAAAGGTGTATCTTCATGGGGTACGTTTCTGGTGTAGAAGGCTATAAAGTTTGGGACCCTAACACAAGAAAGTCAGAGCTTTGCAGAGATGTCAGGTTTGATGAAGCTTCTATGTTTAAGAAATCTCAAGAGAAGATTCAAGATGAACAAAAGATCAATAATGCTGTTCAAGTAGAGTTTGAGAAAAACTCAGGTAAAATTGACAGCAGGTCAGATGATTCACATCAGGATGAAGTTTCGGTACATCAACCTTAGGATAAGCCTTACTCTATTGCTACAGGGAGAACTAGAAGAGAAGTGCAAAACCTTTGAAGTTCAAAGATACTGTAGCTTATGCATTTTCTGTTATTTCTTCTGATCCCTTGACTTTTCAGGATGCAATAGAGAGAAAAGATAGCAAACAATAGTTGGATGCTATGCAGGAAGAGATAAACTCTCTTCAGAAAAATCAAACTTGGGAGTTGGTGACACGTCCTAAAGGTAAAAAGGCAATCAATTTTTTTCCTGTATACAGGAAAAAAGAAGCTTTATCTTCAGGAGAACCGGAAAAATATAAATCAAGATTGATTGCTAAGAATTTTCAGTCAAAAAGAAGGAATAAACTTCAATAAGATTTTTTTTTCCAATGGTGAAATATTATTCTATCAGAATTTTACTTGTTATGATAACTATGTGGGATTTAGAGTTGGAGCAGCTTGATGTGAAGAAAGTTTTTTTACATGACAATCTAGATAAAGAGATTTATATGGTGCAACTAGAAGATTTTGTTCAACAAAACAGTGAGAAAATAGTATGCAAGCTAAAAAGATCTTTTTATGGGTTAAAGCAGGCTCCACGTCAGTGGTATATAAGGTTTGATACTTTTATGATAACACATGACTACATAAGGAGCAAGTTTGATAGTTGTGTCTATTTTTATTTTCTTAGTGATGATTCTATTATTCTGCTAATGCTCTATGTTGATAATATGCTCATAGCTTGCAAACATATGCATGAGATTAGTGAGCTGAAAAGAGTGCTCAGTTCAAAATTTGAGATGAAGAACCTAAGCAATGCTAAAAAGATTCTAGTTATGGAGATTCATCGAGATCGTCATGAAGGTAAGGTATGGTTGACTTAAAAAAGTTACATAGAGAAGGTATTGACAAATTTCAATATGAAGAATGCCAAAGCTTTCAGTACGCCTCTAATTTAGCATTTTAAACTCGCTTCACAGCAATGTCCAAAGTCAGATAAAGAATTTCAAGAAATGCATAATATACTGTATACTAATCGGTTGTATGTCTAATGTATGTCATGATATGCACTAGACTAGATTTATCACATGCTGTTAGTATTGTTAGCAGGTATATGACGAACTCAGGAAAAGAGCATTGGAATGCCTTGAAATGGATTCTGTGTTACTTGAAAACACTTCAGATTGTGGTCTATTATTTGAGAAATGTTCAAATTCTGATCTTTTAGCTGGTTATGTCGATTTTGATTGACTCATCTTTACTTTAGGAGGAGGTCCCATCAGTTGGAAAGATACTTTACAGAATATTGTAGTTTTATCAACAATAAAGGCAGAGTATATTGCTGCAATTGAAGCTGCAAAGAAAGCAATTTGGTTAAAAGATTTGGTCAGAGAACTTGGTATTTCACAAAAGACAGTTAGCTTGTATTGTGGCAGTTAAAGTGCAATTTATCTTACAAAAGATCTTGTTTTTCATGCAAAAACAAAGCATATTGACATCAGGTATCACAAACTCAGAGAGCTTATATCAGGCGGTGATATTAAGCTTATAAAAGTTTCAACTCAAGATAATTTTGCAGATATGCTTACTAAACTTTTACCAGTAGCCAAGTTTTTACACTGCTTAGACTTGGCTAATATTCAGAGGAGTTAAGGTGTGAAGGCTCCAGAGAGAGAAGGTGTTTCTATTTAGAGAGATTATATTTTCTGCTTAGAAGTATCAATTTTTAATCAAATGAAGGTGGAGATTGTTAAAATGTGATTTGAATAAAATAAAATGTGCTTAGCCTATTGGATTATTTAATCCTTATAATATTTTAACAATTTATTATGGGATAAAAATTAATTTAAATAATCATAATTATAAAAGTTATTTGTTAGGCTGTTGAAATTTTTATGGGAATCAGATACAGAATTTGTTATATGCTACCATTATAAATATGAGATGATTAAATAAGCTGCAATCAAAGGGATTATCAGGATTTCTAGTTCAAGGCTGCAAGTTCTGAAGCTTTTTCTTGGGAAACGTGAATAGATGATTCACTTGAGTATTTTCAGTAGTGATTTCTTGGGAAATGTGAATAGATGATTCTCTTGAATTTTCTTCGTCGGCCACGGAGGTGATTTCGTAGGAATTTGGAGTTAATCATTTGCAGCTCGAGGAGCGATTGTATTGTCTAATATGAAAGAAGAAAAGATCCAATTTTTGTATCCCATCTGAGATCGAGAACCAGGTGATTGGTGTATGGTTCTCTTTCTATCTGATTTTCTACATAATAAAGTCTCTCTCTGTTCTCCCCGTGGATGTAGGAGGAATACAAGCGAACCACGTAAATTTGATGTTCTTGTGGTCGTTTTGTTCTTTTATTATCATTATTTCTCATATTTATCTAGCACAATTTATTTGGCTAACTACATGTCCGACGATCCGAATTTTACGCTGCATATTATTCCACAACATGTTCACAACTAGACTTGCATCCCCTGCTTCATTTGAAGTAGATATTAAAAGAGCCTTATTATAGAGGAAATAACTTCTCCAAATTATTATGTCAATACAAGTAATACAATAGAGAAAGATCACAACTAACCACTATCACTCTGCTTCCAAATCTAAGATAGAATAATCATGAAAATTTGGAATAATCTCTCTTGGATTGTACCAATTACACGCCGTATCTCAAATGAATCAGAATATGATACAACAGGAACTAGTAGAGTAAAAAATATCAGTCAAAATTAGTGTACAAAATGTTGTTTGGCAAAAGGGTTAAACAACCTTGTTTGGGCGGCACAAACTTCAAGTTTCAGAGGTGAATTCTTCTAACAAAATTGTGGTGCTCGCCATTAGCTTTCAGTAAACTAGCCAGTAGCTCCTGGTTTGACAGCAATCACCAGTAGAAGCTTCCAACGGGCGCCAACACACCACTTTGCAATTCTTTTCCCAGACTTCTCCAAATATCGCTCTGTCAAGTGTTATGCATCATTAAATTTTAGAGTTCCCATCAAGATGAGATTTTCGAAATCTCTTCCGCGAGAAACCGTGCTTTCCTGGCCTCAAATCTGTGAACTTCATCACATAAACATAACTGCCAGTTTATGATTCTCACAGATTTTTTCTTACATAACAGATGAAAGACTGTAGTCCCTCTAATCTGTCTCTACCAGACTAAATCCAGGAGTCTTCTTCAGCGCCTGTTCCTTCATCTTCCTCCTCATTCTCGCAGCATCTTCCCATCTTCCATAATCGGCATACAGATTCGCCATGATAACACAAAAACTAATATTACAAAGACCCAATCGCAGAAGATCCTGCACTACAAGCTCAGCAATCCCAACATTCCCATGCATTCTGCAAGAACCAAGGAGAGCTCCCCAAACTGCTTTATCTGGCTTCAACTCCATCTTCTTTACAAAATCATAAGCTTCATCAGGCCTTCCAACACGCCCGAGAAGGTCCACCATGCAAGCACAATGCTCTAGTGTAGGATTAATGTTATAATCTCTTTTCATGCTGTCAAAATGTTTCATTCCCTCCTCCACAAGACCAGAGTGGCTGCAAGCAGTCAAAACTGAAGTAAAAGTGAAGGTATTAGGTGTTACTCCTTCATGTTCCATCCGAGAAAAAAGCTCAAGAGCCTCCTCGGCATGGCCATGAGCTGCGTAAGCTCCAATCATGGAGCTCCAAGCGATCACACATTTTGATGGTAAAAGCTTTCGAAAAAGATTTTCAGCCGAACTTATACTACCACACTTAGCATACATGTAGAGTAACGCATTGGAAACTCTTGAATCTGTCTCGAATCCACTTTTTGCTGCGAGATCATGAACCCATTTCCCAGTTTCAAGAGCTCCAAGATTAGAGCAAGCCGAGATGACACTTACCAATGTCACAGGATTAAAGGTGAGTTTTTCGGCCACCATTCTTCTGAATATCTTGATTGCTCCAGTTCCATCACCGTTCTGCTCGTGAACTGCGATCATGGTGTTCCATGAAACTAAGCAACGAGCAGGCATTTCGTCAAACAGGTAATTTGCAGCTTCCATGACCCCACATTTCCCATACATTGCAACCAGTGCATTCAGCAAGGAAACAAACGAATTCAAGCCGGATTTCATCACCAAAGCATGCATCGATGTCCCCAGATTCAAATACTCCAAAGAGTTGCAAGCTGGAAGAAGACTCACAATGGTGATTTCATTGGGCAGCAACCCGGTAACAATCATCTGCCGGAAAATACCCAGTGCCTTCAAATAAAGGCTATTCTGAGCATATCCGGCGATCATTGCCGTCCAGGAGACAATGCTTCTCTCACCCATCTCGCCAAACACCAGCTCCGAATCGGCAATCTCCCCAATTTGTGAATACATAGTGACCAGTGAGCTCTTTGCGAAGACATTCGAATTGAACCCATTCTTCAAAATGTTGCAATGAACCTGCTTTCCCTCTCGAATAGCTGAAATGACGGAACACGAACGGATTACAAAGGGAAAGGTGAAGCAATCAGGGGAGAAACCCATACGATGCATATCTCGATAGAGCGGCGGAACCTCTTCGCAAGGGCCGATGGTGGTGTATCCGCGGATGAGGGTGTTCCACAGATATGAATCTCGGTGGGGCATTACGTCGAACAACTTGCGGGCGTAGTCCATGCTGGGGGAGAGGAAAGCGGCCAGAGAGATGAGCTTGGTGGCGAGAGGGAGGCGGAGCTCGAGGCCGTGGGTGAGGAGTGAGGCATGGAGGCGCTTGAGATCGGAGAAGGAGGAACAAAAGCGTAGGAAATCGCAGGGAGGAAGAGAACTGTGGTTGTGGCGAGGGACGAGGAGAAATGGTGCGCGTGAGACATTTGTTGGGATCCGATGAGATCGTTTCATGCGGAAGAGTATGCACTTCAATTGAGGCCGATTGTTTAATCACACAATAACGTGAGTAAATTGTGCTTTCGAAATAGCTAAATTAATTGTTATAAAATAAAATTATTTTTTTATTATAAAATATGATACTTGCTTAAAATATAAATTATTTAATTTATTATTTTTATTTATTTAGCATGACTCTGTCTTCCACTGTTATCCAGTAGTTTTTACCATTGAAGACCGCTCATTATCACTTCCGCATGCTTCCTTTTCTCTTCTTTTGTCACTCTTTGCGAGAGACATTTTCGGATTCGATGTATGCACCATTTACGGGCCAATCACTGAGTGCCACAAGTGCATTTCAGGTGAGCCCATACACACATAACATTCAATGATTGGGAACCGAATGATTTGAGTCTCCGAACTCAAAAGTTTTTCCCTACAAGTACTCAAGGAAGAGACAGAAAAGGAACTCCTTCGCTGGTTCCATTAGTATATTACTTTCATAAAACAGTTGAAGAGAGCACAAATTAGGAAACACCCTTGGGCTCGATAGACTGAGAAAAATAAATAGATCAACATCAGAAAACACATTTTGCACTTAAAACGATATGATTTGCACATTAAACATTCCAACAAGTCTATCTACATAAAACCCCAGCAAGCAAAAAGTACAAAATATATATCACTCATCCATCACATGATCATCAATAATATGCTTACTTTTGTATTGTTCTCTTCCGCAACTTGCTATTGGACCACAACAAATGCTTTTAGGACATTGGATTGTCTCTTTCTCCAGAGTTTGCTACTTCTTTGCTCTATCATTTATCCTGTGTAGGATTTTTCAATTTCTTTAAACTTGTACATCCTTGTATCAACTTCTCTATTATATGTGAACAAGCAACTTCTTGTATCAAACGACTTGTTATATTTGTTGTTTTTTATAAAACATAGGAGTTCATTGGAAGTATTATTCGAAGGAGAAACTATTGAGTTCAGGCAATGCACCACATAGGATTTTTGGGAGCCTATTGTTACACGATATGTAGCCTTGTGACCTAGCGGCAGAGCAGTATGATAAATGCTAACTTCAGCTATCAATTAGAATAGCATAACTTAAATAGTAGGATATCTGATACTTCTTTGTAACCAAATTTTAATGTGATACATATGTAACAGATGAAATTTAAATTAAATATTCAATGGGAATACTTAAAATGATACTTGTTGCATCTGGATCCATACACCATCATCTGGACCGTCCACGTGGGAGCTTACGTGGCGTCAACGTCACAAGTCCTCCACGCTGAACAAGAGATGTACTACCCCGAACAGCAGACGCCGAAGAGATGGAGACGAAAAGCAGCATCCGGAACTGACCTGCGCCTGACAGCAATTAAGGACTATCCTGCTTTCAAGAGGCGTGGGCTCTCCCACCGTCAGACCGTACCATCCGTACGTCGTACAACAACAAGCAGGGAGTGGCCTCCCTCTTTCTTCTATGGACATTCATGGGCCGCCACTACAACTGTAGACCGTTCGGCTGAAAAGACTGGACAGAGTAGACCAGGGTATATATGTCTCATTGTAACAGCCTTCCAAAGGGCAGAACAAAAAAAAAAAAGAAATCCTTGGAGCTCACTGTAACCCAAGAGTGATTCTAGTGATTTTTAAAGCCTCCCCGAAAGGAGCCGTGGTTTTTCCGCCTAGCCGGTTTCCCATGTAAAAAATCTTTGATTGTTTCTCGTCTTAACAATTTGGTACCCTCATGCAGGATCAGACCCGATCCCTTCAAAACACCCATGGAAAACACTCATGACGAAAATGTTCCACCATCTGGCGAACAGGCAGCGCCCCTACCCCAGGACGATCCTACCAGGGACGACCGACAGCTTCAGACACTGACGAACACGGTCGCCACCCTCACCCAAACGATGAACACCTTCCTTGCCAACCTACCGACCCTCCTCCAGCAGCAGAGACCCCTTCCTGTAGCTCTGCCCCTCGAAGTCCTGCTTCCGCAGCCGGGCGCGGAGCGCGTCGAACTGCCCACCGAGGAGACTAGCACCCATGCTGCCGTCGAAAGTCGGCCCGAGGTGTACCCTCCGGCTCCCCCGGTCGATACAATTTTCTCGCCCGCCATAATGGCGGCGCCGGCGCCGCGCGCCTACAAGGCCCCCTAAGTCGGCGACTACAACGGCCTCACCGACCCGGCCCAACACATAAAACGTTTTGAGAACTGGCAACGAGCGATCCTGTCTCAGACGCCTACAAATGTCGTCTATTCAGGAACACTCTGACGGGCCTGACATTGGATTGGCTCGACGAAGTGCCCCAAGGCTCCTTCCAGAACTTCCTGCAGTTCTCCGAACAGTTTCGTACCAGATTCGGAACATCGAGGACTACCACCCGAACAATCCACGAGCTATGACAAATACGGCAGGCTCCGGACGAATCGCTCCGCAACTATGTGGACCAGTTCTCGAAGATGAACGCCGAGACAAAGGATACTACAGATGATAGGCCGACCATGATCTTCGTCCACAGCATTCTGCCCGGGGAGTTGTACGACTCTTACATCGACGACATGCCAAAGACGCTTATGGAGGCGAGGGTCCGCGCCGAAAAACGCATCCATCTAGAAGATGCAAAAGCCCTCAAGGAGAAAGCCAAACAGGAGATCGCTTCGCCCCAGGCCAAGAAGGGCGAGGCTCCTAAGGCGGACCCGAACACTCCCAGGAGGAGCTTTCGAGATCGGAATTTCTCACCCTCCTTCGGGAAGCGCAAATTCGAGGGTGAGTCCCTACGTCCTGCCACTCCGGTCTACATCATCGAAGAAATCTTTTCGATCCTCAGGGACAAGGGTTTCATCAAGAACCACGGCAAACGCCAACCACCGCAACCTGGTGAGGACCCCACGAAGTTCTGCAAGTTCCACCAGCGTTACGGCCATCTTCTCTTCGAGTGCCGCTCTTTTCGAGCACTCGTCAACGAGTATATAGAGAACGACTACCTCTCCGGCTACAAGAGGATCGAGGGGCCCCTGCCGAAAGCAGCACGACCACTCTTTCCGCACGATGAGCCCCAGGGGATCGCCTCTTCGACTCCACCCACATCGAAAGCCGACGGCAAGAAGGCCGTCCTTTCAATCTTCGATTACCACAACGGTCTCAGAGCTCGAAGACATCGGGAGGTATGCACAGTCGAACTCCCCTCTCTGTTGCCTGACATCGTCTTCGCCGTAGGAGACCTTCCCAGAGGTGGGGTAAACCGCGATGACCCCATAGTCGTCATCGCCGAAATCGGAGCTTGTGATGTCCACCGAACCTTGGTTGACATCGGCAACTCAGTCGACATAATGTACCTCTACGCCTTCAATGAGATGGGAGTCGGCCCATGCAAGCCTCTTCCCCTGTCCATGACGATCTCCAGCTTTTCCGGCGACGTCTACCGACCCGCAAGATACGCCACCCTGCGTGTCGCTCTCGAAGAAGGCCCTAGAAGACTAGAAAGGGAGATCGACTTCATCATCATGGATGCTCCCTCCGGCTACAACGCGATCCTAGGACGCCCTGCAATGGAGGCATTCCAGATGGTTGCGTCCACGTACCACCAGTGTGTGAAGTTCCCCACGCCGTTCGGCATCGCAACTATCAAGGGGGACAAGGCCGGCGCCAGCAAATATTTTGAGATAAATGCGCGCATCCACACAGATCACATGGACCCCAGAGACCACGCCTTACCACCAGTCGAACAAAACGACCATGTAACTATTGCCGACAGAAAAACTGTACTCATTTCTAGAAACTTTCCTGATAATGAAAGCCCTGGCGGCCCTACTTTCTGAGTATTTCGATGTATTTGCTTGGGAATCTAGCGACATGCCAGGGATAGCTAGGGCCGTAGCTGAACATCGGCTAAGTCTCAAACAGGGAGTTGCTCCCGTAAGACAGAAAAAGAGGAGCTTCGGTGGCGAAAAACAACGAGCAATCCGAGAAAAAGTCGAAAAGCTCTTGGCCGCTAGATTCATCAAGGAAATCACCTACCCGTCATGGCTCGCAAATGTAGTGGTGGTAAAGAAGAATTCTGGAAAATGACGAATGTGCGTAGATTTTACAGATCTTAACAAAGCTTGTCCGAAAGATTTCTACCCCTTGCCGAAAATAGACAGGCTCATCGATTCTTCGGCAGGGTACTCAATGATGAGCTTCGTCGATGCCTTTTCAGGCTACCATCAGATCCGAATGGCCGAAAACGACGAAGAGCACACCTCATTTATCACCGACCAGGGAACCTTCTGCTACAAGGTGATGCCTTTCGGCTTGAAAAACGCAGGTGCGACCTACCAGCTCATGATTGACACCTTGATCAAAAATCAGAGAGGACAGAACATAGAAGCATATGTCGACGACGTATTAATTAAAAGCAGGTGTGTGAAGCAACACATCGAAGACCTCCGTGAAACACTCGACACTTGCCGAACTTACAACATCAAACTCAACCCCCTCAAAAGCATCTTCGGTTCGTCATACGGCAAATTCCTGGGACATATGGTGTCGGCTAGAGGCATTGAGGCGAACCCTGAGAAAATTCAGGCCATACAAGAGATGAGACCACCTCAAACGGTTCAGGACATACAGAAATTGAACAGAAGGGTCACGACGCTCAGCAGGTTCATATCGAAATCCGTCAAACGCTGCCTCCCTTTCTTTAGGATTCTTCGAGGAGAAAACCAGACGTGGAGTGATGACTGTGCGAGAGCTTTCCAGTCTTTAAAAGAGTACCTGCTGTCACCACTGCTGCTTTCCGCCCTAATCTAAAACGAAAATCTCCTCCTCTATCTCAGCGCAACTGACAATTCGGTATCGACAGTACTTGTTCGAGAAGTGGCTGGCCGACAACACCCGATCCACTACATCAGCCACATCCTCCACGGCGCCGAATCGAGGTACCCTCCCCTCGGAAAACTCTCTTTTGCGCTGATCTCTGCCGCCCGCAGGTTACGCCATTACTTCCAAGCTCACTCCGTCAAGGTGATGACGGATCAGCCCCTTTCGGAGAATACTCCACTCCCTCGAAATCTCCGGAAGGTTGCAAAAGTGGGCAGTAGAACTCTCCGAGTTAGACATCGAGTTCCTCCCACGGATGGCCACGAAGAGCCAGGCACTCGCTGACTTTGTCGCCGAATTGACAACAGTCGAACAGCCCGAACTTCCCGAACTTCTCGAACTTCCTGAAAAACCACAACCTTGGATCCTCCACGTGGACGGGGCCTCCGGCGAGTGCATCCAAGGAATCGACGTCGTCCTCACCAGTCCTTGGGGAATTCGACTTCAAAGATCAGGGAAGATACACTTCCCCGTAACGAACAACCAGGCCGAGTTTGAGGCCCTCATTGCTGGGCTCAAGTTGGCCAAGAGACTCGCAGCGCGACACCTCCATGTCTATAGCGACTCCAAATTGATGGTGAACCAGCTAACAAGATCCTACCAGACAAAGGACGAAGTGCTCAAAAGGTATTTCCAACTCGCCAAAACTCTCCTCCAGCATTTCGCCCAGGTTTTCCTGCTTCACATCCCCCGCGAGATGAATTCGCTGGCAGACGAGCTCGCCAAAGAAGAAAAGGACAGCGCACTGAACATCCTGTCCCCCGCCTTTGAAGACCCTGAAATCTTCGACATCAACTCCAGCACCGGAAGCTGGATGGTTGACATCCGGCATTATCTCTTGACAGGCGAGCTCCCAGACGACAAACATAAGGCTCGCAGGCTCCGGGTGAAAGCCGTCAGATACATCATATCCCAAGGACAATTGTTTAGGAGATGCTATTCTCTGCCCCTGGCCAAATGCATCCGCGAAGAGGACTCGAGAACCGTACTCGAACAGATCCACACCGGAGACTGCGGAACCCACGCCGCAGGACGGAACCTCGCCCTACAAGTCCTACGCCAGGGATATTACTGGCCGAACCTCTAGAAGGATGCCAAAGAATTCAGCCAGAAGTGCCCCCAGTGCTAGATCTACTCAAACATTCCTAGACAACCAGCAGCTCAGCTACACCCCATAATCAGCTCTTGGCCCTTTTCGATGTGGGGCCTCGACTTTTTGGGACTATTCCCGAAGTCCGGAAAGAACCTGTGCCACGTACTGCTGGCAACAGACTACTTTTCGAAATGGGTTGAGGCGAAAGCAATGGCACAGCCAACGGGGACGGGTGTCAGAAACTTCATATGGACAACACTCGTATGCAAATTCGGCGTCCCCCTCTCCCTAATCTGCGACAACGGAACCGCCTTCACCAGCTGAGCCATTCGAAGTCTATGCTCCGAAAACAGTATCTACCTGAGCTTTGCATCAGTTAGACACCCCCAATCGAACGGCCAGGCAGAGGCGTCGAACAAAAACTTCCTCAACACCTTAAAAAAGCGGATTGAAAGATTTGGCTCTTCATGGGCAGCCGAGCTTCCGACGGCCATCTGGGGACTCAACTACACGCCAACAGCAGCGACGGGTCAAACGCCTTTCTCGCTTGTTTTCGGGGGAGAAGCTCTCATCCCAGTCGAGTTTGACATTTACTCCCCCCGGGTCAAAAATGCTAGCAAATTTGACCCACCTGCTCTTCTTGATTGGCAAAAATAAAATGAGAGTGCAAGGAGACTCGAGCTTGACCTCCTCGAAAAAGATAGGGAACTAGTAGCTTTTCGACAAGCAGAACACAAGCGAAGGATCAAAAAGTGCTACAACAAGCACGTCCACAGGAGACCTTTCCAACAAGGCAACCTGGTCTTGAAATTAAAAAATACCGCTGGTCGAGATATGATATCAGGCAAGCTCAGCTCTAACTGGGAAGGCCCTTTCATCATCCGTAACGTGCTCGGCCCCAACACCTACAAACTATCAAGGCATGACGGGACCTTCCTGCCAAGGACTTGGAGCGGCAACGACATCAGAAAATTTTACTCATAAAGCACTTGTATCACATTGTTTTATGAAGACAAGTCTTTCGGCAAGTAGCAGTCAATTGCACTCCCCTTCTCGAAGTCCCCAGCCTAAAATCCTGACTTAGCGCCAAAGGCGACTGACAGTCAAGGGCACTCCCCTTCTCGAAGTCCCGGCCTAAAATCCTAACTTAGCGCTAAGGCGACTGGCAGTCAAGGGCACTCCCCTTCTCGAAGTTCCGGCCTAAAATCCTAACTTAGCGCTAAGACGACTGGCAGTCAAGGGCATTCCCCTTCTCGAAGTCCCGGCCTAAAATCCTAACTTAGCGCTAAGGCGACTGGCAGTCAAGGGCACTCCCCTTCTCGAAGTCCCCGGCCTAAAATCCTAAACTAGCGCCAAAGGCGACTGGCAGTTAAGGGCACTCCCCTTCTCGAAGTCCCCGGCCTAAAATCCTAAACTAGCGCCAAGGCGACTGGCAGTCAAGGACTTCCCCTTCTCGAAGTCCCTGGCTAAAATTCTAACTAGCGCCAAGGCGACTGGCAGTCAAGGGCACTCCCCTTCTCGAAGTCCCCGGCCTAAAATCCTAAACTAGCGCCAAAGCGACTGGCAGTCAAGGGCACTCCCCTTCTCGAAATCCCGACCTAAAATCCTAACTTAGCGCAAGGCGACTGCAGTCAAGGGCACTCCCCTTCTCGAAGTCCCGGCCTAAAATCCTAAACTAGCGCCCAATGCCGGACCAGGCAGTCAAGGGCACCCCCCTTCTCGAAGTCCCGGGCCTAAAGTCCTAACTTAGCGCCAAGGCGACTGGTAGTCAAGGGGACCCCCTCTCAAAGTCCCAGGCAATCAAACAAAAAAAAAAGAAGAGGTCTCAAGCAGAAATTTTACGCAAAATGAACAGAACTTTGCATTACAAAGATTTACTTTTGCAAAAACAAGTTACAAAGTTTTTACAAGTCACTATCCCTCCTCGAAAAACTCAGAGTCAGAATCCACTACCAAGTCAGCACCAGGAGTTCGCGGCACATCCTGCAGTAGATCCCACGAGCGAAGTGGAGAAACGGCCAAGGGGCCTCCCGAAGTCCCTTCTCCGCAATAATTTGGATCCTGCTCTAGAACTGGAACCCTCTCAGCGGCTCCCGCCATTTCGGCTTCAGTAGGGGGGATGACCGCCTTCATATTTGAAACGAAGGCAAACATCCGCCCCATCCTCTCAGCCGACATCTCAAAGAAGGGATACTGGTACGAACGGCTCTCAGAAAGAATGCACTCTATCATATCCAGCCCTTCGAGATCCTCACGCTTCACCAGTCCCCGATCGAGAAGAGCAGAGCCAAGCATGTTCACCGAACTCTCCAACGCCCCCTTGATAAGCGCCTTGAACTCAAGGGACTGGCGGAATTCGACGACCGCTTCCTCGCGGACCCGCTCAGACTGATCAAACGTCTCCTCCACAAGCTTCTGAAGTTCAGCTTCCCGACGACTGGACTCCTCCAGACCTCGCATCGCCAAATGAAGACGCTTTTCGGCTAGGCGACGCTGACGCTCCGACTCCAAGTAGAGAAGGTCATTCTCCTTCGCTTTCCTCTCCTGAGCCATAGCCTCCTTGGTGAGTTGCTCCACTTGACGCCTCACCACGTCCAGCGTATTGGCAACCCGAGCGCCTAGTCGGGTCACCGAGTCCGGCCTCCCTTCGGGAACAACCCTTAAGGGTTCGCCCCAAACACGCTCCTCGGACTCCTCCACACTAGGACCAACAGAATCCGGTCTTTCGGCGTCTGAACCGATCCCGCCTCCACTCCTCCCTAGCGGTTCTTCGGGATCATCACTGACATGCACGTCGTCAATATACGCCAGGTCATCAACCCCCTCATCAAAAGCAAGGGGCGCCATCAAAGAAGTTCCTTCCGCCGATGCTCCAGACACGGCACGCCTCCTCTTCGCCGGAAGACGAGAAGGCCCCGGCCGATCGTGGGGAACCCTTTTGTTCCCTATCGGTCGAAGACGGAACCATCCCAGTTCGAGCTCTGGCTGGCCTGCAAACAAACCAAAGAAGAGTCAGCATCGAAAAAAAAGGGGAGTTGCCAAAATCCACCTGTATAAACCCGCACATTGACTTCAAGCTCGCGCAAGTAATCCTCCGCGTCATGCACATGTTTTCGGATTTCGTCCACTTCCCGAAAACGTCGGTCCTCGAAACCGATCCCTTCTCCCAAAAATCTCGCCTCACCTACCTTTCGCGGCTCGACAAAACGCACTCCACAGGGCTCGGCGAAAAAGAACTTCTTATACCAATCTGCAAACCCGGTGTCCCTGACCTTGAACACCTGGCAGTACCTGCCCTTCAAGACGAAACATCCATGTAGGTGAGAGTTTGCCTCCCATCGAAAGACCGCCTTGAAGATTTCGATGTCCCAAGGGATCTGCCGGCGCCGTAGCTCCTTGGCGAGGCAGTAGATCATAGTGACGACGTTCGACAGGAGTTGCATGGGGACGATGCCGAAATGATTGAAGATGTTCACGAACTCCGGCGGGAAGGGAAGAAACAGCCCGCTGCGTAGATGATGGAGGCATACTGCTATCTTCCCTTTCGACGAGCTCGTGAACGTTACACCCTCTGACGGATACTCTAATCGAACGTCCGGGTCCCTCCCCCACACCTGCAACACCTCCGTCTCGAAAGTATGCGGTGCAAGGACACAAAGCTCACCTCGAAGAGCATGGTAGTCACCCCACATGTCTTTCGCTCTGCTGCGCGACTTCTTAACCATCTTGAAACACCAAGAGAGGGAAATGAGTGGGAGGGACCCATGGTCGGCCCCTCCCCCTTCTTATAGTCCTCGAGACCAACGGTTCCATTTCCCGAGGGCAACACCTAGGCCGCCTAAAACTAAGTTCAACCCAGCCTGGCGCACGAACCTCACCTCGTTTTTCCCAACAGACACATCAAGAAACAATGATATAAACAAGTCCCATACCTCAAATTTTTTCCATTAAAAATGTTCTTGTACATTTGGTTTTAAAAAAAAAGAAAAGAAAAGAAAGAGGTGTGATTTCCCTCATCTACGGAGAGAGTGACCCCCACTCTGCCAGTAGGCCCCGAACCGCCCGCGCAAATTCTCTTCGACGACGGTTCTCCTCCTCCAGCTCTTCGACTCGGGAAGTCAGCAGGGCCCTCTCCTTCTTCAGCTCCTCAATTTCGGCGACCGCCATCTCCAGATTGCCCTCGAAGCGAGCGCACTTCGACTCCAGATCCATGATCGTCCTCTCCGCCTCAGATGGCTCCAGTCTCCGAAGAAGAGAGAGAGCCTCCTCCATCCTCTGCTCGAGGGCTGCCGCTTGGCTCCTACTGGCTAACCGTTTTTCGACCTGGTCGAGGTGCGAACAGATGCTACGCGCAAAATATTGCGCGCTCGAACTGCTAGATCCAGGCCCTCTCTGACCGCCCCCTGACGAAGTCTCCGGACCAACAGAAGGGCCCGAAGGAGAAGAAACGGAGGTTAAGGTACTTCGCTCCCGCAGCAACGCATCCTGGACCCCCGGAGCCGGAGCGGACGGATGTTTTTCCGCGCCCTCTTTTCTTGGCTGCACTTTGTCGTCAGCCACCATGATGGCATTCTCCACCGGAGAGGCCGCCGGTGTGTCACCTTGAGAAGATCTAGGCGCCGCACGCACGCCCTCCCCTGCATTGGAAAGGCGGATCCTCGATTTCCTCGGCGCCTCCTCACGAACAGGTGGTCGCCTCGCACCCGCCTGATCCAATTTAGCTGGAAGCTCAGTCTCGGGAATCCCGTCTCGAAGACTCCCAGCAACGCCTAAGAACATGTCCATCGCACCAGTTCTCCTCGGGTCAACAGGAGACCCGACCAGCGATTCACAGGTATTTATAAACCCCTCAAACCCACATGGCAATCGGGCACGCGCATCAATGCGCTTCACAACTATGGGGGGACATGTTGCATCTGGATCCACACACCATCATCTGGACTGTCCACGTGGAGCTTACGTGGCGTCAACGTCACAAGTCCTCCACGCCGAACAAGAGATGTACCACCCCGAACAGCAGACGCCGAAGAGATGGAGACGAAAAGCAGCGTCCGAAACTGACATGCGCCTGACAGCAATTAAGGACCATCCTGCTTTCAAGAGGCGTGGGCTCTCCCGCCGTCAGACCGTACCATCTGTACGTCGTACAACAACAAGCAGGGAGTGGCCTCCCTCCTTCCTCCAAGGACATTAATAGGCCGCCACTACAACTGTAGACCGTTCGGCTGAAAAGACTGAACAGAGTAGACCAGGGTATATATGTCTCATTGTAACAGCCTTCCAAAAGGCAGAACAAAAAAAAGAAATCCTTGGAGCTCACTGTAACCCAAGAGTGATTCTAGTGATTTTTAAAACCTCCCCGAAAGGAGCCGTTTTCCGCCTAGCCGGTTTCCCACGTAAAAAATCTTTGATTGTTTCTCGTCTTAACAATACTGAAAAAGAATGATAAATTGTTTCTACTCTATTGAACATTTTTTTTTAAAGGTGAACATCATAAAAGCTTTTCGTAAGGAAGAAAGTATCAAGTTCAACGTCAAATAATGGTCACAATCAGAAATGCAATTATAACCACAAACGATCAGCAAACATGACAATGCCTCATGCAGAATAAGCTTCAGCCTAATATATCTCATCATCAGGAATGTCAGGTGTCAAAAACTTCTTCGGGTCCTTGCTAATTTCCTCATAATTGTACTTGGGTTTCACTCTCTCTGGTACAGGCATCAATTGGATGATCGAATCACGGTCGATAACACCATCGATTATGCCGTATTCGACAGCCTCGATTGGCGACATATAGCGGTCTCTGTCGATATCCTTCTGAACCTGTTCGAACGAGCGGCCAGTGAAACCAGAAATTATTCGTGTAACATTATCTTTGTTGTGCATGATCTCTCTGGCCTGGATCTCAACATCAATAGCTTGACCACTGGCTCCTCCAAGAGGTTGGTGCAGCATTATTCGGGTATTTGGCATTGCCAATCTCTTACCTTTAGTCCCACCACCAAGGATGACCGATGATGTTGAAGCTGCAATACCCAGCGCGACAGTCGACACATCGGCTCTTATGAGCTGAACCACATCATAGATGGCCATAGTAGCACTGAGAAATAATCACAAGGTTATAAGTATATACTTCAATATTAACGTTCCCAGACAGACTCATGCTCAGTGACTGAAAGAATAAGGGCGTAAAAGAACCAATAAAACTAATGAAAGAAAACTAAAATTACTACATGTATCAGCTGATATTAAGGTTAACACTACATGTTGCGTTAGTCAAGATTTATTGATGAATAATGTACACACAAAACAGATCTTAAATAGTTGAATAAGGCAGTTGACGATGATAATGCATATGAGAAGAATCACATAGGACATCAAAATGAAGAATGCATTGAATTTAGCATCATGTGTGTCACACCATAAGAAACATAAAAAACTTGCAAATAGATGTCATTAGCTTCACACCAATACAATAAAGAGAAAGAGATGGAGGGAGTACTGATATAAGTAACTGAGATTAGTAAGCACAATAATAATGGATGACAGCTCAACTAGGAATTTTTGTGTGAGTCCTTACAAACAATAATGAGAATAACTCGATACCTCCATATTTCCAAGCATCGTGAGAATCGCCGCATAGTTTATAGTTGTGTCATTTAATCTTACATCTCTCTGATTTTATCTAAGGGAATCTAAGGCATTAAGCAATCCCTCGAATAACAACAACAATGACGACGAAGACAATGACAGAAGCTTAATCCTAAACTAATTAGGGTAGCATTCATGGATTTCTCTTCTCTATTAAGAACTATCTAAAACAGCACTCTCTGTAAGTACCCATGTTTTGAGGTCCTGTGTAACGACCATTTCCTAAATTATTTTTGGATACCCTCAAATTTAAGTACTATATGGCAATGATGGATAGGGCCAAAACATCTTTGTTGTTCGTCCCTCCATCTTATCATATATTAGCAACATCCATCCTTTCTATGACACAATTTCTAGTGTGGTCCACCCTAGTATTATCATTCATCCATCTAAGCCACTAATCCTATGTAAGGAGTCCTGAGAATTGGTGGCGCACAGAGCTTTTCCCTACAAGAGCGGTTAGTAGAAAGTAGAACAAGATTGCATCCAGGAAAGGGAGACAAGATATAAGGTGGATAAGAGAAATTCCCCTACGTCCACCAATGAGTCAACGATGGAATTCCACTAGCACTCAAAAGGGTTTCACCCTAATGCAATTACAAGAAAAAAAGAAAAGGAAAGCTACAATAGACTTGGCTCAAAAGATTGCCAAATGTGTAGACTTTGTCCTCCTAAGATGGTCTGAAGGGTATTTATAGGCGCAAAGATTATCCTTCCCTCAAGGTAGTCGGTCATATAATGGTTCTTTTTTTCCACTCATTGACATTGCCCTTAGGTATTAAGAAGCTAGCACATGGCTTTCCAAGTGGTTTGGCCGTTAAGAACTGGCAAATTGGCAGTTGCAGATTGGTTACTTAGGTTTACCATCTTGATAATTAGCTGGATGGTCATGATGGGTGTTTGTAGGATTCTGACTGCTAAGACTACTGATAGTGTGTTGATATGTCGGTTAGTTGTAACCTATCTTAGTATAACACAACTGTTCATGCAACTTTCCCTTATAGAGGATAACATCATCATCGAAGTAACATAAATCATTAAACCTCATGGACAAGGTTAGTCTGGTCAGCTTTGAGGAGTTATTGAAACATTGGGCATGACGTTTCTTTAGTTGTCACTTGTATGGCCGTGATGCACGTCGCCATGCATAAACAGTACGTTTAACTACTTAACTACCACTACACAGTCTCTGAAAGCAATTTAATATAAAGGATCCCTCGGTGAAGTCAGAGACAGAATTCAACTGGTCAGATTAAAGTGAGTTTCAAGACTTTGAACTACGAGTCACTTTTCACCTCACAACATGTAAAATGGGAATATGCCTCAAACCTGCACGAATCATATCTGCGACACATTTGAGTTAAAAAAAATTCCGCACAAATGCAAGACAAAGGAGTATGGTATCTCTGATCTTTATCTACTGCTATCAATAGCTCAGTGGCAAACAAGAATACTGAAATGCATCAACATTACGTTTATTTCTAGCACAACCTTTTCCCATTTAACTCCAGAAACTAATGGCAAGCAAAACAAACCTGAGCGAACCTCCCGGAGAATTGATGAAGAGCCTTATATCCCTGATGGGGTCTTGGGCATCGAGGAGCAGAAGTTGGCTGATGATTGCGTCAGCTAGAAAGTCGTCTATGCTGCTTCCAAGGAACACAATCCTCTCCCTCAGCAGCAAGCCCATCACGTCGGACTCGGCGCCCCTCATGGCGGTCGCCGGCGTCTGCGGGGGAGCAACAAACAAAGGGGAGGAAGAAGCCGAGAATGACGAAGAAGCGTAGGCGTAGGTTGAAAACCCAAACCCTAATCCCGAAGTCACACCTCCGCCATCGTAAGAGACGGATTTGATCGGGGAGGGCATATGTGAAGAAGAAAACGGCGGATGGACGCGGAACGGACACGGCTTGAAGGGGAGATGCCAAAGTGAGAGGGTTTTGGGGGATAATGAAGAAGAAGGGAGTACACAGAACTTCAGAGGAGCAGAGACGGGCGAAATGGAGGCCATGGAGGCGGATGAAGTAGATCGCAAGGACGAAGATGTATCGCCACCGGAGATCCACCGGCTTTTCACGGAGGATGTGGCTTTGTTTTTTGTTTTAATTTTTTAATAAAATTTTGAAAATAGGTGCTACATTTTGAAAAGCCTAGATTTGAGTCTCGAGTTTGTGTTTGCGCTGTCATTTGGTCTCTTAATTTAAATATCGGTTTTTTGGATGGTCCAATTCAATAGTAATTATTAAATTTGACTGTTAGTTATATTTACATGAACCAAAATGCTCTAATAACTCATATTTAATAATTTCTCTGTATTCTTTTATCAATCTCAGATACAGGGCTATCCATCAAAGATCAGTCTCCTTATTCCAAACTTTTTTTTGATCAAAGTAAAGATAATAATATATTTAATATTTTATTAATTTAAGCATATTTTAGTGTATATTCTGTTTTCTATATTTTTTTAGATGAATTTTTAAAGTATTGCTTCTCAAATAAAGATGATATATCAGAAATATGAACAATAGAGAAGATCGGCGAAGAACTTCAAAATGATCTCCAGGAGCAATGAAAGAAAAGTTTTGAAACCCTTTAAAACGTGGAGAATGAGTAAAAAAATCTGAAGGTAAAATAGTAAAAAAACCAACAAGTTTCAGACGTCAACTCATTTGTGATCAAACGGTAGTACAAACACAAACTCGACGACTCAAATCGAAACTTTTTAAAATATGGGACTTATTTGCAAGTGACATTCTAACTTTAAAGCCCCCTATGCAACTTACCCTTACAAATATGCTTATATCCAAACTTGGTCAGAGAATTTTAAATATGAATCATAATTTTTTATCTATTAATTAAACAGATGAAACTTGAATTGAACATAATTATATTAAATCAAGTTATCATCTATAAATATTTACTCTATAAATAAATTAATTTGGTGAATTAATTTAATTTATTTATTAATTAAATTGGATTCAGGATCCGAGGCAGGGCAGGTGAGAAGGGGGTTCATCCTCCTTGCATAAATTGAAAGCTAAAGAGGATGATTGTTGTCCTTACATAGAGTACTTAGATATTGATAGATTCCATTTAATTAGATTGTTTATATAATAAATTTTATTTTAAATTTTTTTAAAGTAATATTAGGTAACCTATATGAACCTAATAAAACAAGTTTTAAAGATGTGAATCAAAATTTAATTATAACAAGCTATTGAGATCTATCCTACAAAACTAACTTAAAGAAAAAATTGAAAGTTTTTTTGGCCCGATTTAGAGATCAAAATAATACTAATTTAAATAATAATAATAATAATAAATAAATTTTTTTTAATCATTCTACGCAAATTTTAATTTGAAAAAATATTATTTTATTTCACATATTTAATAATTTTTAATAAAAATATCAATTTTATTTCACAATACTCAATCGAATATTTTGATTTAGGATGTGAAATAAAGTTGATATTTTTATTAAAAATTATTGAGTATGTGAAGTAAAATAATATTTTTTTTATATTAAAATTTGTGTAAAATAATTAAAAAGTTTATTTATTATTATGATTATTATTTTTTTAAACTAGTACCATTTTGGTCTTGATTTTGATCCTCGCACCAAACAGGGCCTAGAATTTTTTTACTTATTTTACCTTTGATAATTTTACTTAAAAATATACAGTGACATTGAGATTTTGAAAGATAAGACCATCAATTCTCTAACTATATAACATTTCTAGGCAATTGCCTATATATCTTAAATTGTTTTGCAATAATGTAACTTTTATTTAAAATTTAGTTCCAAAGGTTATTTATAAAGAAAATTTAAATGATAAATTGCTTATAGGTGCTTGAGGTATTGAAGTTTGTACATGTTGCCCATTGAAATTTGAATTCATTACATGTAAACCCATTAGTTCACGTTTTATTACTATTTTGTTTACCTTTCTTATGTTATTGGTCACAGAAAGGCATATTCTATTAAAAAATATGTAAATATAATTATATGAATAGTATAACCATTTTTCCTAAAGTAGTCTATCCAACTTAATCTCGCTATATTTTGTGACTATAATACAAATTTATACATATTTTGATAACTTTAACGAATAGTTATTTTATCCTTGTACGAAATAACTATAACATACAACTCAATTATAATAAAACGCTATTTTAAATATAATTTTTATTTCATAAATTTCTCTTCTTCATTTAACTCTATTTTAAAAAAAAATCTAACATGAACAGATTTACATCGACTGTTAACATGCTAAAACCCTGCCTTTCTCTGAGTTTGGGATCAGCTATTCGAAAAAAAAAAAAAAGATAAATGGAATCGATGCTGAATCGATGATCATAGCACCTGAATCCCTGGCTTTTCACCAACTTAGCTCTTCATTTAAGAATTGTTAGCATTTAATGACACTTCAAACATTCAAATTTGATATTATTTTACTACCTTAAGCAGCTAATCACTATAAAGATCTCTTCAACTTTCTCAAATCGATAACAAAATAAAAAAAAATAAAAAATTAGAGCACTCGACTGGTCAACTAACAAAAACAACTTTTAACAGTTTCAGTTAAAAAGACCTAAATGCGAACGACGCTTAAAATGGAAGGAACATTATAAAAGTTTTTCAATATTGAGGGACCAAAATGCTATGTACCTCAAAACAGAGGGACCCACATGCATTTTACCAAAAAAATGCAATAGTTGAAAATGTGGAACACATGGTTAAAGATTGATAATTAAGCTTTAAATTACCTGAAATTCATAGGCTTCCCTCTTTTTAAAGTAGTTTTTCCTCTGAGAAACTTCAGAAATCAGCAACAGGTCAAGGAACAATTAACATTTACAGCATGCTAACTGACAAAACTGTCAACACTACCTGGAATACATCCCAACTGATCAGAGCAAAAGGTTAGTCATAACCTGCACATAAAGAGCTGATGTCGTGGCGAGAGCGGGTCGCTGCGTGCTGGCTGGGGGGACGGACTGGGAACGTTCCCCTCGAGGGACTTCCTCGGGCGTACTCAGAACCTGTGCATAAAGAGATATTGCGCAAAGCTTCCAATAATAAAAGCCTTCAGCTATATGGGGCGTGACGGGGTCCTCTCATTGCAGTACATCTCAAGTCCTGCATACAAAGCAAATATGTATATGTATGCACCTGTCACACGAACAATTTCTTTTGTTCATGCACTGAATAAAATGAGAGTGGGTAATGCACTGAACAGTCAATAAACTAGCAATAACTAGCAATTTACATGGTGTTGAATGTTGGCTAACAAAGCTAAGATAGATGAGTATATATGTTGCCTCGTGATCCACGAAGCAGCATCTGGAGCGTACACGTGGAAACTCCAATGGGCCCAAATCGGGCCGGTGGCCCAAGGCGAACGACAGGCGACTTCCTGAAAGCCGAACAACCCCAAGTCGAAGAGTCTTCAGGTCGAACAACGGGTTTAGAGGGAGAACGCGGAATGGCCCCTCACGCCCCATTAAAGAGGTATGGTCTGCTTCGGGCGCCGTACCAGCTTGGTAGTCGGTCTGCAGGATAGGAGGACGGTACTTGAAGCAACCTAGGCCATCCCCCACACGTCAGAGTTGAGAAAAAAATCAAGACTATAAATTGTAATACAGCAGAAGGAAAGGGATCTTCTGCTGAACTTCAATTTGTCTCCAAGAATCTCCACTGTAATTTGTTTTTCGACTAGTGAATCCCCTTCAAAGCCGCCCAGAGAGAGGAGCCGTGGTTTTCCATCTCATCGGTTTCCACGTCCAAAATATTGATCCCATTTTAGTTTTTAACAGTTGGTGCCCTCACGCAGAACCGGATCCTGCCAATCCTCCATGGAACAAACCCACGGTGAAACGTCAACCGCTGCCGAGCAACAGGCGTCACCCGCCCCACAACTAGACGGCGCCGCGGGCGACCGCCAACTCCAGACCCTTACACAGGTAGTGGCCACACTCTCCCAAACTATGAGCTCCTTCCTCACCAACCTTCCGTCCCTCCTCCAGCACCAGGGGCCGCCTCCCCCACTAGCCCCGGCGCCCCCGCTCGAGGACCCTGCCCCTCCACCCAGTACAGAGCACTCCCCTTCTCGAAGTCCTAGGCCGCTCTTACGCCTTAGTGCCTACGTGACTGGCAGTCAAAGGGCACTTCCTTTCTCGAAGTCGTAGCCAACCACAATCCGACTCGGCAAAATTATTCCGCAATAGAAAATCAGTTCAGTTATCATTACAGACAGAAAACAAAAGCTTTTCATTCACAGTCATTAAACTCCTACAATTCGCTATCCCTTCTCGAAGTTTTAGATGGGGAGTCTATTTCGATGTCGGCACCAGGGGTTCGGGGAACTGCCTCCAAGGGATCTCGTTCTCGAAGGGGCGACACATCAAGTGGCTCCCGTGCAGCCGCCTTCGACTCTACCTGGGACCCCCCCTCAGCAACTTCCTTCATCCTCGCCAGCTCGGCAATTGAGGGCGGGACAACCACCTTCATGTTAGACACGAAGGCGAATTGTCGATCCAGCCGCTCCGCCGACATGTTGAAGTAGGCGCACTTGTACGACTGGCTCCGCAACCGGATACACTCCGCCATGTCCAGTCCTTCGAGGTCTTCACGCCTCACCATCCCTCAGTCAAGAAGCGCAGAACCAAGCAGGTTGACCGAGCTCTCCAACGCCTCCTTGATGATGGCTTTGAACTCCAGCGACCTTCGAAATTCAGCGACCGCCTCTTCGCGAACATCTTCGCAATGTCGGTCAAAGGATCCCTCGAGTAAGCGGTGCAGTTCGACTTCTCGGCGATTGGCCTCTTCGAGTGACCTCATTGAAGACCGAAGCTGTTTTTCAGCAAGGCAACGATGACGGTCCGACTCGCTAAGCTTGAGCTCCGCCTCCTTCGCCCGCATCTCCTGCGCCATCGCCTCCCGACCGAGCTGCGACAAAACACCCAATCAGGAATACGCCAAAAAAAAAGAAAAGGGGGGGGGGGGGAGTTGGAGGAAGGAACTTACCGCCCTCACCATATCCGCGCACTGAGAGATGAGCGCGGCCACTGTGCCCGGCCTCTTTCTTCGGGGACCTCAGCACTTCGTCCCCCCACCGAACCTCTCAGCACTTCGCTCAGCGGAAGTCGCCTCCCTTTCGGCACCGCCTTTCGCTGAGGGCTCATTATCGTGTCCTTCGGCGTTGTCGCTGACCTGGACATCTCTATATACGCCAAGTCATCTCCATTGTCCGTCGCCGAAGATGTACCCTCCGCAATCTTCCTCCTCTGAGCTAGCCGTGCAAATGGACCACCCCGCTCGTAGGGAACCCTCTTGCGGCCGATCTGACGGTGGAGGAACCACACTAACTCGAGCTGCGGGCATCCTGCAGAGAGACGTCAATCCCAGACTGAAAACATGGGCTGAGATCAAAACTACTCACCTGTGTAAGCCCGCACATCATCCTCCAACTCTCGTAAATAATCCTCCGCATCGTGGACGTGCCTCCGGATCTTGTCCACGACACGAAAGTGGGGGTTTTCGAAACCGATACCATCATCCAAGAACCTCGCCTCGCCGACCCTCCTGGGGGCAGTGTATCTGACTTCGCCGGCGGCGATGAAGAAGAACCGCTTGTACCAATCCGCGAAGCCGGTATCGTTAACCTTGAATACCTGACAATGCCTCCCCTTCAGAACAAAGCATCCATGGAGGCAGGGGTTCGCCTCCCACCGAAAGACCCCCTTAAAGATCTCGATATCCTAGGGGACCCTCCGGCGCCGCAACTCCTTCATTGTCACGACGTTCGGAGGGAGCTACATCGGGACGATACCGAAGTAGTTGAACACGTTCACGAACTCCGGCTGGAAAGGGAGGAAGAGCCCACCCCGAAGATGGTGAAAACAGATCGCGGTCTTCCCCTCCAGGGGGGACTTGAAAGTTGCCCCCTCTGAAGGGAACTCGCGCCCGAGGCCGGCATCTCACCCCCAGACCTGTTGGACCTCCGCGTCGAACGTATGCGGAGGAAGACAACACATCTCTCCGGTGACCCTCTCGAAATCCTGTCACATCTCCCTCGCTCGGCTGCGCGAGACCTCTTTACCATTGAAGTCAGAAACAACTTCGGTAGGGATCACAAGGGTACATTTTATAAACCTCTCCCCGACGGTTTGGCTTCCTAAGGGCAAAACCTAAGCCCACGCCACCTTGGGCAGAGCAATTAAGCACATCACACCAAAAGGAGATCCAAAAACTTTCATTACGTCTGACAAAATTTTCGTACAGGTGGGAGATTCAAAAAAAAAAAAACCTAATCTAATGAAAGCCCAAACTACGGTGACAGCAGCAATCCCCAAACACCGTGAGCGAAGTCTGTTCGACGGCGGTTATCTTCCCCCAACTCTTCGACGCGCACCACCAGGTCAACATTCTCTTTCTCTAGCACCTCGATCCGCGCCCTCGCTGCCGCCAGGTCGCTTTCCTGACCGGTGCACTTCGCTTCCAGAGCCTCAAACGCCTTCTCTGCCTCCGACGGGTCTAGCCTTTGAAGACTCGCCAAAACTTCATCGATCTTCCGCTCTATCCCCGTCACCTGCTCCTCGGTCGCCCCGATCCTCTCGATATTTTCGAGCTTCTGACAGATCGAGCGGGCGGCAAACCACGCATTAAACACGGTAGAAGAAGGTTCGGCTCCCCCCGGCCCCGACGAGACGGCCGGACCGATCGAGTCGCAAGACCGTTCCGGGGCGACCGGTTCCGGCGCGGCTGGTTCCCCAGCCGCAGGGACAACAAGGTTAATCGGCGGCAAAACCGCCCTCACCGCGGGCGGGGCTTCGTCGTCCGCCAAAGTGATGGTGTTCTCCACTAGAGCCGCAACCCGAACGCCTCCGTCCCTCCCCAGGGATGGCCTTGGCGTCGCGCGCACAGAACCCCGTGAACCCTCTACTTTGGCGGGGGTCTTCCCCGAACCGGAGAAGGTGATTCGCGGTCTCTTCGGGGCCTCCTCTGGAACTACAAACCTCCGAGAAACGGTGGGGTCCGCTCGCGAATGCCTGGCGAGCGGGACTTTGTCGACCACATCTTTGGGCATGACATTAAAAAAGGACAGCCTTGTCCTGCTCTCTCTCTCTCTCTCTCTCTGTCGCTCTCTCTCTCTCGGGGGACTAGAAAATTCTCCGGAGTGGGGATCCGCAGCGTTTTATGGAGCCATCCTGCTTGCGTGGCGGCTACGTGGACTGGCTCGCGCATCAATGCACGTCATCTAGAGACTAGCGGGGGGGCATGTTACCTCGTGATCCACGAAGCAGCATCTGGAGCGTACATGTGAAGACTCCAACAGGCCCAAACCTCGCAAATCGAGCCGATGGCGCAAAGCGAACGACAGGCGACTTCCTGAAAGCCGAACAACCCCAATTCGAAGAGTCTTCAAGTCGAACAGCGGGTTCAGAGGAAGTGCGCGGAATTGCCCCTCACGCCCCATTAAAGATGTATGATCTGCTATAGGCGTCGTACATCCCTACTAGCATGGCCGTCAGTCTGCAGGACAGGAGGACGGTTCTTGAAGCACCCTAGGCTCCCCACATGTCAGAGTTGAGAAAAAATCAAGACTATAAATTGTAATACAACAGGAGGAAAGGGATCTTCTGCTGAACTTCATTTTGTCTCCAAGAATCTCCACTGTAATCTGCTTTTCGACTAGTGAATCCCCTTTAAAGTCGCCCAGAGAGAGGCGCCGTGATTTTCCGTCACATCAGTTTCCACGTCCAAAATATTGATCCCATTTTAGTTTTTAAAAATATACGAAAGAACAAAATAAGACATGAGTATATCTATAGAAGATTGAAGTAGCTTTTAATTGACGACAAGCTCAGAGAGAGTCGACTTAGATAATTTGAACATACCAATATGTACAAAGAGGAAGAGAAAGGTCAAAGACATGACAAGAAACTATCAAAAAAAAATCTTGCATACTTGAAGATAAATGAAGATTTATTACTTTTTATCTTTATAATATCATTACTAGCCATATAACTACTTATTAAGTCATAAGTAGTGATACATGTGGTGTCAAATAACATATTTACTTTTAGGCTAACATTTTTTCTGTGTTCCTTTCACATTAATTATTTTAATTTTCTGTCTCCAATGCATATGCTTAACTGACATAAGGGGACATTTGCTTCAATGTTATTTTAATATGTTATATTATTTAGAAAAAATAATTATTTAATTTGATGACATGTGTATATAATCTTGTAAAAAATTATGAATTTGTCACATAAAAATTGCATCTAGATAATATAACATAACATTAAGATAACATTAAAAGAGCGTTTGATTCAATGTCATCTTGAGGTTATGTCATATTACCTAACTGTCATGTTTTGAGTAACAATTTTATAAATTTTTCTGAAATTCAACAATTTTATAATGTTTTACAAAATTATCTATACATGTCATCAAACGAAATAACTATTTTCTTTAGATAACATAATAAAATATTTTTTTAGATAATATAATAAAACATCAAGATAACATTGAACCAAATGCCTCCTAATTTAATGTAATCTTAACTTAAATGGATGTTACCCTTAAGTCAATTTTATTGAATCATCTAGATATTTCAATTCTTAACTTTCCAAAAAAAAAAAAAAAAACTGTTGTCAGCATTTTCATTGTCACCAAACATTATGATTTAAACGAAAAGCTGACCTTGTAGCTACTATTTATCTCTTTTCTATATACATATTTGAAAGATCACCGTGCATTAAAGATACAAACTTTATTAGGCATTTATGTTCTTTTTCTAATGTTATTGAAACTTCCACCATTATTTCCCATCTTATTTAGATATAAGCAAGTAGGGTTTTGTCTTTCTCATATTAAACAGACTACAGATCAAACATAGATATGAACAAGAAGCCAGCTAATGAGATTATATCAGTCACAATCACACTGTGTGAATTCTTAAAAGGAAAATGAACAAAGTGGGGAAGGAAACTGCTGGTTGGAGCTTGTTTGAAAAGAGAGCACACAACAATATATCAGAGAATTTCTATTCCAATATTAATAAGAGTAAAGGTTGATAGTTAAATTGTTTTGGGCAGAATAGATAATTATCAGCTGTAACAGTAAAGACTGAGTTGCACTTTAGATATAAAAAATAACAAATGTTGACGGTCTGTTAGATAAGTGAGGAAATAATACCTACCTCAAGAATCATATATTCTGACGGAAGAATGAATAGTTTGCCTACAAACAGGGCACTTAGGTGATACACTGTGCTGAACGTACATGGCACACTGGGCACAGCAGACGAGATGGCCACAAGGGATGAAGGCAGATCGTTTCTGCCTCATTAAACAAACAACACAAAGTTGACCTTCTGGTACATCACCATCATATGCATCTCCAGATTCACTATCAAAACTCTGTTCTTCGGCAATCTCAGCAGTCTGATGTGGATCTTGACTTTGATTCCTCCTTTGTCTCCATTCTTTCCATCTCCTCCAGTTTCTGTATAGTTGAAGAAACAAGTAAAAACACTTCTACAAACCCAGATCCATGACAACGTCAATAGATAGAGAATGATACATACAAGAAGCAGTTCAACAAATTAAGAGATGATCATATGATTGAGCAGAAGTATAAAAGACCTTTAGCATAATGGAAAGTAGAATTTGGTGGATTGAGAATGTGCAAGAAAAGTGCAAGAAAATGCAAGAAAATGGATGCCCAATAACTCTAATAGGTCAATTACCTGACTCATAAACCATAGAGAAACCTAACGATTGAAAATAACCAAATCGAATAAGGTAAAACCTCCAATAGAAACAAAATGGGCCCTGAGGACCAGTCAGGGCACCTTATGATTTGTGGGACCGCTTGATAAAAGAGAATCTTAGAGTTCTCAATGGGTCGTCGGCAATGAGAGGCTGGCCCATAAAGCCAGGCCTTGTTTAGACGTGACTGTGACTCCTTGGGCTTAGACATGTGCTCGTGCCATGCATAGAAACCACATCCACAAACGTGGTGGAAGGAGCTCCAGATCTCCACCAACGTGGCCAAGTAATATGGCCACCACACATAATATATCATGCATTCCCAATGTTTTTGTGAGGGGCGATAACAGCTCCTAGCATACCACAATCAGCCACAAGTGTGGCAGGATATAGGGTGTAGAGATGGAAGGTGTATCAACGCGTTGCCCATAAGCATACATGCGCATGCATACATCTTGGCATGCTGACACTACCAACAACCCCCAATAGCTTCCTCCCTTTCTCATTATTTCATTTTCTCTCTTATTGGAGCTTCTTTAAGTCATTTTATCAAGTGTAGAAAGAGTCAATACCAACCTCCATTGAACACTCAATTCAATGTTGTGCTTTGTTGAAGGAAATTCCACCAAGTAGTGTTTTCATTGTTGATTTGAGTTTTTCAAATTTGCCTAAGTTTGAGCAATTGTCAACAAATCGATTCTCCAATTCCGCATTCAAATAGACATTATGTTTGTTATATTAAGTTTTGATTTAAATGCACAAAAATTTACAAGAAATATAAGATGCACCACTAAGGCCACGAGATATACTATACCAAAACAATCTTAAGGGATGGGCCAAAAGTTTACCTGAGGTTATAGAATAGGATTTCAATAATTAACATTTAAAGCATTGGTAAAGAATAATACATAAAGCCTATCCCAAATATTTGGGATCAGGATATTCCATAATCAAAATTTAAATAAACCATGCTGGGATTTACCGAAATGATGGAAAGCATCAGATATACAACTGCATATAAGAAAACCATAATACAATCTACCATTCATACTTCATAACTAACATGTTTAATGAAATGACACAACGTTAAACACAATGCCTTAACCCTCCTTTCCTTTTTTACTAGTACCTACGGTTATATTCTAGCTAACGGACATGACAGGGGAACAAAGACATGACATGACACTGGGACACAACTTTCAAACGATACGACACATTAGACAATAATTGAATATAAAATACCTATGTGATGATATAATTTGCCATAGCCTTTGTTCAATATTTTAGATCACTTAGGAAGCACAAACATGACATGACTCATGAGGATACAAGGACATGATACATGTTATGATGGGCATATAGATGTGTCTGCGCTTGTTGTTTTGTAGTACATTACTTAAAAATGATTCACATGTATAAGAGTCTAGGAAGAGTGTCATAGTGCTAATGAAAGAACAAACTGTAAACCAAACAAATAGTCCCATTTCTAAAGAGTGGTGTCACCATCTTACAGGTGAACAATGGAACTTATTCCTTCTTTAGAAAACCTTCACACATTAAATGGTGACAAAAGTCTACAAATTTGAAATATAAGATGTAATAAACAGTAAAAGGCCTTTGAAAGAAAGAGAAGTCTAGAGATTGTTTGGTCCTCATATCATTTGGGTCATGCCAAAAAACAAAAATGATTCATTTACTAATAAATTAATTTTATAACATCATACACAACTTTCAATATACAAAATTTATTTTATTTTACACCCTACATTGTTTTAAATACATCAATCAATTTTACTTTACATCCTACATAATTTTTAATATAATTATTTAATTTTATTTCTCATCATACACATATATTAATACAAGAATTTTGATTCTAAAAAAAAATACAAGACCATAAATTTCATGGCAAGACTAAGTTGACCTTATTACCAAATATGCCCTAAGTCAAAAGGACTAGAAATCAAGACGGAAGAAACTTTTTATCAAAAAGACTAGAAAAATGGATGGCACTAGTGTAATACCACAGCAGACGATTTGAGTTATAATAAAAACATAATATACTACTATCATCATATTTGCATCAAAATTCAAAACCATCTAAGACATTGCTGAAGAACACATAGTTTAATCAAGAATAAAAGGATTCTTTTTCCGATAAACAAGCTGATCAAACATACAGAAGTGTGACGAGAAAAAAGATTACCTAACAATAGTGTAGCCTAGTACACCAATTGACAAAGTGCCAAGAAAAATGCCACTCCAAAAGAGAATTCTATTATTGGTAGCCAGATCTGCTTCAATTTCATCCTTTGTCATACCAGATCTACCATAAAAACACATCAATATAATTGCAAACAGTGCTCTATGGTCACAGATGGCAACAAAGGAAGCGTTTACAAAATCATACAGAAAGTATGGAAGATCTGAACAAGATTTCATCTCCAGACCGCCATTTTGCATTCTGCAGAAGCCCACTGCAGTCAACTCCTTGCCTACCGGAAGAATCTTCTCCTCATCCAGTATGGCAACCTTACAAATTACAAGTAAAGGCTCAAGAAAAGTCCAAAAGGGAAGCAAATCTGGATAAGGCCAAATAGCCACCGCCATGCAGCAAACAGGACCATTAGAAATATGACATCTCACCGGATAACCATTCCCAAAGATCGCCTGGAAGAATGTGTATGGAGTTGGTTGAATGGGACGCAACTGATGATAAACAGTTGTGAGAGGTAATGGATGAGTTGACTCATCCAAATTAATATGAACATAGTCAGAATAAGGCCAGTGTGAACCTTCCATAAGAATAAATGGAACCTGAAGAATTATAACAATGAAATTTTTCTGCTTTACTTACAGAGTACAGGACACTACAGCTGTAAAGTCACTAAACATCCAAATAAAAATGCAGAATAAGTCAATGTCTTACTGATCTCAGTGAGCTTGACCGTTGTTCCCTCCATGATTTTGCAAATAGAGCATGGAGATCAAAACTCCAACCAAAAATGCCTCTCCATTCATTATAAAGACACTACATGATACATGTTACACATTTATACCAACATATAAAGGTAACATTATATGAAAATAACGTTTTAGAAAGGACAAGATCCACAGTGCAATAAATTATAATCTCTGTCTTCTTTTTCATGGAGGTTCTCTAGTACAGATAGAATTTTCTTCCCTGTGGGATCTGATGCCTCTCTTTAATTGAACACTTTTTCTCATCAACAGAACAGAAGCCATTATGGTCCGGCATGCGAAGATATAAGATAGCTCAATGCATGGGTTTAATAAAAAACAACAGAAGCAACAAGCCCAATTAATATATTCTGAACTTATAAACAATCATAACTCAAGCATCTTGGAAGTCGACCTTTTTCAAGCTCAATATCCATTTGGACCATTTTAATGCAAAATAGGGATTTTTATCCTAAAATGCGGAAAAAATAAATTACAACAAACAATTCCTTAGATGCAACAAGTTCTATGTCCATTAAAGAAGTCCTTGTTCTAACTCGATGTAGAGGCATGGTAGTAGTAGGGGGCAAAAAACATTTAGTTGAGAAATAAAAATAAAACAAACAATTAAGGATGATGCTAATTTTTTCTCTATCTGTCATATTTGAATGCACTATAGGTGGATTATTGAGGTAGACGGAACAATGCAGATTGAGTAGCGTCCTCGTAGCAGGAGATGAATAGGAGAGATGTAGAGCAGCTGTCTAAACATTATACCATAGATCCACAATCATTATTTTCAATTCAGCAGTCAAAACATCACAATGTTCACTTGCGAAAACCCAAGCAAGTTCCTGCAGTACAAGTAGAGTTGAAACTAGGTTTTGACAAGCAACTAAGTGATCTACTCCAAATGGATCTTGTTCAACTCGAAGAAGATAATAAAGTATAGAAGGAGGCAAAGCAAGACTCAGCTTTATCACTGATACAAAGTACACTTCCAACCATCACCATATAGAAAGTATGATTGGAGTAAGAAACAAATAAAACTTGTTTGGAACCCAAATTTACAATCACCAAGAGGAACGAGGGCATTCTGGAAGAAGAGTATCGATTCGACTACTTCTAAGGCTTAATCACACTTGGACCATTAGATTAGACTTAAACCTCATAAACTTCCCCATTTGGCCCTCTTCGCTCCCTCCGATGACTCCATCAACACCTGTCCTTCCTGCTTTGCTCCCTTGTTCCTTCACGTGATTCTTGCTAGCTAGAAGCCCCATTCACTTTTACAGCGCTTCTACCAACCAAGTACATACAACATATATTAAGGGTGCACTCCAATCTCGAGTCACGTCCTGACATTTGGAAGGTCACCTTCAAAACATGAGTCGAAGCTCTAATCCCAACCATAGCAGTATGGATTGTATCTCCAAAGCCCATTGGAAAAGGGAGTTGAAGTATCTTCAACAAGTTGTGTCACTGCCACTAAGTCACCATGTTAACCGGAACGGATCAGTCCAGTCCAATCGATTCCAGGTCCAATCGGACCTAGAACCGGTCTGGTCTGGTTCCAATCGATTCTGGAGTTGGACTTGGAACCGGTCTGGTCTAGTTCCAACCGATTCCGGATCTGGTTCGGAACCGGTTGGCCTAACTTGGATCCCGTCCGAGTCTGGTCCAGATACATGTATTTGGGTCAGGTCGGGTCAGTCGGGTATAATTAATTAAAAAATATATATTTCTACGTATTTTATAAAAAAAAATATATATTTTTAACATTTCTTAAAAAATTAACAAAAAAAAATTCTAAAAAATATTATTAATATTACTGAAAAATTTACAATAAAATAATTGTACAAACATTCGCATTACAAAAAAAATTATTCGTCGTAATTACAAAGAATTCTTCTGGAGTACTCCTCCTCTTCTTCTGAACTATTATCCTTGAGTTCGTCCACAAAATTGTACTATCGATTTCGTGACTCAGCAGCAAACTAATTCTGTAGATAAGTAAGCATACAAAGGGTTGCAGCAGACAAACTACTTCTGTAATTCCTATTATTTCTCCTGTGGTAGAAAAGACTGATTCAAAAGCTACAGTTGATGTATGGGCTACTAGAACATCTCGAGTCAAAACAGATAGAATGAAATATTATTTTGATGATCTTTTCCACCACTCCAATAAGCTCATATCATCGTCAAATTTCTCTCCGAGATGTAAATAAAATCGTAACTCGTTCAAATTTGCAGGAACTTGACTCTGTGTTGTGGATTTCTCGCTAGTAGTTGCTTTTCCTTTCTCTAAAACAAAAGTTTTTTTCGTTGTCGCCAACCTAAGAACGTAAAAATGCTAGAATTTTTCTATATGCTGCTTGTATCTCCACACGTTGCACACTCCTACTCGCAACCTGCTCATTGTAATAAAGAGAAAACAAATCTTGGAGAATTATAAAAACTGATGCTTTTTTGACATCAGTATTACTTATCAAAAAATCAGAATATTCTGCGTAAAAAATTTCAATGGCTTCGATCCCTTGGCAGGGATCAAGCATAGTAGTTATTGAATATAAAAGTGACACTTTTTCTCAATATTTCTTAAATTTTAGTTTCATGTCAGAAAAAAAAATTTAAAGAATTGGATCTAATTTAAACTCTAAATTTTTTTAAAATATTTGAAAAATGTAAAGTAAAAAAAAATAGGCGAAATCGAATAATAGCAACCTGAAAAACTTTTAGTAAATTTCTTAAAAATTGATAATAACTCAAAACTTTTTTTAAAAAAAATCCAATCATAAAATACAATTGAAGGCTATGGTTAATTGTATATGAATTGTAAAAAGCAGTAAGTAAATCTTCATATAGTAAGAGCAATTCGAATAAACGATAAAGTAAATTTTATCTAGTTTCAATTGGTAATAAAAATTTTATACAATTTTTCCCTGCACTTACACAAACACTTTTTCATTCATGTCTAATGTTTAAATTTAAGCGAATTCATTTTGCAACATGTTTAAATTTATTAATAATTAAATATTCAGAATTAAAAACACTAAAAACATATAAGTCTATAATAAGACATACACATCTAATATGAAAAAGGAAACTGTAAAACGGAAATTTTATAAATTACTGTAAAACTTTAACTACAGAATTATTATTCGAAGTATTATCTAAAGTGATAGAAAAAATCTTATTTTCTATGTCATAAATTTCACAAATATTGCGAATATAAGTAAAAATAGTAAAACCTGTATGAGCTTCATCTAATATATCTAAAAATAATATGCATTTCTGCATTCCCCACTGTCCATTGATCCAATGACAAGTAACAATTAGGTAACTCTCGCCATTTATGCTAATCTAAATATCGGATATTAAACTAACCTTACAAGTAATGTTACTAAGGTGTTGAATAAGAGATTTCTTATATTCTTTGTACATTAACATTTGATCTTTTTTAAAAGGTTGCCTAGAAATACAATTATATTGAGGTTGTAAAAGCTGAATAATATATTCTAAAAATATCTCCTTTTTACAAATTGTAAAAGGTTGTTCAGTTCGTACAACAAATCAAACTAAACTTTGAGGTGTCGGTTCGTACAAGAAATGCCAGTGAATTGACATTGGGAAGCCATTTAAATATATTTGCAGAATTTTTGAAAGAGCAGAAGAAGCGAAAAATTGATGAAAATTATAGAAATAATACATCACATAAGTTTTACTATTTATAGAGAGTTCAGTATATGTTAAAATGGTCATTTGATCGTTGTTGGCAGCCAGCAACAATCAAATAACCGTTTCATTTGTAATTTTTTTTTTAAATCAATGCAAGGTGGCAGCAGCGCCAGTTGGCGCTGTTGCCAGCTTGCATATCATGGGGGGAGCACCCACAAGTGCGTCGCCCGCATGGGTGCTGGCCCCCATAAATTTTTTTTTTTAAAAAAAAGAACCGGACCGGTTCCAGTTCAACGGAACCAATCCAGTTCTGAACAGATTAACCGGTTCTGAGGGCGCAAAACCGGTTTGATCTGACTCTACACCCCGAAACCAGTCAAAACTGGTCCGGTTCAACCGGTTCTTACTAAACTGGTTTCGGACTGGTTCTGGGTAGAACCAGTCCAACAAGTAGGTCTACCACTAAGAGAAGTAGAGTGAATGCAAGGGCACCTATTGGTGGTGGTGAAGACTCTAGGCCATGTAATGAAGAGTAAGTTTTATAAAATTAGTTACAATGACACAAGAATAGATGGGCAATCCTAGCAATCTAAGGAAAGCATGGATTACAAGTTCCACAGTTCATTGCACTTTTGGGTTCCACATCACATTTATACTTTTGTTTGTATCAATGTAGTTTTTTGGGGGCAGGAATAATGATGATAGCATATATGGACAATGTTATGAGTGTAGCCTACTCACTCCAAGTGCAGCCACTAAGATCTCTTGCTCCCTCATGAGATATGTAACTTGTGTTCCTAGGAATCCCTATCATCGATCTAGTTTGAATGGATACACCATAGGTTGGCCTGTTAGTTTGAGTCATCACTGCTGTAAGATACTGGTAAAAGTATAAGTCTGTGTTCTTTTGTAACATTTTACAGGTAAGGAATGTGCCCCTTATTGTGCTTGATGTACTTTATTTTAATTAATGCAAGGTATAGGCCACACTTTCAAAAAAAAAAAAAAGAACTAGCTCACAAATGAAGTCAAAATTTGTAGTCAAAAGACCAGATTTTCAAGAAGCTCAAGAAAAAGGTTTTTTTTAAGGGTTTTTGTCTTAATTTTTCATCTGGACCTTCGATTTTATAAAACAAAAGGTCAGCAAAACGTATAAAAATCAAAATATGGGTATCGCTAAACAATCAAATATAATGTGTAGCTAACATAGAGCCCTATAACTCACACATAAATGGTTGTAAGAGCTCATAATCCACTGGCTGATTCCTCATCATTGATTCCTCGTGTATTTTCTTTGAAGTTAGTTAAGAATTTCCACTGCTTTCTGATTGTTTTTTCCAATAAAAGTTTCCACTGTACCGTGATTTCATCTTCTTCCTTCTTTTCTACTAGTTGTTTACTTCTATTACTGTTTAATTGCTCTATCATTTTTCATCTTCAGGAAATCTTCTGTCGCAACGCAAACATGGTCATCCCTTAACTGAAATCCCTTAAGGCTTGCAAGTCATCAAAAAAGGATAAGGAAAGAACCAAATTCTACCGTTTGAGTCCGAAGCACGATGACGGCCCGCTCATCGGAACCCTGGGAAATGAGCGTTCCAAAGCCCTTGGAAGCCGGCCAGGTGGACTCGGCGGGCGCCTTGGGTAGGACCTGGCCGCGGACGACAACCAGTCTGCAGTCGTCCTGCCCATCACCATCTCCGCTAGACGATTGGAGGATCGAGCGGAGGTCGGATATGCGAGCCGAGGGTGCGCCGCGGATTCGATCGAGAGAGGAGGACGAGGCGAAGTACTTCACCCAGGAGGTGGCGGCGCAGACTGCGAGGGCGACACCGAGGATTGCGCCGTCGCAGGCCACCGCCACGCGCGCGATCGCCGCCGCCGCGGCGCTGTCGCGCGAAGACATCGCCGTTCGCTCAGCCTGGTGCGCCAAATCAAGCGACGCGGTAGAAAGGCGACTCGCCACCACGCGATGAACGTCTAATGAGTCATAGCGAGAGGGTATTTTAGGAAGTATATAATTTATAATTTATAATTTTTTATTTTTAATTCGAGTGTTTTAAAGGTGAATATACAACATAAAACAGAGATACGAGCTAACATATTAAAGACATGTCATTTTACATACAACCTAATAATTAGTTATAATATTTATACTGATACAACAAAAAATAAAGAAAGAGCATGTTGTGCTTCAATAAATTGGCTTTTATTCTAAAAATATTACATATAATTCCAAAATAAAATAGTAACATAAGTTTAATAATCAAAAGTATTTAAAAAAATATTAAAAATAAATATCATGAGCCTAATAAATGTCAAATTTTTCTTCACTTTCAAGCAGTAGTGTGACAAGCAATCTCTCTAAAAAGAACACTATCAAGCATATCACTAATGACAAATATTAATAAATATATACTCGTAATATCCTAATAATGATTATCTTAAACCAACCATTAAGTGAATTATCAATATGCTCGATAGATTCTAACTAATATACAAATAAAATTAATAGGACCTCATGACAGCATCTCACCCTATAGCTATTAAGGACATTCATCAGCATATTATAAATTATATCATATTGAAGAGTGTAGCTACGACAAAATATATAATACATGACATGGTAACTCTAAACATATATAAGCTTATTGTGATATAAAGAATATGACCGATTTTTAGTAAATATGCATATAAGTAGGCAATACTAAAGAATAGAATCATGCTTAACCAACGAGAATAAATGATTCTAAACGATGGTGCAAAAAAAAAACCCTGATTGTAATCAATAGATAGATATTGGAGCACCAATTTGAAAATTGAGGGGATGAGTTGACTCACATTAAAAACATATAATAATCATAAAAATGAGTAGCAAAAAAAAAACTAGGGTTTAATAAGAGGAAAATACAAGCACTTTAGTAAAATACTAAAACAAAGGCTCATCATGTTCCCAAATTAGGACAGTGTGGCTAATTGAGATCCCATTTGGCGTAGGATATAAGATTGAAGCAAAGCATTCTGATAGTAGGAGAAAAGAAAATATATATGAGGTCACATTCACAATTGATAAAATGCTCAAGCTCCTTAAATGAATATAAAAAGTGGTTAAATATTAATAGCCCAAAACTAAGCTAGTAGCAATGACAATATGCTTAAGACAATGATAGAGAGTCTAATCAAAAGCAACCACCTAAGTAATAAGAGTTTAAGGATGCTCAAATATGTCCAAAGTAACAAAAGCTCAATTTGCGGACTTAGTAATAGTGTTCAAAGATAAGCTATCGTCTTCAAAAAAGTAAGAGAGAAAATCAATATATATATAAGTTATCACCTTGATAATATCATGAACTGAACCAATAATAAATACAACACAATAATTGACATTGGCATAAAACACTTAACACCACCATGAGATTATCATTTACTTAAACTATTATTAATGATAATAAAAAATTTAATTTAAACTCACTACATTATCCCAATAAATAACATCTAAAAATATACAAAAATCTTGCAAAGATATTTGAAAGAGATTACTTCAAATCGATTATAATCATACAAAATCAACAATCAAAGATATTTTTTTTGAATAAATAGCAACTAAGTCCTTCTAATATGTTTATTCAGAGATATCCAATAAAATTGGAATGATACCGAGAAGTTTAGCATACCCCTTGCGCGAGGATGATACGCACAAATCGAGGAATGGTCTAAATTAAAAAAAACTAAGTCCTACTAACATACCCTCATGTGTAATTAGTTTTCGCTATTTATGAATTAAACAAAATAGCCTTTAAGATTATATAAATATGCATCTAAATTCTCAGTCATAATAAAAAAAAGTTCACACAAAGGTAAATTAGTGGGATATAATTATTTTTTTAAATACTAAAGAGCCGAACCGCACGTGAGCACAAACTAAGAACTCGCTATTCGCCCTTGTTTTTTTACACAATATACTGTTTGATTTATAAATACAAAAAGATAAGCTGTGGGCGTTTGATAATTAATATTCTACACTAATATTAATTGCTTAACACACTTAAAGACGTATAAAAATTATATTTTATAGGCATTTTTTATCAGGTCCAAGTTCTTTCTTTATTAAAGTTCTTGATTTGAAAAAATATTTATGAATTACCAGAAGACATGAAGTTCTTTATAAAATTTGCAGGCAAAGCTTAAAAACATTTTTATGATAAAAAAAATTGAAAACATTCATAAAAAAAACACTAAAAAACATCTCTTTGAAATCATTTTTTTACATCACTTTGAAACTATGATTTTAGGTAATTTCAATTTATATGAAGCAAATTTCATAATTTAGTGTAAACAATTTAGATACATATTAATTTTATAGATAATACTATATTAAATTAATAAGATTTTAAAATTTAAAGAATTTACATATATCATCCTAAAGTTGAGCTTTTAATTCATTTCACCTAAAAAATTAATACAAATTCTAATAGTATAATTAAAAATTTTCACATCATTCACAAATAAAATAATAATTTTATTTAACATCTCAAATATATCTCAAAATAAAACTAACTTTATTTTAAATTTTTTTATAAATCTTAAAATAATTATAAATTATATTTTATTCTAATTAAAAATAATTTCACAAATATCAACTGGAACCTAGCTGATGAGTGGAATTTGGCACAACTCAGCTCCTTTAATTGATATATGTTTTTTTTTGATAAATCCTTTAATTGATATTACTTTCTGATTAATGGGGTATTTGCATGTATAACAATTTATCACTTTTTTTTACATATTAATATATTATTTCTTAAATATTACACAAGCACAATTTACATTTTTAAATATTGCACAAAATATCATACATTTTTTAAATATTATTTTACGTTAAATACATGTCACAGTAATATCTATGTATAGAGTGTCGGTTATAATATTAATAATGCAAACTATATTCATTATAATATTAATAAATATAATATATCTCATACAACATTAAAAAATATAAAGTATTTTTTATTTAAATAAAATGAGATTAAATTTTATGTAAGCCTCTCAAGATCATTTGTTTAACTAAATTAAAATTAATCTCATTAATTTTAATTAAACATATTGCATTACACGTAAATTTAATATTAAAAATTAATTATATTTCATATTATATAATATATTTTAAAATAAAAAATTAACTTTATTTAACATAATTTATAACTTTTCATGAAAAATATTTTCATACAAATTTGAACTTTTAATCTTATAAAAATTAAACCTTACCAACAAATAAACCCTTATTAATATATTTTAGTTAAACATGTTCAAATCTGCGTCAAACTCAAGCAAAATGTCGAAAGGAGGGAAGCTTAAAGCTTCAATTATGACATCCAACCCTTCCCTTTTGCGAGTGATGAAACACCGAAAGGAAATAGAAATTACATGCAGCAAAAGCTAAACTATCAAATGATTAGTGATTCATAGGACATTCGTCCCCGTTGATAGACATCAGTTTATCTGAAACTACTAACGGCGGAGTAAGTACTCAAAATAAGAAAAAGAAAAACTTTCATGAAAATAAAGAAAAGAAAACAAGGGCCAAATATTAGTCCAAATTGATCTGTTCATAGGTTACAAACAAGAAGGCAATATATACAGAAGAAGAAAAAAAATGCCATTCAGTAGAAAACCTTAACACACATTTGGTAACATTAATGCTGATCAAAAGAGAAGCCCTTTTTCTCATCACTCACTCTCATGGGGAAGCTTGAACTGGTGATTACTGGCAGATCACTGAATGAGAAGGACCGCATTGGGAAAGGGTATTGCAAACGTGAAGGGGAGCCAACAGTGGAGGAAGATTTGCTTGGTGGATGCAAGGGCGGTAGAATGCTTTGATCATTGCCATCTTCAGCATTGTTACTGCGTTTCGGGGAGCCACTCATTGTGACGGCAAGGGCCAGGGAACTCCGAGTCGATGAGAGTGGCCTTTTAGCTATGCCGCCACCCGAACTCCTCAACAGGTTGATGCTATACGGCCTCTCGCATATCGCCTTGGATGCAAGGAGATTTCTTCGCCTGCGGGAATAAGCATTCTCCGTTTTGCCGAGATCCTTGGCAGAAATGCAAGATGACATGGCATCGGCAAAATTCGTGAAAGACTTGGACTTGCCAGCATAGAAGTTAGAAATACTCCGCCTACGAAGAGACAGAAATATATCAATAACAACAAATTTTAACAAGCAAGATTTAGGGAATGAGCCTCATGGAGATAGATCCCTTAGATGCCTGCACATGTCAAAGCACCAACATGTTGATTGTGTTCGATCAAAAAAAAAATGTAGGTTGTGCAGTAAATTGCAAAGACATCCAAAGAGAGTATTGAGTTACTGGGAAAAAAATATACTGTAAGATATCAGCAGTATAAATAGAGAATGCAGTCATGTTTTTGGCATCCCAATCACTTCCTTGCAAAAAAGGGAGTTTATTAGATATTACTTTTCAAAAACTCATCTATTCCAATTTCTTAATTCACACAAAGACCAAAATCTAATGACAACAAATATGCCAGAGGATCTAATGACTCTGTATGGTGAATATGACCGCCAACTATCTAAAATTAGTTAGTTAATTGGATTGAGGAAGGATTGGAATATTTTATAGTGACAACCGGCAAAGGAAGCTTGTTAATACAACTACTTCCAATATGGGGCATGTTTCAATGTTTTCCAAACCAAAAGAAAATTTTGATCATCTTCTTATCAAACAAAATATATGTTTGATGACCAAGGAAATTTCAATCATCGTTCCCGAAGTTTTAATTTCTTAAATGATTCTCGACAAGATTTACGTTGGTCGTCAATTGCCTTAAAAAACTCATTATTTTTTTCACCTGATGCTTTGCAGACTTTTGAAAAAAAAAAAAGAGTTCTGCATTACTTGTATTCAAGTTATTAAAATTATATATAAAGTGAATGTTACTTGTATTAAAACACAAGAACGTTTGACTAAACATTCCCCTAATACAGGCATATTACACCAAGACTCAATTTTAAGTCCACATCTCTTTGCATTAACACATTCAAAAAGTCTCTCGATATATATTTTTTTTGAAAATTGTACTATTCTAATTAGTAAGACAGGACATGAGGCTAAAGCGAAATAAATATTTTAGAATCTAAAGATTTTACATTTTAGTAGATCTAAAATCGAATATATGGAGTGCAAATTTAACCAAAATAGAAGCATTAGTATTGGTGAGCTGACAATTGATGATTAAATTATCAAAAAAGAATGTTCGACTTAGATACCTCACATAAATCATACATAATGACAGTGAAATAAATGATATCATTAGCAGGAATCAAGCAAAATAGATTGAGTGAAGAAATGCATTTGGTATATCGTAAGATAGATTAACCTCACTCAAGCTTAAAGATAATTTTATAGAACAGTAGTAAGACCAACAATATTATATAATAGTGAATGTTAACTTACAAAGCAAAAATATAAAAATAAATTAAGTATTACAAAAATAAGGATGTCAAAATAGATGAGTAAGCATACACAAAAAGATAAGATGAGAAACTAATAAATTTATGAGAAAGTTGGAATAGCCTCAATTGAAGATAAACTCAGATGAAGTGATCTTAGATAGTTTTAACATAAAAATCATAAGTTGATAAAACTCCAATAAAAAGAGTTAAGTTATTAAATCTTGCACAAATAAAAAGAAAAAATAAAAAAAACACGACAAGAAACTATAAGGATCTTGCATACTTGGTGCTAAATAAACATTTATTATTTGATAGAGTGCACTAGGAACAAAGGATTCATGTAGCCGATTCCATCTAGTGGGATAAAGGCTTGGTGGTAGTGATTGTTCTCGGAGTTTCAATTGAGGCATGTTATCTGATTGAAGCAAGACAATGGAGACAAAAAATGATCTTTAACATTAATGTAAGAAAAGTATGTGCATCTTCGATGATTCACCTTAATGTATATACAGAGAACAAAATGTATCAGCATGCGTTAGGAAACATTAGTATTTTGTTTAGTCTTAAATCACATAATTAAATAATCGTCACGTGATGTTTCCATAAGTTTAAGCATATAGGCTTAATATCCAAGCTAGATCCAAACCATATTGTTGGTTTCTTCCTTAGAACTAATGATAATATGATATTTTGATGTTTGACAATATGTTCAAGTTAGTTTTGACTAAAGAATTTAGAATTTAATCATGCAAGTTCATTAATTAGACAGATGACTCGGTGAAATGGTTAGAGCTCCATCGACTTATTTTGAAGTGACGTTGCTGTAGGATGGAGCAAGGTGTCATGTCCACCTTGAGCACCCTCAAGTTGAAGTGTTGGGAGTACTCGAGATAAGCAAAAGAAGTCAACAATTCAAACCAAGGACCATAGAATGTTGGCCCCAAGAGCTTGAATAGCTCTATCTCATTTGATGAGAACAAACAATTAAGGGTGGTGTTAGCATTGTTTTCAAGATGTGTCAAAACAAGCTCAAAGCATAGACAAGAAAGTTTACTTTAAAAATACTTGGAAGATGTAAGAATTGAGAAGATCAATAGCTCACTGAGATGACTTGAGCAATAGAGAGAATGGATTGAAGACAGAGAAGAGTTCAAGACAAACCATTAATCTAAGGGCAATTTTGTAAGGGAAGAAACATGATCTAATCTTGGATCTAGGTTAATTTGAATAACCCTAAATAATTGATAGTAAAACTATCAACATTTTTTAATGCATGCGTGTGTGTTTACACAGTACAACATGGTTTGAGGATAAACCAAGCGAAAGCTAGCGAGCCTGTGATGACCTGTGGTCAAAGATAATAGGGAGTGATCGCCAAGTGATGTCTTAAGAAAAGAGAATCACTGAAGCAAAAAACGGTTCCTAGTAACTTTCTAGGCTTTGAGCTATATAAATAAAAAATGTGCTCTCAATATATAAATGTGTTCTTTAGGGTAAAATTGTGAAACTACTAATGGAAACTCCGAAGTTAGGTGTATTTGAGCTGGAGTAGCCTTGGGATGGGTGACCATACTGGGAAGTACTTAAGTAATGTAGTTCCAAAATCCAAAATAGATAACACCTTTACATCTGAGACACGGGACATTAGACTGTGGCATCAGATTTGATCTCCACATTGTATGTGATGATTCGTAGCCAAAGAGGGTGGGGAGTGATCGCCAAGCGATGCCCCGAGATAAGGAAATCATTGAAGCAAAGGACAACTCCTAACAGACTTCTAGGCCTCATGAAAAGTGGTGAGAAAGGCACATAAATGAATAGTGACACATTGGAAAGGAAGTGAGTTCTTGAGCAGAATATATATATATATATATATATATATATTAGTTATTTTCTTCTCAAATGATCATATTATTTTAAAAGCTCTATAAATACCCATCTGAAACACTAAGAAAAAACTTTTGGATACTCATTCACTTGGAAAATAGCTCTTTAAATTGAAGATCAATTTACAAGAACTCTCACGTTATTATACGAATACGTTCAATAAAACAAACCCAAGAACTAGGTTTGAGCCTTTCAGAAAATCAATCAATTTTGAAACCACCTTTTTTTATCATATTCTATTTGATTTTTTGAAGATGAGGATATCTTGTTATCTTTAATCAATTGATCTGAATGTAGAATGTAGTTCTCAACGAATATTCACCTTTCATCAAACTGGTAAATAATAACGATGACAATTTTTGACCTGACCCATGAACCCAACCCGAACACAACTCGGCTAAACCGGGTATAGGTCAAGCTTATGAGTACAGGTCATAAACTAGTCGACCCAAATTTAACTCATCTAAGAGGATCCGAGTACGGGTTGGCAGATCAACACGATTATGACCTCCTAATGACCCGTTTATCAAAGTTAGTATATTTTTTATATAGTAATAATTTTAATATTAATTATTAGCTATGTATTACATAATTTAGTTGTATTTTCAATATTCTTAATTAAGTTTTATGGTTATATCGACTTAAAATAAAAAACATTTAATTTATTATATTATAATACTTTAAGAATTATAATAAACGAGTTGGTGGGTTAGGTCGAGTAAACCATTTAAAACAGGTCGGATACGAGTATAGATGCACGACCCATTTAATAAATGAGTTAGATTCAGTTCAAGCATAAATGGGTCGAGTCAATAAATGGGTTGACCCAAACCCAGCCTGCCAGCACGAATTACCATCCCTAGTAAACAACGTGAAAGTTGACAAGCATTACCAAGAGATAAGTTTGGCAAAACAAAACATTTAGGTGATTCTCTCTCTTTATTGTGCATTGACTCCAAATGACCACTTGAATACATGCTCTTTAGAGACTCATGATAGAAAGCATATTATAGCAATGCATTCTCTCTCATGTTAGAAGTAATTACTGTGGACATTATGGTAGCATATTTAGGTGCGATTAAAAAATCAATAGAAATTAATATCTGCATATGCATGGATCCCAAAGGGATCATCATCATCATATTCATCAAAAACATCTTCGCACACTAACACCCAAACTTGTTGGGGGACCTAGGAAAAGGACTTGATTTTATTCTTTTAGGTGTGCCTCCATTCTCAAGCACATGGAGGCATGGTGCCTCAATAGTAGATGATCGTGACATATGATCGACAACCTCGATTTGTATATACAAATAGAGCCATGTGAAGAAGGGCATGACACACTAGGGGATAACTCTGAAAAGAATATAATTGACACCGAAAACATTGGTAATTCTCCTAACTCGTATTTTAAAAATGTTCTACCATTCCACATCAAAAAAAATGTTCTACTAGTAGAATGTCTCAAACATAATCTTCTTAGTTTAGCTAATTTTGTGATAAAGGACACAAGGTCACCTTTACTTCTACACATTGCTTAGTTGAGTCAAACATAGAGTTATATCAAAAGGTAGAAGACAAACTGATGCGTATATAATGGATTTTTTCTCATATGCAGGATGATATTCTAAAGTGCTTATAATCTCAATCGCATAATGCATGATTATGGCACCGTAGATTATATCATGCGTGAACCTAGTATATCACCTTTCCAATGTTAACGTTTGAGTTTATGCATAAGGGTTATCTTCTATATATGAGACTTTTCTTTTTATTTTTTATCGTGAATGTCGGGCCGATTGATCTGGCATTTATTTTTCTAATAACAAGTATTGGGAAGTATCAAAAAAGTATTGGATAAATATTAAATTTTTTAAAAATAAAAATATGAATTGATACGTCGTGTGGCTTATCGGATGCGTATTGATAGAGTATCGGTATTTAATACGGATATAACGAGAATACGTTAGGCACATAAAGCATCGATGTTTTATAGTAGTATGCATATCCTTAACAAAGCTTTTAGAATCAACTTTTTTTTAAAACAAAGACTAGACTTAATTAAAGGACTGCCCAACCTAGAATTTAAAAAGGATTACCGGCGTAATGCTTGTCAAAAAGGAAAACAAATTTGGAATCCAAACCATTAGGCCACTAGAACTAATGTACTTAGGGCTTTTTGGCCTTATCAAACTTTGTAGACTAGAAAGAAAATAATATGATTTAGTTATTGTAGATGACTACACTAGGTACACATGAGTGTTGTTCAGTAACAAGGGTGAACGTTGCGTGCTTTTAAGCTAGGTTTGAGCCAAGATTTCTTCATCGTCCGCTCTTAAGACTTCTCATTGTATTTCTCTTCTTTGCTAAGGTTGTTCTCTTGTACTTGCCTTTTCTTTTAAAGGCAATCAACGGATAATCTTAGGGGGTGCATAATCTAGCCTTTTAGGATTAGGTTTTGGTTTAATCTTGCCATATAGTAGTTTCCAATTGGGGTATGTTATCTGATTGATGAGTCAGTCCAAATAAATAATGAAGATCTTTAACATTAATGTAAGAAAAGCATGTGTAGGTGAAAACATATACAGACAACAAAACATGTAGGAAATGTGTTAGGGCACATTAGTATTGTGTTTAGGCTTGCATCACAATGGTCATGTGAAGTAGCTATAAGGTTAAGCCTCTAGGCTAATAAGGCAACTAAATAGATGGAGGTTTGCAGACATCCAACCAAGCATAAATCTGCTTCCCAACTCTCTACTCCATAAGAGACTTATAATTAGCTTCTCTATATCCTCCAAAGCATTCTTAGGATTACAGGAGTGGGAAAGAACGTGAGTCAGTATGGAAGTGAGCACATTGTTAATCTCTCCCAGCAAAAGAAAGCTTTCAAACCCAAAATTTGATGTGATTTCTAATGGCCATGATGATGGAATCAAAATCAATCTTGATCAGCTTATGCTTAGAAAGGGGGATGCCCCAGATATCGCTATTGCTGACTTTCAAGCATGCAAAATCTTCTTCTAATAATTGCTTTCCTATTCTTGGGAGTAGTATGACTAAAAACAATACGAGATTTGTCAAGGTTTACTGCTTAGCCCGAAGTAGCACAATGGTAGTCCAAAGTAGCCTTTAGGCTTCTGACAAAATTGCAAGAAAAAAGCAGGTCATCTGCAAACATGAGATGATAGTAATGCCTCTGATTGTGCCCCCTTCGTATCTCTTAATGAACCATGTAAGATAAAAGCTCAAAGCATATGACGAAGAGTAGCCAGCCCAATATGAGTTCTCTTAAGGCCACAATCTGCGACAACTCTTACCATTAACCAATAGCACGCATCTAGTCCATACACACATATTCTGACCAAATGGCACCATTGGTCTGAAAAGTCAAAACGAATGAGCATACTAAGTAATCCTAGCTAACGCTATCGTATTAATAATAATATTATATTTGATGTTTGGCGTGTGTCAATTCGTTGTTGATAATGAATTTGAAGTTCAGTTGTACAGGGTTAATAAGATTATTAAGTTCATGAGTTATTAACTAGATAATTCAATGAAATGGTTGAAGCTCCATCAACAAGTTATGAAACAAAGTAGCCAGAGGGTGGAGCAAGGTCTCATGTCCGTCTTGAGAACCTCTCAAGTTGAAGCGTTGGAGTATATGAGATGAACAAAAAAGTCAACCATTCGAATAGAAGATAATAGAAATATATTATTGTATTTTGGGTTTATTTTTAGTTAAATATGTCTAAGATTAATTGAGGGTGGGAACTGATGATGGTTGAACACTAGGGACACCCTAAGGTGTCCATTAGTTGAGGTCTAAGCTAACTTAAGGTAGGGGTAAGTCAACCAATAGTTACGTATCTGAATGACATAGTTGTTTATAGTTGATCTTTAGACAAGTATGCCTCCCATCTTCGCAATGTATTTACAGACTAGAGAAAACCTATTCCTCAGACGCTTTGGCGAAGTGTCTAATGAAGCCTTTTCACTCCCAAAAAAAGGAAGAACGAAAAAACAATTCTACAATAACTCCTCGATTTGCAAGTAGACTACCTTACTTTGACTCAAGCTTGATTTAGGTCGACTCAGGGCCTTATCTAGGTTGATCTAACGCAGTGGGCCTTGTGTTTTGTTAAAGCTAAGAGTTAGGTCAAACTGGCTGGCTTAGGTCGGCTTAAGGGTTCCTAAGTCGACCAAAATTTGAATGATGAGACTTAATGACTAATTTTTTAAACATAGGTCAACCCAAGCACTTCTTAGGTCAACCTTAAGCTTTTTTGTAGAAGATTTCGCTGATCATTTAAATTTCTATTTGAGCATTTCTAACAAAATTCAAGCAATGACTATAAACTTAATATAAAACGATTTCATCACTTAGGCTCTGTTTGGCTGGAAGAAAAAAAATGATTTAAAAATATTTTATGAAAATTTTTAAAAAATGTATATGATGTGAAATAAAGTGAATTAGCTATATTAAAAATTGAATTAGATGTGAAATAAAGTGATTTTTTAATGTTAGAATTTATGTAAGATGAGATGTAAAATATTGTTTTATTTTTTTAAAATAAAATAAGAATTTTAGTCATAGCTAAAATTTCCCTCAACCAAATAGGACTTTATTACCAATACTAATGAAAAATCATTGAAAACACTCTAAAACTCAAAATTATTTAAAGAGAAAAGCGCTGAGGCTCTTCAATTGGCGATCATATGTTCCTCTCAAAGCACATAAAGGTTAATCCTTAGCAAAAGAGTAAGGTTTGATCATGTTTTATTGTGTTAAAATCCATCTCGTCCTTTCTTTTTCCTTATTGGGGAGTGAAGAGTGTCACCAAGTTGAGACTTACAAGGAGTGTGTTTCTTGATGAGATAGTAGAGCCTAGATCTTCATATAACACCAATTGGACGAAGGATGGATCATTAAGTCGATGATCAAAAACATTAGAAAAATCAGCACGCATGATGGGATGAGTGAAAAAGAACCGAACATTCAATCACGGTCCTAAAACCTATGAAAATTGCCCCATCAGAAGATTATAGTTTAATAGACAAATGGGCTGTCTATTCCGGCATAACAATTCTGTCTATTTTCTAGGATTTATTTGTTATGAAACTTTTTCTATAAATAGGCCATTGTATGTCTTGATTGATCTTTTGGGAGATCCATGATGAGAGAACTTTCTAGAGTTTAAGCGGGTCTCTTGTAATCCGATTCTAAAGAAACTTGAAAAATAATTAATTTTCTTTTCAAAAAAGAAAGACACTTAAATTTCTCCTATTGTGACATGGGTTTTCCACGTAAAATTAATGTTCTTATTCTTTCTTTCTAATTCTATATTTGCATTGGGTTTTATTGCTTGTGCTATGCTTTAGAAGCATTGCACTAGAGCGATCTATCCTAGGTAGGCATTTTTGCCATAGGCATGTGATTCCTCAACAACAGGTATTAGAGCTTTGATTCTCCTTTTTACATGATTGATTGGAATAGTTGGAGCGAGTGATAGATAATGCAAAAGTGAATATTGATTGTTTTGATAAAAAGTACTTCGGGTTCTAAAAGATACAAATAGAGGTTTATTATGCTAAAAAAAGTTATATCAACTCCTATCAGGGTAGAAGCCAAGAACAATGAAGCAAGGAGAATGAGAGCTTTTAGGTTAACAACCACTAGGTTTGATAAGGCTTACATCGGCGAGAAATGTTGCTTTCAAAAATGCCAATGAGCAGAAGAATATAGGTTTGATGAAAGTTTTGAGCAACATGTACAATTAGCCTCTGACGTCAAATAACGTGTATTCGATGCATTGTCAATTCAATCTAGAGCTGGCCAAAGGAACTTTGGTCATAGATCACATCAATACGTTTAATATCATTAAAACTCAGTTAAATTTGGTGAACATTAGTTTTGATGAGGATATGAAAGCTCTTTAGCTATCTTTCCTATGCGAGAATTGGAGTGCAACTATTACAACTGAGCTATTCATTTGGCTAGAAAAATGGAGGCTTCATGTGTTCTGTGATCTAATTCTTCGAAAAGATATTGGCGAGAGGAAATTTTGAGAATCACCAAAAACTGTATTACATACAAACGGAGGCAAACAAAGAAGTCTTCAAAGGAAAGAGTAACTCAAAGTTATCTCATGTGAAACTGTAAAGCCCCAAAGAAAAATAAATACCTAAGTCACAAAGATGATAAGTCTGTAAATGCAACCATTAAAGATGATTTGCAGGGCGCTTTAGTGTTGAGCATGGATAGACTTATTGAGTCTTGAATATTAGATTCAATTGTATTGTTTATTCCACCTCATATAAAAAACTGTTGTAGAGCTTTATTTTTGGAATGCTCCGGAAGGTTTACCTTGCTAAGTAAAGGTGATGCACGTCAGGACAACAATCAAAAAACTTTGGAAGTTGCATGAAGTGAGATACATTTCTGGACTCAAGAGAAATTTGATTTATATTAATTTGTTAGAAATTACAAGATATATGATTCTTTTTGGGGATAACTCCTAGAGGAACGTGAAAGGTGCTAAAGGAACGAAGTGAGACATGCTTTACATAACCGATGGAAACAAAGATGTTGACATCGCCAACACAAATGATAACTCAAGTGGGAAGAGGATGAAGGTGATGGCATTGCTTATTGCCCCAAGCTAATCTTTGTGAAGACTACGTTTTGGGTAAGTAGAAATGTGTTAAACTTCACAAAAAAGGGGAAAGAACCATATGCATGCTAGTTGGAGTAAGTTCATTTAGAAGTTTGGCAACCTAAGCCACTACATTCCCTTGGTGGATCTCACTGTGACTTTCATCGATAACTCGGCTTGGAAGCTTGAAGTTTATACCTAAAAACATAAATTAGGTGTTTTTCTCATTATTAAGAAGTGAAAGGCCAAGGAAGAGAACAAAGTGGTCTAAAGATTATATATCTCAAGCTAAACAATGGTGGTGAATATGATAGCAAGGAGTTCAAAAATATCTATGTAGAGAATAACATCAAAATGATTAGAACAATATCAAATATTGCACAATAAAATTATGTAGAAAAAAGGATGAACCAAACTCTTAATGAATATGCTAAAATTACGAGACTCCACAAAGGGATGCCTAGGTCTTTCTGGCAGATGTGGTTAGCAGGATAACCTATTAACTCAACAAAAAACTTCATTTTCATTGGATCTCAAATTGTCAAAAGAGTTGTAGATAGAAGAAGGCAGATCTATCTTACTTGAAAGTTTTTCGCTCTTTCATATGTGTATATAGATGCAAAGAAGAAAGACAAGCTGGATGTCATAGCTAAGAAGTGTTATTTTAGTAGCTACAAAGATAATTCTAATGTTTATCAAAAAAAAAAGATAATTCTAATGGCTACAAAGTTTCAGATGAATCAAGTAGGAATATTATCAGTAGTAGTCATATCACGTTTCTAGGAGTACTATGTATAAGCTCGAGATGGCATCTAGCGATATACCAAAGAAAAGCAAGTAACATTAAGTTGGAGGATGGTTCTGAGGAAGTTTAATTTGAGGAAGCCTACTACTGTTGAATCGAATGATGAATCTAGAGTAGTTGTGACTCTTTTGATGCTCACTTTGAGAAGATCGAGTAGAACTCCTAATCCAGTGAAAATTATTCCACAACTCTATATTATTTGTTGTTGACAAATTCAAGCGAGTCAAAGTGCTATAGGAAGCAAAGCAAATGAAAGATTTTGTCCAGTAGATGTCAGTTATGCAAGATTTGTTTGATTCTCTAATGAAGAAAACACAACTTGAGAGTTGTCTCTATCACTGGATAGGAAGCAAGCTTTACAGAATAAGTAGGTTTAACAGAATTAAGAAAGAAACTGATGGTAGGAAGAGGTACAAAGCATAATTAGTGGTGAAAAGCTCTCAAAACAAAGGTTAATTATACTAAGCATTTTCACCTAGTATTAACTACCATCAAGGATATATTGATTATTGTTATATGATTAAATTGTTAGGAAGAGCAAGCAGTTTAGAAATCATGGATCAATCATATAGAATAATGAGAAAATGAATGATGATGTTATTAGTATGATTCAAGCAGGATGAATAAAGTAGATGAATGCATCTGGTATATTGTGTGATAAAAATATTTTATTCAAACTTACAAGAAAATTTCATAAACAATTATAAGACTAGCAATGTGATATAATGCTGAATATTAGCCTATAAAGTAGAAATACAAATAAGATAAGCATCACAGAAATGAGGATATTAAGTGAATGAGCGGGTATATACAAAAGGATAAGATGAGAAATGAGTATATTCACGAGAAGTCTGAAATAGCCTCAATTAAGGATAAATTTAAAAAGAGCCGGTTTAGATAGTTTAGACATATAAATCATAGGCTAATAGAGGCTTCAATAAAAAAAGTTAGATTATTGGAACTACGTTTCTCCAGGATGACTTGGAGTAAGACACCTACATGACACATCTTTAAGGTTTTCAAGTATCTAGGAAAATATGGATTACATGAAGAGTATCTTAGAGTATGTCTTTACCTTGGGAAGGACTTGTTATCAATTGAATGTCCATGTTTCAGAAATTTATTGCATTGTTAATCACAGAGGCCGAGCACACTGCTATCTCAAAGATTAAGAAGATGTTGTAGTTAAGGAGTTGTCGAAAGAAGACTGATAGGAACATGATGACATTGTATTGTTTTTGATTTTTTTTTTTTGAAACTTAATGATAGTGTATTATTCAGTGACAATTGGAGTGCTGTTTTTTATCATTAATTAGTATTTCATTCAAGGATAAAGTACCTTCAACTCAAGTATCATATCAAAAACTTGATAGATGCTGGGACGATATAATTAGTGAATTTTTTTTCCTAAAAATACAACCAATATGCTAACCAAAGTGGTTATTATAGAAAAACTGAGTCTGTGCAGTATCTCAACTAGCCTCCATGTTGATTGATGAGGAAACATTCCTACATTAGGAAAAAGAAGAATGATTGCTAAAGTTGGCGAGAAGGTCAAGTACTGGATATGTATCAAAGATCAGTTTCCCAATGAATGATGAGGTGTATCAAGCTTGAATCTTCTTACAGCATTAGCTAGACGACAAATAGATCGTTAGGCAAACCATTATATGTGTTGGAGAAACCAGTACAACATAATTGGATACAGAAAGAAGAATGGACCGTCCAATCAAAGCCGATCAGACCATTCAATCAAGGTCTTGAAGCTTGTTGAAATTGCCTCATCGGAATAGATAGTGATTGGACCATTCGATGGGCGATCGAACTGTTCGACCAACAAACAAACTGTCCATTTCAAAGTAACAAATATGTCTATTTTCTAAGTTTCATTCATAATAGAGATTCTTCTACAAACAGATCCTTATACACCCTTAATTTGATCGTTTAGGAGATCCCTAACCTGAGAGAATTATTTTACAATTTGAATGAGTTAGGGTGTGATCTCTTAAAATCCCTTTTCGAAGACTTCTGAGGAATAATGAAATTTGTCCTAGAACAACCATAGTTTTAAAAGGCTTTCAGCTTTCTAGCTTGTGTAGTTGGTGTTTACAATTACTCCATAAACCCAGTGTAAAAAAGCAATTTTATAGTGAAACGTTTTGTGAGATGCCTCCTATATAGGCGGGCTGAGGACGTAGATACCTTAAAATAACGAATCTCATGAACTTTGGTGCTAGCTTGTCATATTCTCAATGCGCTTCCTCTTTTCATTCCTTTTGTTTTTATTAATATGTTTTCAAGATTTTTATTTTACATATACTTAAGAAGCGTTTATTCACCCCAGCACCTATGATCCTACTTTGTCCAAGCTAACCTCAACTATAATTGAAAACTTCTCATCATGTCATTTAAAATTAATAAAAGACATTTTGTTGCTACTTGAATAATCTAGAATTACGTAGAAGCTTAGCTAAAATATGATTAATGACATACCCAATTTCACAAACTTTTGTCAAAATATCCTTCAACAATTCAGCCTTCAATAAAAGTAGGCTATCCCATAACTAGGTATATAATAGACTTCAAACTATGAAGCACTGATATTTTATGGAACCTAACGTATCAATATCGCATCCATATGAGATATTAATACAGTCATACTCTACTGATACGCATTTAATATGCCATGTAGCGTATCAATTTTTATTTTCTTTAAAAAATAAATTTGATACTTGTCTTATACTTCTTCGATACCTCTTATTAAAAAAAAAATATGTTGGACCAAATGGTCCGACCCATAATAGCAATAAGAACAACAACAATAACCAAGTCTTTATCTCACTAAATAAGGTCAGCTACATGAATCCTATGTTTTCATTGCGCTCTATCAAACAACACATGCTTATTTATCTCCAAATACGTGAGATTTGTTTTATAGTTTCTTGTCAGATTTTATTTAGTCTTCCTCTTTCTCTTTTAACACAAACAAAATTTAATAATTCAACTGTTCATTCTAGAGTTTCTATCGGCTTACAGTTTATAAGACTAAATCATCTAAACTGACTTTCCCTGAGCTTATCTTCAACAGAGGTTACCTCAACCTTTTCGCAGATATACTTATTTCACAAATTCTATTTTCGTATCTACCTAGCTATCCATATTAGCATCTTCATCTCTGCAACACTTATTTTACTTGTGTGACTTTGCTTTGTAGGCCAGCATTCAGTACTATATAATGCTGCTGATTTTACAACTGTTTTGTAGAATTTACCTTTAACTTTAAGTGAATTTTTTTTATCACATGACACGCTTGATTCTTGCACTCTAAAATTCATGTAACAGAAAATGATAACTCGTATGCTACTACTTTCTCTACTTTATCCGACCTGTAACCTCCCAGATGCCAATAACATCGCTATTTCATCTATCTCAGCTGATACTTTCTTATGAACATCATGCGTGTCACTACTTTTGCTGAACATCAACTACACTTCTTCACTTGCCTACCTCGATCAGTCATATATTGCTGAAAGAATATGAATTTGGCCTTTCCTTTGTTTTATCAATTTATTTAATAAGTTAGAAACTCGAATGGAGGGAGATATGTATCTACTTTGGTTAAATCACTATATTTGTGTTTGTATCTTGTTTGCACTAAATTAATTGATTAATGTTGCAGAAATGAGAATGCTAAAGTGTACGTGTGGATATACACAAAATGATAGAATGAGAAATGAGTATATCCGAAAGAAAGTTAGTGTTGCACCAATTGAGGATAAACTTAGAGAAAGTCGACTTAAATGGTTTGGATATATAATTCGTAAGTCGATTAAAGGTTCAATTAGAAAAATCGAGCTGTTGGACCTTGCCCATGAACATAAAGGAAGAAAGAGACGAAAGAAGACATGACAAGAAATTATAAGGAGTGATCTTAGTTACTTAGACTTAGATAAGAACTTGGTAATTGATAGAGCACAATAAAAACAAAAGATTCATGTAGCCGATCCCACCTAGTGGGACTAAGGCTTGGTTGTTGTTGTTGTTGTTGTTGTTGTTGTTGTTGGGGCAAATTTAGATTGAAATTAAATCTAACCTACTAATATATATTAAGACTTATCTCACTTAAATATTCTGTGACTAGACAAAATTTCAGAAACTTGGTAGCTATTGAAGGATGATTTTTTATTGAATTATTTGTAATATTATTTTTAGTAATATCAAAAATATTTAAAATATAAGTATAATTAATTTAGAAAAATTTAATAAAAAAATTTGAAATTTATATCAACAAGGTGTACACCTCATTATAGTTTAATACATGAGCAACACGTTATAACTGATAATATGACATATTTTACACAAATATATATTTATATAATTAGTTATTATATCTTGACGTATTTGTATCGTTGTATTTTACCCATATTTTACACAGATATATATTTATATAAATAGTTCTCGTATCTTGACGTATCTGTATAATTGTATCTTACCCATGCTTCATAGAATTCAAACTAGGAGCTTCTTTGGCTAAAAAGAAATGAAAAAAGACAGCTAAAATCAGCTGCTTCATCGCATCTACAGATCTAATTACATATAATCTAAAGACTTATCTTTTCTTGTTCATCATGAAACAAAAGAAAAGCCAAAAAAATCACAAAGCACAGAATCCCACCTATTAATAGTGAAAAGAAACAAGTATAACATGACATAAAACATGATATAAGTAAGAAATAACTCACTTTACATAGAAATTTTGTGAGAACATCCTTGAACAGTATACTATTCTACACATATCGAGCTATTCATTAGTGAAGACATAATTGTATTTAAACTACAACAAAAAAGGCTCAAATCAGCTGCTTGGCAACATCCACAGATCTAAAACAATAATTTTGATCTCGTCTACCGTTTCTTCTTCACTATCCAAAAATTTGAAACAAAACACCACAAAGCAGTAGTCAGAATCACCAATAAATTGCAAAAGATCAAGCATTTAAAATTGAATAAAAAAAGATCAGTATTACGCGAGTCATGGCATTATCCCTAACATAGTACAAACGAACGAATCTATCCAATCCATTAACACAGGATCACTTTCTAAGATTCATGCCAAGAATATAAACATGCAACTGAAATTTCTGAACAACCATTAGAAAAAAAAACCAACATAAGAATGTAACGCATCAAGAATCTGGTAAAAAAACAATACAAATGACAGAAACTGCTTATCAAAAAGAATTGGATCGAATGAAATACCTAATCGGCAGCGACTCCTCCAACGATTCCATCCCCTGCAACGGCCCTTTGTACGTGCTCTCCACCTCCCCCATACCTCCATCCTGATCCTGCTGCAATCCCCGCCCGGAATCATCACTGTCCTTACCGATTGAAGACGAGCTCGAGGACGACGGAGAGCACTCCGCCGACGTCTTGTGCGGCAGATCCTTCCCCCTTCCCTCCTCAATCTCCGATGACTCATAGATCGGAACGCATCCTACACTCCGAACGAATTCCGCACCCCTGATCCCCGCCCCCCTTTCTAGGGCAATCGACATCAACTCCTTTACAACGACAAATCCGTCGAATAACACCGGCGATCTCGCCGGCGACGCCCGCTTCCCTCACTCCCCCTTGAGCCACGAGAACAAATCAACAAACGAAAAAACACCTATAGCCAGCAGGAGCGCCATATATATGGAGCAGATTTAGGATTAGATAAAGAAAATATTCAAATAATTTCTGGATTATTGCTTTTGTGTCCCCAAAATTAAAACAGACTTTTATATAGATCCATCTTTTAACATAACCTTTTTCTAAAAACCAAGAAAGTAAGTTGCATAGATAAATTTAAAAGCATCATCTTACATAACTTAATAATATAAATAATTTATAATGCCTTTTTAATAGTCAAACATATGTGACAGAAGATAAAAAAAATTATTAATCTACTTATAAATTAGTTTTTATTCTAAAGATACTTCACAATTAGGGATAAGCAAAATACTCGAAATTTTTTACAAAAAAAAAATTGAAACTCAAAACTTAATTCAAAATTCGATCATATTTTACTTACTTCAAACTAGACTTAATTATTATGTGACTCAAAATTAGCTCACTTAAAAAAAATTAATTTAAATGATATTCAACTTAATATCTATACAATTATATATACAAAAAAAATTTAGATGTATTTCAAAATATTATATATACATAAATTTATTATATTAAATATATATATTAAAGAGATTTAAAATATATACTAAAAAATTATCTATAAATAAATATATATTACATATAAATTCAACTAAAAAATTAATATATATAATATATATTATATATAAAATAAATTTTAAAATCAAAAAATAAAATTAAAAATTAAGCTCAGCCCAACTTAAAATCAATTAGATTTTAATTGACTGAAATCAAATTTAACTTAAACTCAAAATCTTTGAGTTTTGAGATCGAGTTGAAATAAATACTCTCGAACTTGAATCATTACCAACCCTATTCACAATATTTACATATTTTGAAATATTTCATTTGTATTTTTTTCTATCAATCTATTCTTCTTATTAAGGAGATAATTTTAATTTGTATTTTGACTATTTTCTTCTCCATGAAATCATGAACTTAAATGAAAATTTATTATAAACTATAAAATTTCAAAAATTTGGGCTAAACCAGAATATATCTCGCATCTTGGCACTTAATCCAAATTCTCTAGTAGCAGATGACGCCACGTGGTAATTTGACACGGACAAGCGGCGCTCAAAGTGCCACGTGGTCACTAAACAGAGATCGTTGGTCCCGTGTCCTGCGGAGGAGGATAAGGTTTGGTTGCGACTTGCGCGAGAGCTGCACGCCAGCTGTAAATCGCCATTTTTCCGCTCTTTCTATTTCTAAATATAAATAAAATCAAAATAAATAAACTAACTGGTCCTCCGCTCCTTCTATTTCTAAATACAAATAAAATCAAAATAAATAAATAAATAAAACTAACTGGACCTTCCCACGAGAGATAACGATCGAACGGCCACTATGGGTCTTTAATGAACGGACGGCTGAGATTCCTTTATCTGAGCCAGGAACACGAAAGGAATATGTTGCAGATACCCCTTAGGCGCTTAGGCGGTAAACAAGAATAGAATGATGCCAAGAGATCTGCTCATCCTACCCACAGAAAGCGAGTGACGCCTTCGGTGTAGCTGATAGTGTAGCCGACATCACATTTTGGTCTGATTAAAAAAATAAAAAAGGGTCTAAAATAAAAATAAAAATAAAAAAGGGAAATACTTTTGTGTCAATTAACAATTACAGACGTAAAAATCATGGAAAAAGTTTTTTTTATTTTAAGGATAAGTGGCAGGAAAAGCATTATAAATTTAATTTTATTTTAAATTATATAAATATTTTAATACAATTAAAAATTTTATTTTATATTTTTTATAAATTACATCCAAATTCTTGAGTTTAACACTTAATAATACAGTCCATATTTTTAAATTATAACATTAAATTTCCAAATTTTAATAAATTATCACATAGAAATTTTTAATAATAATAAAAAAATCTGTGGTAATTTATTAAAACTTAAAAATTTAATATTATAATTTTAAAAATTTGAATTTATGTATTATTAAATATTAAATTCAAATACTAAATGTAATTATTTTTAAATTTTATTTTTGATCTTTGCAGCACATAGAACTGTTAAAACTAATTTGAAATTTTACATGTGCCGCTAAAACATTGTCAATTTATATACATGTAACTCAAAAAAATTTATTTTTTAATTATTACATACCACTTAAAAAATTTTATTTAAATAAACAACACTAAAAATTATGCCACGTAAAAATCTTTTATTGGAGTTCTTCATTTGTTAACTTATTAATACTTTTGAGTATAATAAAAAATTCCTAAGTGACAAAAATATAAATAAAATATTTTCAGAGTATCATCCATGTAAATAGGGTTGTCAATAGACTGATTTCGAGCGAGCTGAAGGCAATCCAAAATCAAAACTTTTGAGCTTGACTTGACCCGAAATCAGCACAAAATCAAAATGAGATAAATTGAGCCAGGTTGACTCAAATTTGATTCGATTCTTAGCTAGCTCCAATCATAATTTAAATCGACTCACAGTTGTAAAAAAAGTAGAAATATTAAGTATCAAAGGAGATTTGAATTCTTTGAGAAAATAATTTTTTTGCCCTGTTTAGCACGAATATCAAAATCAAGATCAAAATAGTGCTAATTTAAAAAATAATAATAATAATAAATAAAATTTCTTAATCATTCTACACAAATTTTAATATAAAAAAAATATTTTTTACTTTGCATACCTAATAATTTTCAATAAAAATATTAACTTTATTTCACATCCTAAACCAAAATACTTGAATCGAGTATTTTAGTTTAGGCTGTGAAATAAGATTAATATTTTTATTAAAAATTATTGAATATGTGAAGTAAAATAATATTTTTTTAATATTAAAATTTATATAAAATAATTAAAAAAATTTATTTATTATTATTATTATTTTTTAAACTAGTACTATTTTGATCTATTTTATTTACTAGTACTATTTTGGTCTCTTTTATTTACCATTTTGGTCTATTTTAAAGTAGTACTATTTTGACACCAAAATACTTGAATTGATTAGACCTGCTTTTTAAATTAATATTATTTTATTTATATTAGTATTTTAATCTTGATTTTGATCCTTACACCAAAGCTCAAGCGTTCTCCAATCTACCACTAAAACACTAATCAAAGTCATATATAAAAACATTTTATATGTATCATATACTAAGTTCATAATTTTATGCTAAATTAAATCATATTTTAAGTAAATTATAGCAAACTTGAAATCAGCTTAAATGAATTTCAAGCCAAAATCTATAGCTCATGAATCAATTCAAAAATCAAATGAGTTCCAAATAAATTTCGAGTTTTGAATATTTTTAACACCCCTATTTGAATCGATAGAATAATTTTGAGCACTGTGTTAAATAGAAAAAATTTTGAGAGACCAAATTGAAAATTTAAAGGATAGAATGTAAATTAAAAATTTGTGAGAGTTATGTCTGTAAAAAACCCAACTATAAAGGGGTCCACAAACTAAAAAATAATAATAATGAGATGATGATAAAATGAACGCACATTCAAAAGCTTGTCAAATACGCTATTTCTTCCATTGGACTTCACTTGGGATGTCATTATTTCCTTTAATAAAAAGGTATTCCGATTTTGATTGTTGAGGATATTATTAGAGATATTTATAAATTGTGAACTTTAGATTTTAACGTAACTCTTAAAATTGGATAAATGAATTAGAGTGCAACTTAAACTGCAGGCTTACGAACAAAACTAAATAAAAATCTCTTTTTTACTTTTGAGAATGCTTTGCTGTTTTCATAATTGATTCTAAATTCTGAACTAATTAGAATTTTTATATAAACCTCTATTATAATAATGTCATATAGATAAAAAAATTTATGCACAGTATTATCACATAAAAATTTAAATTTTTGTTGAAATTTAAAATTTATAATTATTTATTAGAAATGTGTAGTACTATTCTTTTTGTTTTAGGATAGACCTGCCTATTTTTTCATATTAAATGCTCAAATTAATTATTTATGATATATAAATGCAAAACCGATAGACAACTAGACCTACTTATTGGACCAGTTCTACTCGAAACTGATCCAAAACCGATCCAGTAAGAACCGATTCGGTCCAGAACCGATTCGATTCCAGAACCGGTTGAATCAGACCAATTCTTACCGGTTCCAGAGTCTAGAATTGGACTGAACCGGTTCCGCGCGGCCGAAACCGGTTAGCTGATTCGGAACTGGACCGGTCCCATAATTTAAAAAAATATATTATCATGGGGGGCGGCGCGCGCATGGGTACTGCCCCCATGAACTACAGTCGGCAGCAGCACCAGTTGCTGCTAGTTGGCGTTGCTGCCAGCTGCGCAGAATAAAAAAAATTTAAATTATACGATCATTTGACCGTTGCTAGCAATGATCGTTTTAAGGTCATTTTGGACTTTTTAATGTATTTTAGAATCTCTATAAATAGTAAAATTTCTGTTATATTATTCCTATAATTTTCATCAATTTTTTTTGTTCTTTTACTCATTCAAAAATTCTGTAAACACATTTTGATGGCTTCCCAATGTCGATTCGCTGGCGTTTCTTCAAGTTGCCAACAAAATGTGGATCGGAATTACGTTCCGGAACTCAATCGTCTTCCTCCACAGAATCTCACCCCTTTTCTCTATCAATTATTGACTTTTGTTTATACTAACTTGACCACTAGAAGAAGGATAATCTCTTTGGATTACTTAAATCCATGTGCTATGCTCATACTGCACTTCTTTTCTATAGCTCCTTTCCTCTCTCTGCTCATTTTCTACAGGTCACATCGCCTACTAGCAAGACTCTTAAATTTTGCGTTAACACTTACTTTTCCTTCATCAAAGGCAAACTTCTACCCAGGCATTAACATAGCTTTATCAGCTCTATTGAGGAGATTACACCCAAATATGACATTTCTCTCTTGTCAAATTGTTGCATGTCTTCGCATCAACCTTTCTATCTCTTCGACAAGAGGCAATGAGATTAGGCTCCAGCTTTTCGTCGGTCTTCGTGCGCTCCCACGGTTCTTCTCAAGGCCTATGGAGTGAGCGGTGCTTTTTGTCGCAAAAGTCTGATATCATTTTGACTGTATTTTTAAATCCCGTATTTTACTTTCTATACTTGCCTCCATTCACTGGCAGGTTTACGTGTGGAGCAACCTGCATCAATCAAATGAAGGTCATCATTCATCGTTGAAGCTTTGCTCCTGTTCTGTAAACCTCCACGAGGTTTTTCGGGATCCCCCAGATTCCCACCGTCACCGAAACTCAATCCGGTGGCAGACTGATTTCCTTCTCTCTATTATCACTTGATCTTATCTATGTAGAAAGAAAAAACAATAAAACGAAAGGCTTTTGACCACTATCAACGGCCTCACCAACGCATCCGTGGAGTCATCCAGGGATTACCCCAACATCCATCCATTGTCAAAATGCAGCAACAATTCCACATATTCATTTTCAATCTCTACACAACCCATGATTGCTGTTGGCCATTCTCTGAGGCATCGTGAGGCCTCTCTGGTCCCCCTCCAGCCACCCACGATGAAGTGAGATAAGTTCCGGGGCAAAACTCTGGCCACCATTTTCTCTTTCTGTAATGCCCACTATTTTATCCAACTGGGTATGCCCGACAAAACATTGCCATCGTCATAGGCATCAACCGTACTCGGCGGACTACCACGAGAGGCTTTTTCGATAAGCCCCCAACATATTCTGGCCACTGAATGGCATTTTGGTCAAGTTTTCCCATCGGTTAGTCAACCGACATCAGAATGCTTCCGACAACTCCTCTCCAATGTCACCAGCTAGCAACCTGCATGTCTGACTTCGAAGATCGGTCAACAAAATCCAAGGATAAATGACCAAACAGTGAATTCTCTCTCCCATTGGCATTTCTGAAGTTCGAACAAAGAATAGGATATTATGCAAAGCTAAGCAAATATATCAAGTTAATAATCGCGATCCTCAATGATGATCGTGCAAAAATTAGGTGGGAGAAGTGTACTGTCATTCCACCTATATCAATTATGTAAGCTAAAGGAGCTATAAAGTTAGCTGTCTTTTTAGCAGATTTGTGTACATGTGTAACCCTAGATACCTTAAGTCACTCAAAAAACCAAAAAACTAGGCGATAAGCCGCTTCCAATAACTTTATGTAATGAAAGCTGACGTCCCCTATAACGACAGTAAAATCCCCCTCCATTTAGATGCCTTGTGTTTTATCTGCCCAAGTACTAGCCAGTCTTGCCGCCTCTAGATCCCCTCTGGTCTCCACCGTCTTGATTGCTCTTGTGAATAATCTGATACCCACAACTCCCAGGAAGACTCCTTGTTGTTCCCGAAAAACTGTTAATACACCAGCCTCATTGTTTGCTCGTACGAAGTCATCAAAATTGACTTTGACTTTCTATGAAGGGGGGATCCCAATAGGATAGGGGGGTTACCATAGCCGCATAGGCTGATAGGATCCCAATTCCTCGGGGTGTGGTCAAGTTTACCTTGAACTACGTCTAAGCAAAATAGGGTTGTTATAGTCCTCTAAGTGGCTTGTAGTCGGTGGTGGACTTTAGCATTCCTCGTGCTCCAAACACAATATATGGCCGCAGCCCACCATAAGACAGAAATGTCACTACGGCTTTTGATACTCGACCCCTTTGTTAATGTAAAATCTGCTCCACACTCCTTTAACCACTATAACGCGACTGCAACTTGCCGCGTCATAGGCACGTCCATTGTATATTGTGTGTATGTCGTTGTGCATACCTGCACAAAAAAGATCAGTATAAATATGATTACTGCTAGAGGCAATGAGGCCTTGGCTTCGGTGGGCGTGAGGGCTATTTTCTCCATCCCAAGATGGAGTCACAACACCATGCTTGGGAGCTAGCTGTTATCTCTGAGGATTCGACACCCATCCCTCCACCAGTATTGCCTTCCGAGGGAAGGTGGTGTAGGGTTCACCTCAAGACCCACTACACTTCATGGGCCATTAACATGAGAGTTGTGAGATGCTTCACAAGCACCACCCAAGCTTACTGGGGGGTTTGCAGAGAGTAAGACTATCACAAGGGCCTATTGTCAATGCTTCTTACCTCCCCCATTAACTAGTTCCCCCACTATGGTAAAGCCTAACTAATCCCCTAACTTTACAATCTCTATGCGGGTCCCTAAAGGCTCCGAGTTTGTCACAGCAGCCTCTTTTCCTTTCGACAAGCAAGTATCTGCGAGTTTGCCGCTTCGTGACCGCTTCGGTTTATTCCCTTCTTGGAATATAGATTTTCTTTTCAATCCCACAGTGTATTTAAGAGGACCCTCCCTCCTTCCCCCATTATCGCACATTTGGGACAGTATGATAGGAACAAATGGACATACCTGTATTATCGATTACAATGGCTAAGTATGATTGTCATGTTTCCCCTCTCCCATTGGCATTTCGGCCAAGCATTCTTGCTACTATCCTAGTCGTACTTCTAAAAGCCTGTCGAAGACCCACTTAAGACTTCATCCATCACCTTCAGCGACCCATTGACTCATCTGATGAACCCATGACTAATACAAGCAAATCCTACAGGCCCCACTCAACTCGTAGGAGGAGAAATTAATGAAAAATTAAAAATTTAGTCCCATACCATCAGCTAACTATATTATAACTATTTTATTTCTTTATCGATATTTTATCCAAATTAAGGTATTTTACATATATTTTCCTCACGGAAACCAATATTCTATGGTGAAATATTTTCTAGGTTGGCCCAGTGGAATAATGTTTAGTGACAGTCTATGATGCATTTGCCTGCTCTTTAATTTTCTAATATTTAATTATTCACTCGACTAATGCTAACTCGTAAATTTTGCCTTCAATACAACATACTAGGCATGAATAATAAATAAGATTATACTTCATTAACTGATTTCAAATGACTGTAACATTGAAATTGATACAATCTAATCCTCATTAACCCAGGCCAACTTTCAATGATTAGATGAACGAAGTAAAAGCCTAATACAGTGAAAAATGGAGGGCAGTGACAAGGCATCACAATGATTTACTAGGGAAGCCTAATAAGAAGCTAAGAAGGACCTTATTGAACTCATTTGGATCTTCCACTTGAGGAATGTGCCCTGTGTTCTTCAATATTTCCAGTTTTGCTTTCTCGCCAAGTTTCCTGCAGTCCAAGGATTAGCATTTGAAGTACCCGTATGGCTAGTAATAGGCAGGTTAAATTTTTGCCATATTGAATAGATTTATGTTACAAGATAATACGGCATAAAAATTACTTATAAAATCTTCACAAGAGCGTACAAATGAAAAGTAGAGAGTTTGATTTATGATTACACGCGCATCACTGCAGATGATGTGGGCCGTCCACATTACATATAGATGGACCAGATTCGAACTTGCAAGCTCAAGTTGTCGGTCAGTCAAACTGAGCTAATTCCGACAATCAAGACTAATTTCTAGTGGGTCAGGCCACACCTGATTTTTGTTCAACCTGTGAAACCTCAGAAAGACAAATGACAAAGTTCCACTGTTAGTACTCCCTAAAATCCTGATCCAATCACCTAGCCTCGGGATGTCCAGCCTAAAGTCAACCACCCCAACAACGTAGCCTATGGTGTTTTCCGATCATTTCAGAATATCAAGTTGATAACCAATCATCCAATTCTCTAAATAACAAAGACACATAGCAACTAGCTAGCAAACCTTGACGAGGGCTTCGACTGGAAGTAACACCAAGCACTGGGAATACTCGATAACCTCAGAGTCAACTCCAACAAGGCAATCTAACTTATCAAAGAGCAGCTCCCAAAATTTTCAAGTCGCCTCCGGCTTACTCTTTTTATCTAATGGAATATTTTCTCATTGGCTTGACTCATGGATGTAAGAGGACATCTCCAAGTCATATAAACCATATTGTGTTCTTATGATTTGGTTTATCTTATTTTTCATTCATGCAAGGACAAAATCTTTCCCTATACAATTCAACACCAACCTCAATCGAACACTTTTCTTCGGCAACATCTCTTCTGTCGCAGGATTGAGATGATGAGCAAGACCCATAGTCACATTCTATCTCTCAAGAATTGATGATGAGCAAATCGATCATGAATGGAGATCCTGAAAAAATTTCGTCAAATAGCAAGACCCTTTCTACAGCCTCTATCATGTCAGCTCGCGATCTACAATTGGACAAACTTCGTGGCATGGTCACTAAGCTCATTGAGTCCATGACAGAATTTGTCTAAGCACAAGCCACAGCTGCACCAGCTAAAGCCACTACAACTCCAACGCCGACACAACAGTCAGTCTCAATCAGGTGTAAGCGGCACCTTCCATCGCTCTTTCGCTAGTTCAATTAAAGGTCTCTGGTTAGGCACAGTTGGTGCGTCACATCTCTCTTCCACTGGAAAAATTAGCAATCTCCGATCAAGCGCAGGTGGCGCCTCACGTCCATCTTTCGCCTGTTCAATCTCAAATCTCTGATTAGGTACACACAATGCCTCTTATTCCCTAGCAGCTGCTCCAACGACCATTTCTCTCTTCATAACAACCAAGGTGATGACCCGAGAGTTATATGTCCACCTTCAGATAATGGTAGGGCGACTTGTCGAAAGAGCTATCCAAATATCGGGAGAGAAGCTACCCAGAATTTCTAGACACAGTATAACAGCAAGTCTGGATGAAAGACGTCCAAAAAAATCCCGAAGGTAGAAAAAAAGAAAAGATAGAAGAGTATTTATTTCTTTTTCAAACTCTAACCTCGAGTCACCTACGAGAACTTGGAAAGGAGGAGAGTGGAATATCCAAAAGGAACCGAAGTACTAGATGTAAAACAACTAACGTCAAATATATACAAAATACCAAAGTGAGCATCCCCACTGATATAAACATAATATTTAACTCGTAGATGATATGATCCTGCATCAATCCTCCTTGGCTTCGAAAACATCGATTCCGTTGAAGATTGTTGCAGGTACTCCTCGAGTAATCTAGGATGAAGATATACTAACTCGTCGTAAGTAACCCATGAATCATCTGTAGATGATAAACCTCTCCATCTGACAAGAAACCTGTGTAATATCATGATCAGATACCATAGTTTTTGGGAGCCCATGAAGACAAACAATCTCACGGAAGAAAAGAGTAGCTACATTTGAGGCATCGGATATTTTCGAGCATGGCATGAAGTGGGCCATTTTCCAGAATCTATCCACTACCACTAAGAATCATGACCTATCGCTGTGCATGGTAAACCAAGCACAAAATCCATGCTCAAATCCTCCTATGACTTGTGAGGTATCGGTAATGGCATATAATGCCCTACTCCTTTATAAGGACTCTTAGCACAGCGAAGGGAGCTCATCTGAATCCTCATATGATCAGATACCACAAATGATCTCTTTCCTAAGTAGCTCATCCACCCATCTCCAAAGATCTGCATATAATGTGGTAAGATGGGGAGCTATAAACTCGAAATTAGTTAGATAACATGCTAAATATCCAGTGAAGGGAGCTCATCTGAATCCTCAGGACACGTCTTGGTACTCAGACAATAAAGTTTGTACATTCTTTAAAATGCAGTCATCAGAGGGTACATCCTTGATCTCACGCACCAATAACGGATATGAAATCCCTTCCTCTTTAATTTCTTGGTCAAACCTATGTGAGCTAAGCAAGTGAAGAGATTCTTCTGCTCTAGGGGTGCATATGACTTTTCATCTTTTAATTCAAAAGTTCCTTAAGCTTCACAGAATTTAGTTTCACCTTCTTTTCCTTAAAAGTGAATACATAAGTGCTCTATCGACCACAATGAATCACATCTCAGTTGTATAGCCACTTTTTACCTAGTAAGACATGGGCAATATTTATAAGCAGAACATCACACTAGATCCTCTCAAAGTATATTCCTAACTGAATAAAAATTAAATATCTCTAAGTCACAGGGATCATAGTCCAATCAACCCCATGATATCTAGGGATGTGGGTGAGCTTCTACCTTCAAATTTATTCATGCAATGGCAAACATCGCTAAAATATTCATGCAGTTATCACTATTGATAATCAATTTACAGTGTATATCTCCACATTTGAAATGCATATGAAAAATAGCAATACGCCTCCAATCGGGGTCGGCTTTAGGTGTAACAATAATGCACTTTATCACTACTAATTGAGAAGACCCTAGGTCTCCCTCAACTACACTAGCGATCTACTACATAGGATCAATGCGATCTTCTTCGACACTATCCTTCGTCTCTTCATCAATCTCAACATTTGTTTTATGGCCAAGAAACAGTGTTCGTTGTGGACATTAACTCATATAATGTCCTGTCATAGTGCAAACAAAACATGTAATACTATTGGGCTTGGAAGAAGACGTTAATCTATGTTTAAGATGCCACGTACCTTCTTGATTCAATGGATCGTTGGACGACCAGATGGATGCCAAAGATAGCAATTAACACTTATTTTTTACTAAGAACTTAATTAGACAATATGTAATCAATTTACATAATTTCATTTTTCTACATTAATCGTTTACATTTAATTTAATAATAATTATTATAATGTTTTAATATGTTGGAATTATATTAACCGTAAAAGTGAAGATGAAATAGGGGGTGGCAATATATGCAAAAAATAAAAACTCATTTGTATTTTTCTAGACTCAAAATTAGTTCGATTTTTTTGAAGCTAGCTCAAAAAAAATCTATTCAGCTCGAAAATAATTCGATATGTGTATAAATGTATATATTTACAATTTTTAAATTATAACTGTGAAGTTATATATATATATATATTTATTTATTTATATATGTTATAATAACTTATATAAATGATATGTGGTTATAAATTCGCATAAGATTTAGAAATAGATTATAATATTATATTCTAATATATTTAATATGTATAGTAGATATTTTTGTAAAACTATAGTTTTTAAACTAACAAAAATTTGAACATTTTTGTAATTATTCTAAACTTGATTATAAGAATCTGGGAGGATTCTGAACTGTATTGTAATTATATGGACCAAGACGTAAGAATTTAACAGAATCCATGAACTCAACTACAAATTCATGAGCAAATAGTTGGAGGCAGTCTACGCATCACTGACGAGGTGATGTGCAATATGGAGCCCACCCATCTATGTGGACAAGTCTAATGGCTAGGAATAGATCTACCAAATCACAGTTGATCTGATAATTAAGAATTTGCAAACGCAGATCTCTCTGAACCCAAATCCGCGCTATTCGTTTAGTGGGTCATCTTATGGATGCAACTATGCCACTATATCTCATTTATCAACATATCATCAGATCCGTTATTCCTAAGAGCATCATTGAGGAATGCCTTCGTAATACACAAGATGGTAGTATGATAGTACCTACAAATTCTTCTTTAGATGAAGAGGACGCACCTCATCTGATGACGTGATTCACACTTCAAGACTTACAGTGTTTGTACCTCGAGTTTTGACTGATTTACATAAAACGACACTTAACAAAGTGGAGTTCTTCGTAAACAAAGAGAGCTGATGCAAGGCATCATGAATACGAACTACAGCGCCGATATGACTACAAATATTTTAACTTACTATCTCATTATTGTTATTTTATTGCTTATACTAGAAGATTTTTCATACTTCTATTCTTGGTTTTACAAGTGGCGTTATAGTGAGGTCCTATTTGTGATGAGAGTGAAAGTCTAGAGCTTCATTCACTTGCCCAAGTTCATCTACAAGCATGAATTTGGAAGGACCAAGTTCAAAAGGGCCATGTAGAGGGGATCTATCATAGTTATCTAGATAATTGAGGCTCAATCAGCTAACGGTTGATGGGGTTTGAGTCCCTAATCTCTATCTTGTTGTAAGCTTCAATTCAAGCCCAATTTCTAGCAGTTTGATCATTTTGATCTAAATTTTGGATTCCATTTGAAATGGAATCCATACTTGCTTGAACTAGATCATTCCAACTTTGTTCTCATTTAGATATCCATCATTTTGCTACTATATTATGGCTGGAAAACAGATTTCGTTTCAGCTTTTAATTTATTCCAATTTGGGTTATTGGAGGCTAGTTTCAATTTCCACCACTCCTACTTCTTTGGATTGGGTTCTATGATGATTATAGCTTGCAAATGCAAATGTTGCAGGATGGATTTTCTACTACTGCATTCCGTGTTCCATGCCATCTAATTAATATTACACCAAAACCCATAAGGGACTTGAAGTATTCACTTAACGGCTGTAGACTATTTACCCATGTCTTCGAGCGCTCTCTCGAACCAGGGCTTCACTTAGTTCACATTGGTTTACCGATCAATGTTCTTCCAGTTCTATATCTCCTCATGCGCTTCCTTGGTTTCCTTGAAATTCTTCTTAACACTAGCAACATATCAAGCCCTCTGCCGAACCAGGGCTTCACTTAGTTCACATTGGGTCCATCAATCAATGTTCCTCCAGTTCTATATCTCTTCTCCTGCGCTTCCTTGGTTTCCATCAAAGTCCTCTTTAACATTAGCAACCTCTAGCAACATATCAAACATCTCTTCTTCGTGTTTCAACCTTAGCACCTGCATCTCCTACTATAGAGCTCTTTCAACATCAAGCCCACTTGGATTAGATTGTAAAATGACAATCCGAGATCTAGCTTCTTTCAGCTCTTTCACCAAGGTCCCCTCCTGAAGCTCGATGAATGGACTTAGTTTCTTCTAGATGTCCTCTAAACCATCGGACAAGTGATCATTGGAGCTCATCACTTTGCATATTCTTTCCTAGAGCTACTCTCCCCATGCGTCAAGCTCCACCTTTAAAATCAAGGTTGCCCAACTTTTGAAGCTCTTAACATAAACATTGTTCGCGAAGTTTTGCCAGTTAACAAAGGAATAGGTCTGGCTTTGGGATCTGTAAATAAAAAAAGAATGCATCAGAGCCAAATTTAATGAATGAGTTACCCTTTTCAATTGTTGACCCCTGTCTTCAACATGAACTTTTGAGGGTAACTTTTGCTAGTATTGACAATTTTCCCAGCCAAAATTCATTCTTCTGATGTCAAATGCAAGATTCTAGCTTCAATGATGCTCCTTGAGAATCGGTACCTAGAATCTCTTGTCTTCACCTTTGAAGGAGGATACCTTTAAATATTTGGAATGACCTTGTTTGCATAAGTAACCACGTCTATGGTCTGGACATAAACTTCCAAAGATGGTGCTAGTTTCCCTAATCATGAAACTACTCCGTCCAGCTCTTGAACAAGAGTCGCAATTTCCCTGGCTGATGCCTTCAATTTATCCAACATTTCAGTTAATAAAGGCCAAAGGTTACCTTCAAGTGTTAAAGGATAAGTGACTACCTCTACTTGTTGGGTCACCGAAGGGAATTGTTCTGTCATGACCAACCTCTCGCATCTGCTTGCCAGTAGATTTGCAATCCCTTTTCCAGCAGGTGCTTGCTCTGCTTTCATAACGACAATGTCTCAAAGTGCATAAGATTCACTATTGTAAATGCTAGAGCCCCAACTTTCTCAAAGACAGAAACAAATGCATCCAAACTCATCTTCTTCACTAGCAACTTAGGTGGAGAGCAAGCAAAGGGCTTTTCCTTCACGACAGCAAAGGGATTTAACGTCTCTTTTTCAAACCCAACCATTTCTTCCTCAACAATTATCAGAGACCTAAACTTTCTCACAAGAACTCAACAGCCCCAACTCTTCTGGAAGACAAATAACCTTTTTTCTTTCGGTCCTAGCACCAACTTTAAAACATGCCACCTCAAGCGACATGTCCAACTTTGATTGACTGACCTAACTAGGGGGATAATGTTTACACACAGATCTCCAAGAATGATCTAGGCCGTCAATTTGGTGTTTGGGGATCGAGTTCAGTCTTTCGATCTCTAGATGTTGATCAACCGAATCCAAGCTAATTCCCAAAATCAAGCCTGGTTTCTAATAAACCTATGAAACCATAGAAAGATAAATGATGAAGTTCCACAACTATACATGCTCAAACCTTGGACATGATGCCTCAATCTCAAATCTTGATTGTGATATGCTCAATGTCCCTTAAGTCTCGATCCAATTGACGAGCCATTGAAGTAACAACCTACAACCAGTCATCCTAACAATGTAGCCCATAGTGCTTCCCAATTATACCCAAAGATCAAGCTAATAAGCAGTCATTCAGTTCCCTAACAAACCAAGAATACACTTACCACCTAATCCGCAATCCTTAATGCGCATTTCGACCAATAGTTACAGGTTACACCCAATAGCCTCAAAGTCATCTCCAACTATAATAGGAGGGAGAAGCCCCAAAAAATTCTTTTAAGTCCAAAATACCTCTCCACATAATCGCCTTCAGCAAACTCATTTCATCTAGTAAAACAACCTTTCTCGACTTGACCAGTGGATGTTGAAAGACCTCTTCAAACCATGTAAACCTTGCTAGTTCTTCTAGTTTGGTTTGTCCTCTTCTTTTTTTTCTCTTGTAGGGTTTTACTATGAACTGGATCTTGATATACAAGATCCAATGCCCAACTTTCATCGCACATTTTTCTTTGTCAGCAATTTGTTAAGTAGAGATGTTTCATCATATGGCTGGCAATCAATACAAATACCTACTAAAAAAGGTAACAAAAAGAATGATAAAAAAAGGGCAAATAAAAGAATAAGAAACTAAAAGAAAATGATAATGTAAAGGAGAAAAAAAAGAGAGTAAAGTAAGAAGTAAAAAAGGAAAAGAAGGGAAGATATAAGACTTTTTTCAATATGTGGAGTAAAATTTCAAATAAAAGGCCCAAGTTAACTGATTCTTAAACATTTACCAAACGAAATGCATTCCTTACTAATTTGAGCTTTAAAATAACTGTTTCCTATAAATTATATTTAAATTTCAAATTATGAGATAATCATAATTTAACATGACAAAATAACTAAATGCTAAATTTGAGCAACAACTGACATGACAATTGCATTTGCATATATTAAACAATAGATTATAAATAACGTGCACTGCAAATTTAATTAACCTTGCAAACTGCATTTATAAAAAAAATTAATATGTAATAACAAAAGTTACTACCTCTACATAAGAAAATGTTAGGCAATCTAATTGATTATAAAATTCTGAAGAAAGATGACAACAGATGCCATGATAAAGTTCATGAAGCACAAATAACAAAAACGGAAAGCCAACAAATAAGTTTTATAATTCATAGATTAGTTAACTAATAAAAAATTTTGTACAAAATACGAATCAAACGAATCACAACTATGCAATAAAAGTTGGCTCATAATAATTAGAAGGATTGACTCACTTCTTTAGCTCAAATGCTTTATCCAGTGGAAATATGTTGTCATGTTCTCCCCAAATAATCAACACATCCTAACATAAATATCATAATCACACCATTCATATTTAATTAAATCTCAATAATTTTGCATTTGTTAATCGCAATATGACAAATCATTTGGGTTAAAAGAAAATACAATATTTTCCATCATTAGGAAACAGACCCTTCGCCATAAAAATTACATTGCGACCAAAATAGAATGAATTTAAATATTTTAGTATATGTGAAGTGAAAATAAAATCATTTAAATTTAATCAAAATAGAATTACTTGTACTAGGGATATAATAATTGATGATCAAGTTATCAAGAAGAGTGAGCAATTTAGATGCCTAAAATTAATCATACAAAATGACAGTGAAATATACGATACAATAGAAAAATCCAAGTTAGATGGACTAAGTGGAAAAAAGCATTGTACGATAAAAAAATCTTACTTAGATTTTGTTAACGAAAAAATTTATTCACAAACAGTCGAAAGAAGATTGGGAAAATGTGGTGTACTCATGCAAAAAATTGAATGAAGAAAATAGCGAGAAAAAATAGCAAAACAAAATAAGACGCAAATTTAACATGGTTTGGAAAGACCCTCCTACATCCACCACTCAACCCTACCCAAATAATTATGCTATCAAAAAAAGGTTCACTAAATACAAAGTAATACTGAGAGCAATTATAAGGAAAGATTAGGAATAAGTAAGACTATTGGGGAGATGGATGAGAATTAAAAACTCTTGGACATCTCTTGAGATCATATTAATAGGCAGCGATAATCCTAGCTGGTAGGGACTAAAAGTACATCATTTGTAACCGTCAGAGCAATATGGAGGTAGTGGCATAAAAGTGCAATAGAGGAGGCAGTGCTTTGATAGTTTGCAATGGAAAAGCTCATGGAAAGACACATGTCTTTTGTTGATTAAGCCCTTAGGTATAATGATAGTAGAATTCTTAAATATAGAAGCATATTACTACCCTAGGGATACCTAGTGATTCGTCAAGAAGTAGTGGAATTTTGGCTGCAATAGCCTTGAGAATTTGTTGAACCACACAACAAGAGAAATAACACTGAATTGTTCCGATGCTACTCGAGTGAAAATGATTCTACCCATTCAAAGACAACACCAACTTGTGGGCATGGTAGAGTGACCAACCTTAAATCCCAAAAGTACGAGACACTGTACACAAGTAGGGATAGTTATGAATTATGTAGTCAACCCCACCTATTAGGATAAAATCTTGATCGTTGTTGTTGGAATGAGTACAAACTTAAGGATCCAAACGCAATTTGTCCTATTTAATACAAGAGTGAGATTCAAATCCTCCAAATGTTCAACGACAGCTCAAATCGTGTAATATTATGGTGTTTGATATCTTGCATAAATATCCCAATTATGCCAATGCTCATTACATTACTCATGTCAAATAAAATCTGCATACTACAGTTATTCTTTCTGCACCATAGTTTCTGCACAACTATGACCTCATTATAAATACACTTAATAAGGTAGATTAATCATAGAAAATACACAAATCCTAATTACGATAGATAGGTTTACCCTCTAGGGCTAATTACAAGTCAAACAAAATTCATTCAGTTGCTGACAGGATGATAATACAGTGGTCGCTAAAGGATCATTGATAATGGGATAATTGGAATAAATTGGGTTAAATCAAGAAATAAATCAATCAGCTGTTTGTAGTTTGGAAGCCTCTTCTCCATCAATCTAATCTAATCACTGGAACGTGAATATTATTGCAAGATAAATATAATATTAAACAAATTCTACTCCTCAAATACATGACATATGGAATTAGTGGTGTTAAATCAAGGAATAAATCAATTAGCTGCTTATAGTTTGGAAGCCACTTCACCATTAATCTAGTCTTATCAGTGGAAAGTAAATATTAGTGCAAGGTGAATATAATATTAAACAAACTCTATTCCTCAAAAACATGACATTAAGAACATATCTATCTTCGGTCAAGTTCTAAAATTTCCATTGGGTTCAAAACCTAATATTATTAATAATTAATTATGCAAATCCATATGTAATTGGCATGCATTTTGAGTGACCCGAGATCCAACTCAATAAGGTCTAATATGCTATGTTTTGCTTTTCATATCTTTTTCAAAATAACAACAATGTAATCCTAAACTATTTGGAGCCGTCGAGTCAGCCATATTAGAATTTATTTTCCACTTACCTCTATTTAAAGTACCGCACTTTGTAAGCATAAGTGATTTAAAGTTATGTGTTAAAACCACATCAAGTTATTTTTTAAAATTTATCTCCCTCCCTTTGGCGTGATAACTTGGATCCCTCGTATAACATATAGAAGCAATTATAGATTAATGACAAAAAATAAACAAACAACCTCACAAGAGTTATAAGTTTTCATACAACAACAACAACCAAGCCTTAATCCCACTAGGTGGGGTTGACTACATGAATCCTTTGTTTTCATTGCGCTCTATCAATTACCAAATTTTTATTTAAGTCTAAGTAACTAAGATCACTCTTCATAAGTTTTCATAGATTAAATAAAATATGTATACCTGAGGAAGAGGAGTAAGCTGGAACACATCCTTCTGGCCAAGCGTAATTCCCTTAAGAAGCTCCATCTTTAACTCTAGATTATCCTTGAAAAGATTCTATGAAAACAATAGTAAATGAAATTAAATTACAGAAGTGACAAATCATACAACTTAATAAATCATCAATTGTTTGTCAAAATCGTCTAAGATCAATTGCGTAAATTGTTTTTATCATGAAATTATGTTACATAATGATGCGAACCAGGAATCTGGGTGATACAAATCTAAAGCAGCTCCTGCAGATGAGCTCTCACCTCCTCTAATTATCGCGCTTGCAATGATTGTCCTAGTAAGCAAAACCATACTCTCTTTTATTCTCTCACTCTCTTTGCAAAGTGAATTCTAAATTCACATCCCAACCCTCCTTGACACTGTTGAGATTTCTGCTCAAATTTTCATCTTGATCCTATAATATTTCTCTACTATTCACAAATTGTTTATACTAAAAAATTCAAATTTATTTTATGTTTTGATTATTTTCCTAAGTATGAAATGTTATTTTTATTATTATGGTATTTGACGTGTCATATTGTGTTTATCTTGTATGTTTTAAAAAATCATATCCCCATCCCTGTGTCGCACAGTATCATATCCCCATCCCTGTGTCTTGTGTCATGTCCATGCTTCATAACTCCCCTTTCTCCACCATCTTTCTCTATGATTGTCTGAAACAACAAGCCATAGTACTAAACTCTCATTTAAAAAACTGTATCGGTCTGAAAGATGCATAAACTTAACAACAATAATGTAATTCACCCAGGCAGCAGTCTACGACTCAAAAACTCACCCGAAGGACGTCTCGAAGAACGAATTCCGGCATGAATGGTGGCGGCCGGCGAACTGCCAGGCGGATGAGCTTGCGGAGGCTGGCGGTGGATCTCGGCAACATGAGATCCGTTACGCTCTCGACTCCGCCAGCCCTATCCATCAGCTTGACGTCATCTTCTTCACGCTTCCCCAAATCCGAGCTAGCAATCACCACTTTCCCGATCCGCCCTTCTCCCAAAATCCTCGCCAGATGGTACGCCACGAAACCTCCGTAGCTCGTCCCCACCACCGCTGCAACCCCATCGTTCTGAAGCCCTAGGGCCGACAGCAGGGCCGCCATCGCCGCCGCCTGGAACTTCTCCGACCGCTCCGGCGAACGCGTCGTCGATTCTCCGAAGAAAACCAGTTCCGGAACAATCAGATCGAAGTGCCGCGCGAGCGATCGCACCTGCGAGCGCCATTGCCAGGTGGCCGCCGGGCCAAAGCCGTGAATCAGCAGCAATGGCGGATTTGATATAGGATTGCTGGAATTAGGTTTAGGAATAGAGTTCTGGGTGTCCGATCGGGGAAGGGAGGAGGGAAGCCAGCAGCGGATGGAGGTTTCGTGGTCGACGGCGATGGTTTCCTGGCGGAGGCCGGCCGCCGAGAAGGCGCGGCGGGCGAAAGCCTCGATGATTGGGATGAGGCTGATACCCATTTCCCGATTAAAAGGAGTTTGTTGGCTTTCGGGTATTTGTTGATTTCTTCGGGAGAAATTAGTAAAACGGTAGGTGCGTTCAGCTACCTGAGCGGCAGGCGTCTGCGCATATGACGGCATTTCTCAGTACGATTTTTGACTTCTTGATACTGCAATTGTTATTTCCTTAAAAAAATAATAATAATAATAATAATTACACTCTATAAATTTTAACATTTTATATTTTATTCTTACATATTACAATTTTTTTAAAAATTATAATAGTATTATAATTCAAATTTGAAACGCCTCATACAGTACTGAGAAAATATCACATGATAATTGACGCACTTTATAATTATTTAAGTCATTTAAATATGATTTAATTATACTTTTTATTACCCACTATATAAATTATATTTAAATATAATTTTAGATTTAAATATAAATTATATTCAAATTTAATTTTTAAATTCAAATATTTTTCCAAGTTAACAAAACTAACTAGGATTTCATATTTTTAATTTTATAATTATATTCAAACATAAAATTTAACTATATAAATTATATTTAATTATAAATACCAAATTTAAATTAAATTATGCAAATTGTATTAGATAAGATTTTAAAATATAAGTAATTTTAGAATACAATTTTTCTTATTTAACACTATTTAAATAGTACAAAATTTAATTCATCTAATAAAAATATTTATGCATAATATTTAAAAAATTTGTCAATTTATAAAATACATTTTTATTATTTTTATCTATAAAAAAAGTCAAAATTGTCTCTATTTTTGAGGCTATATCACGTCTTCTAATAAACTTTAAAATAATTTTATTTTTTATCTTATTATTTATTGTCATTATTATAATAGTGTTAATAATTAATTTAACTGAATTAATATTAAAGTTGGTGAACAAAATATAAATTAGCTAACATTTTATTGAATATTGTAAAAAAAAAAAACTAAGCCAATTTTACTTCCAATTTGACGCCAACTGTATTGAAGGAAATTAAATACTCACATTCAACCTCCATTGATTGAATAAAATCTAAAAGAAAATAACAGAAAATACTTATGAAGTTAAAAATTATAAAAAATGAATTACAAAATTTCGGTTAATTTGATTTACTGTAGTAGTGATTTGATTATAATTTTTATACCAACTAAATAAACTTAAAATCGATTTAAATTCACTGAGTTGAATTATCATAATATAATCTAATAATACCAGTAAATTTAACATTTAAAAGAGAGAATTATTATTATGAAATCATTCAAACTAATTGTGTTTAATTGATACCAAGATAGTTGAATTATGCTACTAAATAGAGCTTTCAGTTAGTTCATATGTTGATAAATATGATTAAATAATATGTTTGAAAGAATTATATAAAAAATATTTTAATTATAAAAATTACATATTTTATTTTCAAAATTAGAATATTATATATGTTTTATCAAAATCTTATAAAATTATATAAAAATTTACATACATAACACTTTATATCACCATATTTACATATAAAATATTTCTTTTTAAAAATTACACATTATACACCTAAAAATTACACTTCACGCACTTTTCTTACACTCCACGTATTTTTTTAAATAAATGTGATACACATAATTATAATAATATGGAGTATTATGTATGTAATTATTTAAATTATTTATATTTCATAAGATATTTTTATATCTTTTCAACTGGCAGTATGTGTCCCAAGGAAGTTGAATGTGTCCTCAACCCACCTGGACTCAGGTTTGGCCCAGAACCGTTTCCTGGAACTGATTTTGTTTTTTGTCTTTTTTATTTTATTTTAAGGGGCGTTTGGTTCAGTGTTATCTCAATGTTATATTATGTTATCTTTAAAAAGTAATTGTTTGGTTTAATGACATCTTTAAATAACATTATAATTAATTACAAAAATGTCATTACATGCTGACATCTAGATGTCACCCCAAATCGAGCGACATCTCAAGATAACACCGTCAATTTATTATTATAATGTCAATGACTTCCAACTAAACAAAAATAATTTGAATAGCATTGATATTTTCTAATATCAAAACATTGAACCAAATAAATGTTCATTGACGAATAACAATGACATTTAGATAACATGACATCTAAATGACATTGACATTGAGATAACACTGAACCAAACGCCCCCTTATATTTTTTTCTGACGTGGGCGATGAGGGAAATGTGTCCCTTGCTTTTATTTTTAATTTTTATTTTTTGGGCAGCATGAATGACATCGAATGAAGGGGCCATTTGTTTTTTGAAAAGACTGGGACCTATATGTAATTTTAAAAATTTTATGATTATTTTATATATTAGATCCCTTCAAAATAATTTTACATGTTAATTTACTATTAAATTTTAAAATGTTGACCGCGTTCCAAAATTGAAAAAATAAGTGTTTTCGTAAAGAAATTTTTGCGTGCACCGATGCACGGTACACCAGCCCAATTAGCACATAACACGTCAGCACGCCTGACCATTTTTATCCACGTGTCGTGTGCTAATTGGGCTGGTGTACCGTGCACCGGTGTACGCAAAAATCTGTGAATCTAATTTTGGTGTAGCACCCTACAAATAATTTAATTTTGGTGTCATTTTTCTCCTCATCAATCTGTGAATCTCTTTTGAAAACTTCACTTTCAAGAACATTATTTCAACCTTTTGCGATTTTATGGCTGCTAGGCATTATATGATTGAAAGTGGTTTGCCAGTTAATACTAGATGGAATTTTCTTTGTAGGTTGATAAAATTAGTATTACCTTATGTAGAATTACTCTCTTTTACAAAGATAACAGTTTTGAGTTGAGTTTTTTTGTAATATTCCAAAATGATGTAAAATATACTTTAATTTGTAATTTCATTACTTCAAACATATTTTTGACATTCAATAATATTTTTATTTTGTATTTTTTTAAAAAATATTTTCAATTTAAAAAATGGTCTGAAACCAGTTTGAATCTGTTCAAACTAGTCCAAATCGGTTTTGGACCGGTCGAAATGGACTGATTTTGTACCAGTACACGGGAACCCAAAGGGTTTCAGTTTTGGTCCAGAACTGCTCCACTGCTGGTCCAAACTGATGGACTGGTATCTTGGTCTGATTCGGGCAAATAAGCAAGTTGAGATGCATGCGGTATTGTTGTTGAGTCGGTGGCATCAGATTGAAGTCTTAGAAGCTTGGATGCGCTCTTGGGTGTCGTTCTTTCTTCGGTAGGAATCTAAATTTGGGTTCGAAGTTGGCTGCAGTAGCGTACAGTAGATTTCTTCGATGAGCGGGGTGTCGATATCCTCTTCATCCTTGAGGAAAGGGGAAGGGACATGACAACTTTCTTAGGCAAGCTGAGAAGGTTCTAACTACTTGGGGTGCCACTAGCTGTGCTAAGAAGGTGGGAGCCTGTTGAGACGGTTATGGTAAGAATTGATTGACATACTACTCGATTGCAACAGACGAGCAATTGGGAAGTTTGGTGTGAGTCGACATTGGGATTGTCGGACATGTCGACACTGAGGTCACCTGACGTATCGATAGAGGATGTAGTGGTGCGTGACCCGACGAAAAAGGCATGTTGATTCACGAGGGTAGTGTGTAGCTCTCTTGATACTTCAGTGGAGGCGGTCAACTAAGGTTTCAGTGGGGAAACCAAGGGAGCACTCATGCGTGCTCTAGTTCGCAATGCGAATATTACTATAGGGCTTCATTCGTAGCCTTGGATTGGTTTACCGCTATAGTGTGTGGCTGAATAAACCCAATAAGCTTGTAAATTAATATTGGAATAGTTTTAAATCAATAAAAGCAAAAAGTCTCAATAATAGCTTTTGTCCCTTAGCCCTCTCACTTTCTGAGCAAGCGCTCCTTTTCAAAGTTCCACCATTAACATCATGTGCTATCACAGGTTCCCGCCCAATAGAGCTGATCTACCAACATTCTAGTTTCTAGAATGCTGACGATAGTTCCTTAGCCTAAGTCTGTCAAACCAGTCATAAAATTCATCACTATAGTTTCTTAGCCTAAGTCCTTCAACTCCACCTCTTACTCCTCTATTTCTCTCTTGATATTAACGATCCTCCTCTAGATCTCATGGCGGTGCTAGAAGGTGCAATTCTGTCTTGTATCTCCTAAGGGCTAGTGTTAAGCGTACTTTGAGTGAGTTTTAGGTAAATTGTTTTTTATCTCTAATTTTTGAAGAAATTATTAAGGTTCGGATGAAATATACATATAAACTATAATTAAAGATTAATAAATGTACGTATAAATGTATTAAGTTGATTTTAAAAAAGTACTCCATTTGAAAGATATAGCAAAATCATTAAATGTGCCTTCTCTTTTTTCTGGTAGGACTAGCTTCTTCCTCTATTGACACCAATATGCGTTATTACGTTTACACGGCTCTCATATCATGCATCGAAGGCTGAAGTTGTTGTTCCTAATAAACTTATCCATATTGAACTGCTGCATTGTTATCTTTATTCTATTTCTCTCAGGTTGATCTCAAAAATCCTTAGGTCTGTTGACAGTTTGTTGGAGTATGACTGGTTTAATATTGGTCTATCAGAACAAAGCTACTCTGATATTGGGCATAAAACTATCAAAAAGGATGTCTTTGACAGCAGAAACAAAAAATGTATTTGTTAAGAGAGAGGCAACAAATAGAGAGGGGACTAGATTATCTGATCTGTCAACTCAATTGTTAACATGTCAATACAGATACAACACAAGTGTTACACTGAATTAACCCCGGTAAATGTTGTCACCGCCACCGCCACTCCCAACTAAGCCGATTTTCCTGAAACTATTTGGGAGAATACCTCAAAAAGAAAGAGGTGTAATGACTTGTATCAAATGAAACTCGACGAGCCACATCTACAATAAATGACTTACTCGATGGGGGAGAAATTCAATCCCATAAAGAAAATAGCACAACCAAATAATATCCCCAGATTAGGAATGCGTCTACCGAAACAAGTAGTTGATTTACTATGATGTAGTAACTAGAAGAATATGTATCAAATCGTCTCATTGGACATGGATCAACCCGCCCCATCAACAAGCGCGCATAGTAGGAGGATGCCGTGCGTGCGATGTTTCAAAATGCTATTTGAAGCAGACAAATATAGTTGGCCAAGCGGGAGGGTTATATGAGATTCAATGGGTAATGTAGGTTTTGAAAAATAGCAAATTTCAAAAAATTACTGTAAGAAAGTATATAAAAAACACCTAATGTGCCTCTTCATAAGAATAAGGAAATGTATAAACTTTCAAATTTTTTATCTAAAAAAATATTGACAAATCTTTTCTGATGAAACACAATATCAAGGATACACTCTGCTGGGAGACTTTCAAATTTTTTATCTGAAAAAATATTGACAAATCTTTTCTGATGAAAAACAATATCAAGAATACACTCTACTGGGAGCCGACATTTACAAAAATTAAAATGAGAGATATGAATGAAAAACTATGTATGTCATGTACAAGAATAGCAAGTAAAACACCAAAATATTAAAATGAGAGCATATGAAAAATAAAAAATTGTGTATGTCATGTACAAGAATAGCAAGTAAAACACCAAAATATGCGAGAATGAGTCTAATGGCAGGAATAGCAGGTGAGTAATATTGCAAGTTCTGAACAAACAGGTGAACATGATATTAACTCAAACCTTGATGTGGAGTAGTGAAGATGAGGTTGGTGGAGGAGATCGCGTATCCTACGGATAAGATCGCCAAACTCTGACGATGAGGCAATGCTGAAGGGAAGAACAATTGACAAGAGACTTATTATGTCGTATCTTCGTATGGTCCTATCATTAGCGGAAGATGGCTCCGTGGTCTTCGTAGTCGCTCCAAGTTACTAAGTTGTAAGTAGAAACAAAAAACACATTCATAAGACACGACTAAGTAATACCAAAGCTAGAGAATTTGATATTAATTATAATATATATATATATATAATATATAATATAACTCCATTGTTACCGTATCTCAAATACATTGAATTAATTTTCATGAAATTGTCTATTAAACACAATTTCATAAAATTGTTTGCAAATGTTAAAGCAACTATATACAAAGAGAGCAAAAATAAAAAAACTACTAAAATTATTGGTAAATGATAGAATATTATCTTTATAACAGAGACACAACTTGAACCACCGTTTGGAGATTTCTCCAAACAAACAAGTTCTATTTATTTATTGTGTACAAAAAAAAGAGCATAACCTACTAATGTTCATACAAATAAAGGATAAAATTGGAACCAAAAATGCCTCTTGGGAAACGTCATCATGTTGCACGTTATCTAGATATCTCCACTTCTGTGCATCCACTGCCATAAACATTATTTTTTAATAAGTTTATTTTTTAGCGTAATGCCCTGCCAATACGACAGTAATGTCTTCAGCCAAAAATAGGAACCAACTTCTCAAAACCAAGACCATTCTAAGTTCTGCCCAATTTCTGCTTAACTAGAGTTTTCTTTCTCCAAAATCTAGCCCTAAAATCTCCAAGCATCAATACTTTTTGATCTTTATATTGATGTAAAGAAAAATCAACTTCCTTCCATGGAACCCAATCGAATATTTGGGTATCCATAGTCTTCAAGTCTGGTTAAACCAATTGGAGGTTAATTATTGAAACTGCCTTATCATTTTCCCATTTTTTTTAGGATAACCTAGTATTAGACTTTTATAGCCAATGGAAATTGTTATCAATAAAAGGAGGAGGGGTGACAGTAAATATCTGAAAATAACTCTGACACTAAATTGATCTCGGTAAATGCTGCCACCGCCACCACCACTGCCCTTCCCAACTAGGCCAATTTTCCCGAAACTTTTGGGAGAATACCTAAAAAAGAAACAGTTGTAATGAAACTTGACGAGACACAGCTACAATAAATAGCTTACTCAATGAGAAGAAATTCAATCCTATAAAGAAAATAGCACAATCAAATAATGTCCCCGGATTAGGAATGCGTCTATTAAAACAAGTTAGTGGATTTGATATGATGTAGTAACTCGAAGAAAATTTATCAAATCGTCTCACTGGATATGGATCAACCCACCCCTTCAACAAGCGATGCTATTTGTAGCAGACAGATATAGTTGGCAAAGCGGGAGGCTATATGAGACTCAATGGGTAATGGTGGGTCTTGAAAAACAGCAAATTTCAAAGGATTACTGTAACAAAGGTACATAAAGAACATGTGCCTCTTCGTGAGAATAAGGAAGTGTATAAACTTTCAAATTTTTTGACTGAAACAATTTTGAAAAATCTTTTCTGATGAAGAACAATATTAGGGATATACTATGTTGGGAGCCGAAATAGTATCCACGTTACTCAATCAGATGATATATCAATTAGCAGGAGAGTGTGAGTTCAGACCAGCGAGATAACACAAATTTTGAAAAAAATTAAAATGGGAGCATATGAAGAATGAAAAATTTTGTATGTTATAAACAAGAACAACAAGTAAAACACCAAAATATGCGACATGGAGTTTAGTTGCCGGAATAGCAGGCGAGTAGTATAGCAAGTTCTGATCAAACAAGTGAACAAGATATTAACTCAAAGCTTGATGTGGAGGAGTGGAGGTAAGGCACCATGGAGGACATCGCATATCCTGCGGATGAGATCGTCAATCTCCGATGGCCAGATTGATGAAGAGTGATGGGCAAAAAAAACAGCGTAGGCGGTGCTGAAAGGAAGAACAGTTGAGGAGAGGCATGTCAATCTCCTCTACAAGCCTCATCTCCACATCCTCCACTGTCGTATCTTTGTATGGCCCTATCATTAGTGGAAAACAACTCCGTGGTCTTCGTTGATGCTCCAAGCTACTTAGTTGTAAGTGAAAAATACATTCATATAGTACGACCAAGTAATCCCAAAGTCAGAGGATTTGATATTAATTATAATACATATATATCCATAGTTCACTGTTACCATATTTCAAAAACATTGAACTAATTTTCATGAAACTGTCTATAAAATAAATTTTGTGAAATTATTTGCAAATATCAAAGCACATATATACAAGGAGAGCAAGAAAAAACCTACAGGGAGAGCAAGAAAAAACGTTCTGAAATCATTAGTAGATAATAGAATATTATTTTTATATAGAGACATAACTTGAACTACCGTTTGGAGAACTCCTCTGAACAAACATCTTCTATTTATTTATTGTGTAACAAAAAAAGTGCACAAACCTATTAATGTTCATACAAAAAAAAATAAAATTGAAATCAAACAATGCCTACTGGGGAAACCGTCATCGCCAGATGTCTCCACTTCTACGCATTCATACCAGAAGCAATTATTTTTTAACAAGTTTATTCTTCAACGTGTTGCCATGCCAATGTGACGGTAATGCCTTCACCTAAAAAGATAATAACCAACTTCTCAAAACCAAGATTACTTCTAAGAAACTAAAATTACTTCTAAGCTCTGTCCAATTTCTGCTTACTAAAGTTTCTTTTCTGCAAATCTAGCTCTAAAATCTCCAAATATCAATACGCTTTTGATCTTTATTGATGTAAACAAGAATCAACTTCTCCTCCATGGAACCCAACCAAATATTTGGGTATCCGTAGTCTTTAATGTTTGGATTCAACCACTTGGAAGGTTAATTATTGAAACTGTCTCATCAACTTTGCCATTTATTTTTCTGTTTAGGATAACCCACTGAGTATTTGACTTCTATAGTCAATAGAAATTGTTATCAATAAAAAGAGGAGGGGTCAGTAAATATTTGAAAATAACTTTGACACTGAATTGATCATGATAATTGCTACCACCGCCACCACCACTCTCAACTAAACCAATTTTCCTGAAACCATTTGGGAGAATCCCTAAAAAACAAACAGGTGGAATGACCTGTATGAAATGAAACTCAACAAGCCACAGCTACAATCAATGGCTCGCTCGTAGCGATGACAGCATTTTCCTGGATCAACTCAACAAGCCACAGCTACAATCAATGGCTCGCTCGTAGCGATGATAGCATTTTCCTGGATCAATTCAGTGTCTAAGTTTTTTTCAGATATTTACTGTGACCTCTTCTTTTATTGATAACAATTTCAATTGACTATGAAAGTCTAATACTCAGTGAGTTATCCTAAAGAAAGACTATGAAAGACTATGGATATCCAAATATTTGGTTGGGTTCCATGGAGGGGAAGTTGATTCATGTTTACATCAATAAAAAGCAAGGGGGCATTGATGTTTGGAGATTTGAAGGTCAGACTTGGAGAAAAGAAATCCTAGTTTGCAGAAATTGGGCAGAGCTTAGAAATGGTCTTGGTTTTGAGAAGTTGGTTCTTATCTTTTGGGTGATAGCATTACTATCGCATTGGCATGGCATCACGCTGAAGAACAAATTTGTTACAAAATAATTGTTTATGTTTTTTTGTTATACAATCAATAAATAGAACTTGTTTGTTTGAAGGAGTTCTCCAAATGGTGGTTCAAGTTGTGTTTCTGTATAAACATAATATTCTGTCATCTACCAATGATTTCAGAAGGTTTTTTGTTGTTTTTCATGTATAATATGTGCTTTGATGTGTGCAAATAATTTCATGAAATTTCTTTTATAGACAATTTCATGAAAATTAGTTCAATGTATTTGAGATATGGTAATAGTAAAGTTTGGATATATACATATACATATATATATATATATATATTATAATTAATATCAAATCCTTTGGCTTTGGTATTACTTAGTCGTGTCATATGAATGTGTTTTTTGTTTCTACTTACAGTTTATTAGCTTGGAGCGGCGACGAAAACCGCGGAGTCCTCTTCCGTTAATAATATAGGATCGTACGATGTGGAGATGAGGCTGGTGGAGGAGATCGACATAATAAGCCTCTTTTCAATTGTTCTTCCTTCAATACCGCCTGCTTTGTTTTCTTTGCCTAATCCTCTTCATCCATCGGAGATCTGGCCATCAGAGTTTGACGATCTCATCCGTAGGACCCACGATCTCCTCCACCGGCCTCATCTCCACTCCTCCACATCAAGGTTTGAGTTAATATCATCTTCACCTGTTTGTTCAGAACTTACTATATTACTCGCTTGCTATTCCTTCCATTAGACTTCTTGTTGCATATTTTGATGTTTTACTTATTATTCCTGTTTATGACATACACAGTTTTTCATTCTTCATATGCTTTAATTTTAATTTTTTTTAGAATTTGTGCTATCTAGCTTGTCTGAACTCACACTCTCCCTGCTAATTGATATGTCATCTGATCTGGTAATGTAAATATTATATTAGCTCCCAGCAGAGTATATCCCTAATATTATTCTTTATCAAAAAAGATTTAATTTAAAAGTTTATACATTTCCTTATTGTCATGAAGAGGCAAGTGTCTTTACGTACCTTCTTACGGCAATCCTTTGAAATTTGTTGTTTTTCATGACTCACCATTGCCCATTGAGTCTCATATAGCCCTCTCGCTTTGCCAACTATATCTATTTGCTTCAAATAGCATCGCACGCATGACAGTCTCCTACTATGCGGCTTGTCGAAGGGGTGGGTTGATCCATATCCAGTGAGACGATTTGATAAATTTTCTTCGATACTACATCATAGCAAATCCACTAACTTGTTTCAGTAGACGCATTCCTAATCCGGGGACATTATTTGATTGTGCTATTTTCTTTATGGAATTGAATTTCTTCTCATTGAGTAAGCTATTTATTGTAGCTGTGGCTTATCAAGTTTCATTACAACTGTTTCTTTTTGAGGTATTCTCCCAAAAGTTTCGGGAAAATTGGCCTAGTTGGGAAGGGCAGTGGTGGTGGCGGTGGCAGCATTTACCGAGATCAATTTAGTGTCAGAGTTATTTTCAGATATTTACTGTCACCCCTCCTCCTTTTATTGATAACAATTTCCATTGGCTATAAAAGTCTAATACTAGGTTATCCTAAAAAAAATGGGAAAGTTGATGAGGCAGTTTCAATAATTAACCTTCCAAGTTGGTTTAATCCAGACGTTGAAAACTATGAATACCCAAATATTCGATTGGGTTATATGGAGGGGAAGTTGATTCTTCTTTACATCAATAAAGATCAAAAAGTATTGATGCATATTCGATTGGGTTATATGGAGGTGAAGTTGATTCTTCTTTACATCAATAAAGATCAAAAAGTATTGATGCTTGGAGATTTTAGGGCTAGATTTGGAGAAAGAAAACTCTAGTAAGCAGAAATTGGGCAGAGCTTAGAAGTGGTCTTGGTTTTGAGAAATTGGTTCCTATTTTTGGCTGAAGACATTACTGTCGTATTGGCAGGGCATTACGCTAAAAAATAAACTTATTAAAAAATAATTGTTTATGGCATGGATGCACAGAAGTGGAGATATCTAGATAACGTGCAACATGATGACGGTTTCTCCAAGAGGCATTTTTGGTTCCAATTTTATCCTTTATTTGTATGAACATTAGTAGGTTTATGCTCTTTTTTTGTTACACAATAAATAAATAGAACTTGTTTGTTTGGAGAAATTCTCCAAACGGTGGTTCAAGTTGTGTCTCTGTATAAAGATAATATTCTATCATTTACCAATAATTTTAGTAGTTTTTTATTTTTGCTCTCTTTGTATATATGTGCTTTAACATTTGCAAACAATTTTATGAAATTTATTTAATAGACAATTTCATGAAAATTAATTCAATGTATTTGAAATACGGTAACAGTGAAGTTTATATATATATATATATATATATATATATATATATATATTATAATTAATATCAAATTCTCTAGCTTTGGTATTACTTAGTCGTGTCTTATGAATGTGTTTTTTGTTTCTACTTATAGCTTAGTAGCTTGGAGCGGCTACAAAGACCACGGAGCCATCTTCCGCTAATGATAAGACCATACGAAGATGTAGATGGCCGCTAATGATAAGACCATACGAAGATGTCGGCTTCCGCTAATGATAAGACCATACGAAGATACGACAGTAGAGGATATAGAGATGAGGCTAGTGGAGGAGATCGACATAATAAGTCTCTTTCCAACTGTTCTTCCCTTCAGCTCCGCCTCGTCGTTTTTCTCAATTGTTCTTCCCTTCAGCACCGTCTCGTCGTTTTCCTTGCCTATCGCTGTTCATCCACAGGATACGCGATCTCCTTCGCCAGCCTCATCTCCACTACTCCACATCAAGGTTTGAGTTAATATCATATTCACTTGTTTATTCAGAACTTGCAATATTACTCGTCTGCTATTCTTGCCATTAGACTCATTGTTGCATATTTTGGTGTTTTACTTGCTATTCCTGTACATGACATACACAATTTTTCATTTTTCATATGCTCTCATTTTAATTTTTTTCAGAATTTGTGTTATCTGGCTATTTTGAACTCACTCTCCTTGCCAGAGTGTATCCCTGATATTGTTTTTCATCAGAAAAGATTTGTCAATATTTTTTCAGATAAAAAATTTGAAAGTTTATACATTTCCTTATTCTTACGAAGAGGCACATTAGGTGTCCTTTATGTACCTTCTTATAGTAATTCTTTGAAATTTGCTATTTTTCAAGACCCTACATTACCCATTATATCTAATATAGCCCTCCCGCTTAGCCAACTATATGTGTCTGCTTCAAATAGCATTTTGAAGCATCGCACTACTAACTTGTTTTGGTAGACGCATTTTCCTAATCCGGAGATATTATTTGATTATGCTATTTTTTCTATGGAATTGAATTTCTCCCTATTGAGTAAGCCATTTATTGTCGATGTGGCTCGTCGAGTTTCATTTGATACAAGTCATTTCACCTGTTTCTTTTTGAGATATTCTTCCAAATGGTTTCAGGAAAATCGGCCTAGTTAGGAGTGGCGGTGGCGATGATGACATTTACCGAAGTCTATTACTCAGTGGGTTATGCTAAAGTGAAAAATAAATAGGAAAGTTGATAAGGCAGTTTCAATAATAATCCGGACATTGAAGACTATGGATACTCAAATATTTGGTTGAGTTCTATGGAGGAGAAGTTGATTCTTGTTTACATCAATAAAGATCAAAGGGATATTGATGTTTGGAGATTTGAGGGTCACATTTGGAGAAAGAAATTGAGCAGAGCTTAGAAGTCGTCTTGGTTTTGAGAAGTTGGTTCCTATTTTTTTGGAGAAGGCATTACTGTCGCATTGGCATGACATCACTAAAGAACAAATTACAAATAATTGTTTATGGCATGGATGCACAGAATGGAGATATCTGTCGAACGTGCAACATGATGACGGTTTCTGCAGCAGACATTTTTTATTTCACTTTTATCCTTTATTTGTATGAACATTAGTAGGTTTATGCTCTTTTTTTGTTACACAATAAATAAATAGAACTTGTTTGTTTGGAGGAATTCTCCAAATGGTGGTTCAAGTTGTGTCTCTATATAATTATAATATTCTATTATCTTCCAATGATTTCAGAAGGTTTTTTGTTGCTCTTCTTGTATATATGTGATTTGATATTTGCAAACAATTTCATGAAATTTTTTTAATAAATAATTTCATGAAAATTAATTTAATGTATTGGAGATATGGTAATAATGAAGTATGGATATATATGTATTATAATTATATCAAATCTTTTTGCTTTGGTATTAGTTAGTCGTGTTATATGAATGTGTTTTTTGTTTTTACTTACAGTTTAGTAGCGTATTGTTTCTATGTTACCACACTCTATGTGTTACTCAAATAGTATTAGATGATATCCTAATAGGTAACATTCAGTTTCAAAAATTAAGTGCAACTAATTTCGTTTTAAGTACTTGTCAGTAGAAATTGGGAACGAAGAATATGCACTGTTTCACAAAATCTCACTGAATATAAGATGAGCCCAAGTTTAGACATATTTTGCACAATGAAAAATATATACTGGAATGTCAAAAAATATTTTCTCCAAAACTAGAATACATTATTCATCCTAGTATTAATTTTCTTTTTACTGTAAATCTGTTATTCCTGTTTATGCACATTTCAGAATCTACCAAAAAAACTAAGCTTGAATTAACACAGTTGCCCATAAAAACCTAGTAGTAATTTTGAATCAATTGTCACAAAAATGATCATAAACTCTCCCTTAACATCCTAAGTTTAAGAACTAGTGAAATGGATGGTGGACGCGCCCAACAGAAGCTCTAAAAGTTTTCATGACTTCCATTCTCCATCCTTAATTAAATCTACTCATCTGTACACAAATTGGACATGCTCTTCCAAATGGAACTCTCTTCATCCTTCACGTGGAATCTTTATCTAGAGCGTCATTGAGAATCTTGTCAGGTGTGTTTTGTGAAATTTTAGCTCTGCTAATTACAATTCCAAATGTTCATTCCTCACATTGACACCTTGGAAACAATCAAGTCATTGCAAAAATCTACCTTCACAAATCTCAATCATGCACTTTTAGTAGTTGAATGCATAGGAATCTCCTGATCAAAACGAACTAACTAATAGAGAGAATTTCTGAAAAGTTTAGTCACACTTGATGCTACTATAATGAAGAAATAGAGACAGAAACAATTACAAGGAGCACACTATAGTACAGATATTATATTTTGGTGCAAGAACTCATAGACCATTCTTTCAATTACTTGAACAACTTAATTTTCCCTAGCAAGAAGCAAAATTTACTATTACTAGTGGTTAGATTCATACCACTAAACAAAGCAAATAAATGCTTTATCTTTGTAGTCCACATAAAAACTACACTACTCCTTGAAATATAATTGAGCAGTTCAGATTTAACGTGCAATGCTAAAGATAAGCAGTAGATTTCTTGACACTAAAATTCAAAGCTATGAAATAAGAAATTTATTTAGCGATTTTGTAAATAAAATATCACAAGAAAAGCAACAAAAAGGGCAAAATCAATGGTGATGCTGCCTCAAAGGTAGTGCTAATCTCAATCTCATCGGAATTCCTCTAACGTGGTAGATTAGGGGAATCATCAGCGTAGATAGCAACTATAGATGGAGAGAGAAATAAAATTATTTTGTAATTGAAGATTTTTTGAATGATTCAATAATTATACCCTAGCACATAGTACTCAAGTTTTATGAACTAAGAATATTGTAGGATATTTACATGCTATTCATGAATACATCTGTCCTTTTTTCCCGACCACACTACCCACAAATGTCCGCAAAGCTAATCTGTTTTTAGCTTTGTATGCATGGTAGTTGCTTTTTAGTTTTTAAATCTAATACTTTTTCTAACTAGTTTTATCAAATATAGCTTTTAACTTTCAGCTGCACAAAAGAAGTAATTTCTATATATGCAGCTACTATTCATGCATGCTTGAGATTTCTTTCCTGCATGCTTTCTTTGATGCAACTTTCCTGCATTCTTGTGTTTCTTGGTGCTTGTTCTTAATATAGTTTGTAACTTTCCTGCATGCTTTCTTTGTTCTCCATTCTTGTGTGTCTTGGTGCTTGTTTTTATTTGGTGGTGAAAATGATTGAATTGGTTGACGTCTGTTGGGCTTATGTTTCTGTTTTATAGCTGTGTTGGTTAATGTGGTTTGTCGGTATGTTTAATAGTTTTTTTGATGCATGATCTATGTTCAGTTATGCTTATAGTTAAACTATTAAATTTCGATGTGGATACATGTTGGCTAATTTTATGTTGGATATATCAAATAGGCTGGGTAATCTTTTTTTGTCATGTTGAATATCGTGTATGTGTTTATCAATCTTTGTTAGTTATGTTGGATATACGTTAACCTTTGTTAATTGTTTTGAATAATCTTTTTTTATTTGCAAAGTTGTTTAATCTATGAGTTAATGCATGCAGTATACATCAATTTTTTCTATCTTTAAAATATTATATGTATGCTATTTCATCATGCTTACATCTGTAGTTGAAACAGAGAGTCAGACCTGTCAACAGACATCATTCCAATTCAATTATTGGTTCAGTTTGTACAACATTTCTTTTAATGCCACACATGGATGAGGAGCCATGGGATCAGATAAGATCACTTGATGGGAGCAATTGCTAGGTGACTTGGACAAATAGATGCTACTTGATGACGGAAGAGGAGGACCAATTTTTTTGGGAACCTTTGTTTTAGACTGTAGATGTGTTTCAATGGAAGGGATCTATTGATTTTGAAAGCCTTAGAGGAGGGTATTTGAAATGGTTCCTAATAGTTTGATGCACGATTGCGGGGAGAAAGTTGTTGGGTTTGAGTCCCGTTATGTTCTCTTGCATTTAATCTTCTTTTCCCTTGATTTTCATAGTTTTATCTATTCTATTTGTTTATAGTCCTATCTCCAATCTTCTTAGTTTATCTATCTATTCTATTTGGTTATAGTCTCATCTGCAAACAGTTTCAATCGTGTACTTGAATCTCATCTTTCTTTGGACTGTGCAAGGCTTCACTAAACCATTTGTCTACTATTTTCTTTTGATTGTTGGAATCAACTTAGGTTATGTTTGAATGTTCTCCGTTTTAGTTGAACTCATTACATGGCCATTTAATTTAATCTATTGCCTAGTTGGTCAAATTTTGATGCGCTTTTTGATTGATAACTTGAAATTCCTATCATATCATTTGCTTGTACTCACTCTTGGTCAATTCTCTTGTACAATTCGTGTCAGATAGCCATAGTTCAAACTTTATCACTTCATGTAGTCTTCTAGGTTGTATTTGTGGAGATCGATTACAAACACATTTCTATATATTTTTAGTTGAATTAACAATTGTTTTAGTATTATAGCATGTGTTTAGAATTTAGTTTCTCTGCATCACATTTCACGAGTTTAAGTCATAGGTGGACCCAACATTTTGGGTCATTCCTACATCAGATAGCTTCGTTTACTCCATGGATGTCACATCGGACTTCATTAGCCTAAGAATATCAACAACCTAAAACATCCGTAGAGGGGTCGATGTTTATAAGAACGGACTACAGCCAAATTAGATTTCAGGATCGAGAAGAGAAACCGAGAAGACAATGTGGGTATAGAGAATAGGCTTGAGGCGACGCACCCACCCTTATGGCCAAGGAGCACAATATCTCTCATCACTAGCTAAAATACAATAAATTCTTTACCTACTAGGATGAAGAGGCCGAGATCAATTCAAGACTTGGGGTGGCTAATATGACCCAACTCGTGAACCCGACTTGAATCTGACTCGTGAATTTTGGGTTTTGATTATGAATTTTGACTCATTTATCAAACGAGTTGTGTTCGGGATGTACATAGTCGATTTAGGTTTGGGTAACTCGTTAATAAGAAATTTGCTTTATGAATAGATTGGGTTGGTGGGCTGACGCAAGCCGTTTATTTATCAGGTCGGGTTCTATTTTCTAATCTCAACCCATTTAATAATTGCATCAGGTTTACGTTAAGCTATTCGTGTAGGGTCGGATTCAGGTTTTGGGTTGAACCCAACCTGTCAACTCATTTTGCCAACCGTATTCATGACTAGAGGTTCGAAGGAAGTAAAAAAATGGCTCTTAAAGATTGATAAATAATTGCCTTCTGTGAATGTCTGTCATTTTTTTGTCACCATTTTCACCAATACGAAAAATGTAAATTGAAGGTTTTTTAGTTGCTTATATCTGTCTCTACTTTCTTGCTTCTTGACATTTTATATTATGGATTACATACTATTCCAGCAAGTCATTCGGCTTGAATGGAGGATTTTGACATGAACAGCAATCATTTTTGTTGAAATGATTCAGTATCATTTTTCAATGAAACAAAAGAATACAACATGGGTTTCTTATATTTGACCTATTTTAATCGACATAAATAATATGGGTTTATTTTGTGGGTTATTGTAGAAAACTAACAGCTTTCTCACACCTATTAAACATTCATGCAAATTTGTTATAATTAAATGGGGAAATATGTTATTAGAATGCTAAGTTAAATTTATGAACTTAAAATCATCTTGAATATTTAAATTACTTTTAATAAATGTAGTTAACATATGGTTCTCTAATAAATTAATTGTAAAATGTAAAATCATATTTATATTTGTCTATAAATAAAAATTGATGCTTTTATCAGAAAGAAAAGATTGAAAGAAGGTTCAGGATTATATAAATATTTTTTTCATTTCTTTGACCTCTACCCTTAGAATTGAGTCAAATGACTCCAAATAGGGATCATTTAGACTTGGCTCGCCTGAATCCCGCCTAACCATCTTAGAACCCATGACTTTAAGGTAAAAATGGGCTTGCTATATTATCCCACCTATGTTAGCTGTGTAGTCAGTTTTGGTTTGCGTATTTCTCGTTTAACTTAGGGTTGAGGGCATATTAAATTTTGGGGGTTTTAGCAACTAGGAACTTCTAATTTTCTCCTATATGCATCCGAGTCTCTTTAGTTTTTGAATAAGCTTATGCAATCTATAGTTTAACTAAACGTGCAAATGTGTCCCTCCAGTCATAATAGATGTTGAAAAGGCCAAAAGATGTTTTCACCATATTTCACATTCTTAATTTACCTTTTTAATTTTATGTGCAAATAGGTCTTCAAATCTTATATTTTTCTCTCACTCAAAGTTTGGGATGGCGGTAATGAGTGTGGGCACTATCGTATTGTTGGCACTAGGCTTTCGCTTTCCTCAATGATGGGGAAGGTTTCCACGCTAAATATATCTAATGAAATCATCTCCAGATTACTTAAAAAGCAACACTATGGCAATTAGACGTTTGAGGCACAGAGTCCCATACCATGAAAATAATTTTGTCCACTCCCTTACATATTATAAATAGATGGCCAAAGCGATAAGGGGTTCTCACGTCCACGTTAGGATAAACTACTCTCTATTTTTTCTTTCACTCCGACTGCTTGACTTCTAAGTTAGCCTTTTTGATTCCATACTATAGATTAAGAAAGTTCATAAGGCTTTGCTCTTTCTATGTAATGTTTTCCTTTTTCCCTCCATAACAACAACCCTCTCTATATCTTTTTTTTATTTAGTGGATTTTAATTTGTCGAGGGAGTCATGAATTTCCTCTTAGTCACTTGGGTTTCCAAGCAAAATGTCTTCTTTGCCTTTTTCTATATTCTTCTCTATTTCTTTCCCTTTCCCCTTCTCTTTCCACTATTTGATTAACTTGATAGAAATATCCATCAACAGACCCATATAAAAACCAAGAACTGACTCAAGGGATCACGTGCCTAATAACAGCTTGAGACTCGTGCAACAAGATCAAACAATTAAGAATTACCAAGTTTCAAGAATATGAAGTTTTGAGGCTCAAACCTTAAAACTTACGAGAAAACAGCTCCAATATCTGGGCTTTCCCCCTAACAAGCTACTTCTTGATTAACAAGAAAATCTAGTCACCAATAATCTCCACAAGAACACAATCCATCCCTAAATTTGTGAAATCTTTTAGCATCTCTTGCAATGATCTCCTTATCTGTCACCTTAGATACCAACTTTATCCAATTATGACAATCACCACAAACCCTAAGGTTTTTAAATATAGCAATAGAACTATAGCTCTTACCTCTGCTATTCAAAACCCCAAAGGCAACAGCCAGCTTCTCACTGTGGTAAAGCAAGGACTTCTCCTTCTCCAATTCATCCATTTCCTGCAGCACAAATCTAGTGTTTGGCACATAACCCAGACATTTAGTCTTCTCAATAAGATCCTCTAACTCCTTGTAGATCTTCCCTGCTAGTCGGTGAGATTTATCTCCAGCCATGAAGCTGTGAATTATTTTATTGGCATCAAAAATCCAACTTACTGCTGGATCTTTCCTGAATCCCATTTTCCTCATGAAACTTTTGATGTTTATAACCTCTTTCCATTGACCCAAAGAAGCATAGATGTTCGACAGAAGAATGTAAGTTCCGTCATCTCCAGGATCAATTTCCAGCACTTTCCCTGCAGCCCGTTGTGCCATTTCTAGTCTTCCATGAATCTTGCATGCACCAAGCAATGTTCTCCATAGAACTTTATCAGGTTTTTCTACTCGGATAATCAATTCTTCAGCTTCTTCAAGTCTCCCAGCACGAGCAAGCATGTCTATCATGCAGGCATAGTGATCTTTAGACGGCTGAGAATCCCGAATTACAGCAATGGATGAGAATACACGACGACCTTCTTCAAGCAAACCTGAATTGCTGCAAGCTGAAAGAACATTAACAAAAGTTGCATCATTCGGTTCTATTCCCATGCGTTGCATCATATCATACAATTTCATTGCCTCTATCCCATTGCCATCCTGTGCATAACTATATATCAAAGCGTTCACTGATACAACATCAGGATCAGGCAAACAATCAAATACTACTCGTGCCATTTCAACATTCCCACACTTCCCATAGGTGTCAACAAGAGCAGAAATTACAAATCTTTGTGTATCAAGACCAGTCTTTATAGCATAGGCATGGATACTTTTGCCCTGTTCTAATAATGCAAGAGATGAGCATCCTCCAAGGACAGTTGACAAAGTGAAAGCATTAGGTCTCACAGAACTCCGAATCATGCTGCAAAACGTCGAAAGGGCCTGTTCCTCTCTATGGCTGTGGGACAAACAACCAATCATAGCAGTCCAGGTCACAGTGTTTGGATTCAGAATCTCAGCAAAAACCTTCAAAGAGTCCTCAATAAGGCAGCATTTAGAGTACATAGTAAGAAGAGATGTAGCAGAAGAAATCGAAGGATTGAATCCATTCTTAAGGATAATACCATGAATCGTCTTCCCTGAAGCCAAGTCTTCCATATTCCCACAAGCTTTTAGAATACTAGAAAAAGTGAAGTCATTTGCTTTAATGCCATTGTTCACCATTTCCGCGAAAATCCAACATGCCTCTTTATCTTCCCCCTTCTGCGTGTAACCCGCAATCAAAGCTGTCGCTAAGACAACATCTCTCACATTTGTGGAACTGTAAGCAGTCCGAGCTTCTCTTAACCTGCCAAATTTTGCATACATGTTCACCAAAGCGCTGCCCACGAAGTGATTTCCGGCAAGAAACCCAAGAACCACCAGCTGACCATGAGCGGCCCGTCCGGCATGAACAAGATCAAGGTCAGAGAAAGCTCGGAAAATGCTCGAGAAGGTGAACTCATCCGGAACGACATTCTCAACAAACATCCTTCTATACAGAGCAATCGCATCGTGGTTCCTCTTCCCGCATATGTAAGAAGAAATCATGGAGTTCCAGGAGACTATGTGCGGGTGCGGCATTTCGTCGAACACCTTGCGGGCATCATCTACGCTTCCGGATTTCAAGTAAGCGTCAATAAGCTTGTTGCCAAGGCTGAGATGGGGGAAGCCCTTCTGTTTCATATGAAGGTGGGTTTGTCTCGTTTGAAAGATGGATTTCTCTGCGGCGCATCGCTGGAGGAGGGAGATGTAAAGTTCGAAAACCTCCGGCGGCGGGCGAGTCGCCGGAAATGTCGTCGGCCAGCAAAGGTTTACGCCGGTAGGCGCAGAGAATCTCAAGGAACGGGTCGTTCGGAATGGGAGATGCCTCATTCCTGCCTGATGGCCTTCGTCTTCCGATCCCCAGCATGCCTGAAGAGCACCGAACACCACGGCAATGACAGCTGCTCGATAGGTTCAATAGTAATTTAATCTTACCATCTGAATCAATAAAAAAAAATTTAATCTTGCCATAAAAAAACAATAGGGGCATTTACATGAGAGGCAACTTAAATCTTAAAAATTGTGTTTTATTATTAAAAATAAAAAATTATTTATACCACTAAAATTTTATAAAATTATAAATTTTTTATTATTTTTTAATAAAACTATACTATAGTCTAAATCTTGAGGTATAAAATAACAACTTATAATTTAAAATGTTAATTTATATGCCTAAATTAGTTTGATACTAAAAACTAAATTTAAATTTTTAAACTTTAAATGTTAGCATTATAATTTAAATATTATTTATTTTATGAATTAATTAAATATAAAATTCACTTCAAATTTAATTTAATGAAATAAAAATCTAAATTATAAATTTGTGAATTCACAGAATATGATTCATAAAAATATATTAGTAATTTAACAGTAGAAGGAGTTTATCACCTGCATCTTCGGGACAGCAAAGATAGCCCTTTCCAAAGTTGTCCTCGCAGACAATAAGTAGAAGAACGAGGATTGTTTGAGGGACTTTGCATTGACGATGTTGACCCGACCATTATCCTTTACAAATTCTGCAAGGTGATCCTACCGAGCGATTTCTTTAAAGAGCTCGCCCGGTACCCACTACCTATCCAAAGCTCATGGCCATTGTAAAGAAGCACATTCAGATCAACAACACTCATGCCAAGCTCCTAATGTTAGCAATAAGAAGTAAAAGAGCTCGAATTCCCCAACGAAACCCCAATCAAAGTCTTTCCGCAGTCATCTAAAGAATGCGCGAAGGACCAATCGATAACCCTGCCCAAGTATGGCTCCTAAGGAGGGCTTCCTACCCCATCTAGAGGTCGGACACTCTCTTAGGCACTAACCACAACAACTGATGCCCCTTCTGTCATCATTTTCAACATTGACTGCACCAAGTCGACCTTAATGTCGTTGATCGACAGCCTCCTCAAGGATGGGCACCACTACAAGTTACTACAGAGAACCAAGGCAGGCAAGCTGCTCGTAGAAGACAACACCGCAAGGAGTAGGCCGCAACTACCCATAGTACTGATGTGCCACATGAGATCCCAAGCAACTCCCGCGTCTGCAAATAGGCTCCCCCATAATGCACATTATTAACACTATCTTTGCCCTTGACCCAAAGGTCAGCAGGCAGCAATTTGTTATGGCGGAATGTCACTAGGCAACTAGTCTTTGCCATACATCTTTAAGGGCTCGTTTGGTTCGAACTTTTTTCTACCCAATATAAATTTCAATTGTAAAAATTAAATTTATTTTACATCCAACAAAAATACGAATATTAGAATTAATTTTATTTCACATTTTACACAATTTTCAATGTTAAACTAAATATTTTCTATTAAACCTATAAAATAAAATATTTTTTTCTTATCCAAAATTCAACACTCAAACCAAACGAGGCCTAAGAGTACACTACTTAAATGGACATACCACCTAAAAATCTCCTTTAAGGAGGCCTCAATCTCAACAACTTCTCTTGGGAAAGACTTCTCTTAGGTTCATCATACTCTCAATCACTGTTGGAGAAGAAGTCAGTCGCACCACGTACGTGGTTTCATTTCCCGTTGTTCACGCCACCTCTAGTTATAATGTTACCCTTGGCAGGAGCCACCTCGAGGACCAAGCTCTCCAACCATAGCTCACCTCTGACAAAGAAGTAAAAAAAAAATTGTAGTCTAATGTGCAATTAGTGCTCAAGAGCATGTGGGCTTGGGTGTGTGACCACAAGTTTAGGCACTCAGGGTCAATCTAGGTGGCCATCCAATGAAAGAGGGCACAAAATAGTATTATGCTCCACCTTGTCACATTAAGCACTTCATGCTCAGCTAGCAAATTAGGGATGTAGGATTGTTGTCCAAGAACCAAGCTGGCAGATCATGCCACCATAAGTGCAGTTTCTTTTGTAGGAGCAATAAGTTCCATGGCAAAGGAAAGTGCAATAGGAGAGGAAGAAGACAAAGGAAAAGAAGGCAAGGGAAGAAATAAGTGAAAACTAGCACAACTCCTACTAATACCTCTGGTGGGTAATTGCACAACAACTGCACGTTTTCCTATACGATGAGTGGGAGTAATCGATTGAGCAACCTGAAACATTGTACGCCTCCTTAAGCATCTTCTAACACCTCATGAAAAGTGCTACCTTTCCTCAAAAAATTCATACTCCCAAAGTCGTATCCCTGGGAGCAAACGCAAGATAATCAATACCGAGCAACAATCCCATCATTTCAAAAAGAACACGTTTCATCATAGCCCATAGTCCAATCACCACTACTCATGCAGATGACATCAGTCCCTCCGCAAGTCCTTTGACTGTCAAGTTCAGTGAACTGTGGCCCAAGAGGAAGGTAGTATTTGTTAGGTTGCCCAACAACACATGAGTCACGGGGAAAGCAACAAACATCATCCTTTATCACCCACTAGCCAACGTGGGGAGAGAGTCGATAGGGCCCTCCCGCTCCTGTGAAGACCAGAAAGTTAAGGAATAAGCTATTCCTATCATTGAGAATTAACTGGTTCGCCAAGGTCTACAGTAGAAGATCATGTGTCATCTAGTTTGACACTTACATGCCTAGTAAACGCACTCGAAGCACCACAACCACTCGACTAATGGCAACCTTGACATCTCCTACCCATTACCTGGACCAAAGCTTACTTTTGGACACAACCACCCTCGATATCACATTCTCTATTTGCAACTGACCCTTTAGACCCTAGAGCTTAGCCAACTTTCTTCGAGCCTGGGCCTCGCTCCACTTAAGGCCCCCAATCTCCTTCTGCAGGGCCTTCAACAAACCTATGAGTTCGACCAATCAGATCCCATGTTAATCACCTCCTCCCAAGCATGAGCCTTTTGAACCTCCGAGGCAAGGGCCCTACTAGAGACCAGATTGTTGGCCTTCTAGTTTACAAACTACACTCCTAGGTGGCCCGAATATCGTTCCATATTACTCCTCAAAATACGAAATTTTTTTGAACAAAAAAACCACCGCAATCTATTCCATATGAAGAAAAATTTTAAACATGTCTTTAAATTAAAAATTAGATAACATGGATATAATTGGCTAAATCACCAACCACTAAATCGTGAAAATTACTTTAAGAGACTTTAATGCAACTTAAGGGACTATTTTGAGATACTTAAAAAGTATTTAGGGTTTGTATGAAATGCTAAAAATTTGGAGTAAATGTGTAATGCACTCGAATTTCATGAGCATGCCATCGGCTAATTCTAAAAACAAAAATGTCGTGATGGTAAAATTGTCACATGAAACTAAGAACATCGAATAAAATCCTAATTTGGCAAATCAATAATAAATACATTCTTTCCTTTCAATGGATTTAAGTTGAAAGCAATTGGCAGACAATATAGATGTTTCTGTATTAAAAGATACCACAAAGCTGCTTCTCTAACAACATCACAAACTTCAAGTTTCTCAATTCTTTTCTTTTCTTTTTTTTTGATATTGATTCTCAGTTTTTTTCTTTTGAATTACTTCAAAGGTTGCCCCAATAATTTACCTTGAAAAAGGCTTCTTCATAGCACGACACCTTCTCTTTACAGTTTCATCATAAATATCCTACACCATAAAAATTTAAAAAAAATGTACGTGTATTTGACAATACAAGAGACATAAAAGATATCCATAATTAATAATGGAATAACTTCCTTATATCAAACCTCTCGAAAAGCCTAGGTATATAATGATTACTGAATGACAAAATACATATAACTGTTCTGTACAGTATGAAATTTGATTTAATACATTAGCATAAATCCGGTTAAACCTGAGATTTGCTACATGAATTGCCGTCAAAAACAACAAAATGTGCATCAAAAAAATTACAACCTTTGTTATATACATCCCACAATTTGGTGGCATAGGTTGTGCAAGAGTTGTAATTTTCATATGATTTTTGTGGGCAATATATGATATTAAAGATTTGAGTGTCACATATGTAAAATAACTAGATTTTAGTGACATGAATATAATTTTCCTTCTTAATTTCCATTAAGCATGAAGGAAACATAAGAAATGAACCAAAGTTAACAAATAAATAGATCTCAAGGGCTACTGCAAAACAAAAGGAGTAAATATCATACAAGTCTCTAAAATTATGTGATAATATCAATTGTTCCAGGATTTTTAAAAAGTACTATGATGCAGGATAATGTGCAAATGTATTCCTACTCAAAGATTAGAAGGAAAAATAACTGATGAACAAAAAATGTTATAAGAATTTAATGTTGATAACAATTTTGTAATGATCAAGAAAACTCCAATATCAAAAGCAAATCGAGTTAAAATACTCAAGAGACAAGTCTGAATAATATGTAGATATTTCTTCACGAGATCTCGGCCAATGCAAATTCAACAAAATAGAGCTAGGGTATCTAGAAAATAGGGTATCTCACAATAAATATACCCAACAACAATTTTTGCACATATTGATTTTCAGGTTCACACAAGCAAGCAAACTAAGCAAACAAAGTAGCATATTCAGAACAATCTATAGAGAAATAAATTCAGAGATAAATATTAAGTTTAAAACTTACTCAAGTTAATGGACTGAATTGAAGAAACAAGAAACCCAATCCCAAGAATGCAGGAGAAATCAAGGAACACGGTTGTTGCTAGATCCCACGAGTAGTTGCTGCATCAAAGGAGGTGGAATGAACAAGTTGGCAAACTGTCGTGACCAACGAAGGTGACATGTGGTGGAGCAGAAACTGGTGATGAGAGCAGTAGATGTAGTAGTGGGCAGCGCAGCAACTCTACACTGTCGTTGATGATGAACAGCGGTTAGCAAGGCGGAGGTGGTGTCGCCGACGAAGGCAAACTTGCTGGCGGGGAGACAAATCGACAAGGACGACAGATCGGTCACGGGCACAGCTGCTAGGCAGAGCAAGAAGTGAGGGCCGGGTGGCGAATTGCCGATAGAGGACGCTGACAGGCAGCGATGTTGCCAAGCTTTAGCGGTGCGACAGGCAGGGCACAGAGGTGGTGTGGCCAAGAAAGACGATCGGGCAAGAGAGCTAATGCCCTGTTTGGCGCAAATGGTACTAGTTTAAAAAATAACAATAATAAGAAATAATTTTTTATATTATTTTATATAAATTTAAATATAAAAAAATTTTATTTTATTTTACATACTTAATAATTTAAAATAAAAATATCAATTTTATTTAACATTCTAGACTAAATATTCAAATCAAGTATTTTGATCTAAAATGTGAAATAAAGTTTATATTTTTATTAAAAATTATTGAGTATGTGAAGTAAAATATTATTTTTTATATTAAAGTTTGTATAGAATAATTTAAAAAATTTATTTATTATTATTATTATTGTTTTTTAAATTAGTACTATTTTAATCGTGATCTTGGTCCTCGCGCCAAACAGGACTCTAAGCTGGGAAATTATGCTCAAATAACTGGACTGAGATTGGCTCAAAACATTACAATAAATTAAGAAGAGTCAAAAAAAATACTTTAAATTTATTTTAAAGTATATAAGAATTCTCACCTAGTACTCTAATTTTTTCCCTTAATTAAAATATAACACACTATTTCAAACACAAAAAATATCATTGGAAGGTTACAAATAAAATATTAATCCATATCTTTATATAAGCCTATTACATTTAAATTTCAAATTGTAAAAATAAATGTAAAAATAAAAACAAATACAAACATTCGAAATATGAATACCTACAAAAAAATATAGTAAATAAAATTAGTCCAAAATTTAAAAAATTCTCATTCAAATCAATAAATTAATTTAAATGAAATAATTTCCAATCGATCTAATCAGCCACCAATCACGTCTGCTGCCAAATCTATCGATAATCAACCATCCATTCAAATCGATGTCATGTGATGAGATCTTGGACATTGAGTATAGAACTACTTGGAATAAATTGACGTCTGATCTTCTCATGTCCCTACCATATTATCTAGGTCTCTGAAATTCGTTAAATACTTCAAATTGATCCTTGACTTCAACTTTATCATTTCATGTGAGTCCTTTTTAATTATTTTCATCAAGCATCCGTGACCATATAGCTAAAAAATTGAGTTTTAACATTTTTTTTACTTGTAAAATTACTAGAATACATCTAAAAATGGGACATATATAGGAGTGGTTACCGGACTGGAACGGAACGGAACCGGTCCGGAACCGGTTAGGTGGCCTTGGATCCGATCCAAGTCCAGTCCGAATCCAGATAATTGGGTCGGGTCGGGTCAATCGGGTAAATTAATTAAAAAATATATTTATTTATATATTTTATAAAAAAAATTATATATTTTGTAATATTTTTAACAAAATTAACATAAAAAAATCTAAGAAATCTTATTAATATTAACGAAAATATTTACAAATATTTTACATAAAAAATTTATTCGTTGTAATTACAAAAAATTCTTCTCGAATACTCCTCCTCTTCTTCTGAACTATTATCCTTAAATTCGTTCACAAAATTATATTGTTGATTTGGAGACTCAGCAGCAAATCAATCCTGTAGACAGGTAAGCATGCAAAGGGTTGCAGGAAATAAACTACTTATGTAATCTCCTACTATTCTTCCTGTGGTGGAAAATACTGATTCATAAGCTACAATTGAAGCTTGTGCTGCTAGTACATCTCGAGCCAAAGCAAATAAAATGAGATATTGCTTTGATGAGCTTTTCCACCACTCCAACAAGCTCATATCATTATCAAATTTCTCCGCGAGATGTAAATAGAATTGCAACTCGTTCAAATTTATAGGGGATTGATTCTGTGTTGTCGATTGCTCTCCAACAGTTACTTTTCCTTTATCTGTAGCAACAGATCTTTTTGCTGTCGCCGATCTAAGAACATTGAAAATGCCGGGCTTTTTCTTTGTTGCTGTTTGTATTTCCACATGTTCCACATTCCTGCTCGCAACCTGTTCATTGTAATAAAGAGAAAATAACTATTGGAGAATTATAAAAAGGGTAAATAGCATCTGGGTCCCTCTAGTTTGGTCGTATGTGCAAATAGGTCCCTCGAATATTTAAATGAAGCAAACTGGTCCTCTAATTTGATGAAATATGCATATAGGTCCTTCGCCGTAACAGACGTTAGAAATTATTTTCTCTCTCCTCCCTCTCTCTCTCTCCTCCCTCATCTCTCTCTCCTCCCCGCATCTCTCTTTAACGCAGGCGGGCGCGGAGGCTGGCAGGCGGGCGGGCTGCGACGGAGGATGGCGCGCGGGCGACGCGCGCGCTGGTGCGGCGGCGCGAGGGGTGACGGCAAGCGGCAGGCTCGCGTGAGGGGCGGGCGGCGGCAGGAAAGCGCCGGCGCCGGCAGGAGCGCGGCCAGGCGGGCGCGACTATGCGGGAGCGCCGGCGCCAGGCGCGAGCGGCGCGGGCCTGCGCTCCAGCGCGGCGCAGGGCGCAAGGCTGCCAGGGAGCGCCGGCGCAGGCGGGCGAGCGGCGCGGGCGCAAGCGCTATCTGGCCGGGAGGGCTGCTGGTGAGCGCGCCGGTGAGGCGACGAGCAGCTGAGCGGCCCCTGCGCGGCGGCGGATGGCCGCAGGGCCGCGGCTGGCGCGGAGCGCCGGCGCAGGCAGGCTGAGCCAGCGCGCGGCGTGGAGCGCAGGGCGCGCGGGCTGCGGGAGCGCCGGCGCAGGCAGGCGAGCCGCGCGCCGGCGCTGGAGCGCAGGCGCGGCGAGCTGCGGAAGACGCCGGCGCAGGCAGAGCGAGCGGCGCGGGGGCCTGCGCGCGACTCTCGCCCACCTGCGCCGGCGCTCCCGCAGCCCGCGCGCCAGAGCGCCTGCGCCCGCGCCGCTCGCCCACCTGCGCCGGCGCTCCCGCAGCCCGCGCGCCAGAGCGCCTGCGCCCGCGCCGCTCGCCAGGCCTGCGCGGCGCTCCCGCAGCACCGCGCGCCTGCGCCGCGCTCCGCCGCCCTCACGCGCGCCCTGCCATTGCGCTCCCCTCGCGCGCCCCGCACCAGCGCGCGCGTGCGCCCGCGCGCCCGCCGCATCCTCCGCAGCCCGCCCACCTGCCCGCCGCCGTCGCCCCCCCCCCGCCTGCCAGCCTCCGCGCCCGCCTGCGTTAGAGAGAGATGCGGGGAGGAGAGAGAGATGGGGGAGGAGAGAGAAAATAATTTCTAACGTCTGTTACGGCGAAGGACCTATATGCATATTTCATCAAATTAGAGGACCAGTTTGCTTCATTTAAATATTCGAGGGACCTATTTGCACATACGATCAAACTAGAAGGACCCAGATGCTATTTACCCTTATAAAAATTGATGCTTTTTCGATATCAGTATTACTCCCAAGAAATCAGAATATTCCGCGTAAAAAGTTTCAATAGCTTCGATTTCCTGACGAGGATCAAGAATAGCAACTATTGAATATAAAAATCAAAATTTTTCCCATATTCTCTAAATTTTAATTCCATGTCAGCAACAAAAGTTTTTAAAATTGGATTTAATCTAAACTCTAAGAATTTTTGAAACATTTAAAAAACATAAGGCAGAAAAATAGATGAAGTTGGATAATAACAACCTGAAAAATTTTCAGTAGACTCTTTAAAAATGGACAATAATTCAAAAATCTTTTTTATAAAAATCTAATCATAAGAAATGTAATTGAAGGTCATGATTAAGTATATATGAATTGTAAAAAGTAGTTAGCAAATCTTCATACGGTAAAAGTGATTCGAACAAACGATGGCGTGAAGTCCATCTAGTTTCTACAGGTAATGAAAATTTTACACAATTTATTCCGGCACTTACGCAAACACGTTTCCATTCACGCCTAACATTTGAATTTAAACGAATTCATTTTGCAACATGCTTAAATTTATCGATAATTAAATGTTCGAAATTAAAAGCACTAGAAACACATAAATTAATTATATGACATGCACATCTAACATGAAAAAGAGAATCATAAAGAGGAAGCCTTAAAAATTGCTGTAAAAAATTAACTGCAGAATTATTATTCGAAACATTATCCAAAATAATACTAAAAATTTTATTTTCTATACCATAAATTTTACAAACATTGCGAATGTAAGAAAAAATTGTTGAACCCGTATGAGCCTCATCTAATACATCTCAGGATAATATCCGTTTCTGCATTCCCCACTGTCCATCGATCCAATGACAAGTAACGACTAAATAACTCGCGTCACTTATACTAGTCCAAATATCAGATGTTAAACTAACCCTATAACTAATATTACTGAGGTGTTGGATAAGAGATTTTCTATATTCATCGTACATTGATATACAATCTATTTTAAGTGTATGCCTAAAAATACGAGTATATTGAGGCTGTAAATATTGAACAATATATTCTAAAAATCCTTTTTTTCTCACATATAGTAAATGGCGTAGAGCAGAGGTGGCAGAACCCCGCTGTCGTAGTGGCAATGACGTCGCCAGAGGTCGGAGAGCCGTCTGGGGCAGAGGCGGGTGGAGGCGTGGCAGTCGGCGGGCGAGATTAGCGGCGCGGGCGGAGCAATCGCGGGCAACGAGCGAAGACGGGCTCGACAAGGGGAATAGCCGGCAAAGGAGTGGGGCGACCAGAGGAGTGCGAGCGGCCCGCAGGGAGGTGGCGCGCGATCGGGAGCAGGCGGGCGCCAGCTGCGCGCAGGCGGGCGCAAACGAGCAGAGCGTTGAGGCGGGCACGTGGGTTCCTAAGCCGGCAGCGAGGGAGGAGGAAGATTGAATATTAAGGCTGGAAAAATACTTCAAGGAGCCTGGATTTTGGTTTAGCTGAAGGAAGGAAAAGATTTTTTTATTTTGAAAAGTGAATAACTAGGCTAATTTGAGGATTCTCACCAAAGGCTAACCCTACCCTTTCCTTCACCGGAGGTAAGCGTGCGGCTGAAACAGGTAAGGAAAGTAGGCGGCGAAAAAAAAGTTTACTAAAGGCAAGGAACAAAACAAATATTGCATTGCATGCGATGCAATGCGCAATGCCGTACACTACGGAGGACGCAATGAAAAAGTTAGCATCTATGCAAATTTTAACGGATACCGTACTTTGTGCATTGATAGATGCATTAAATGAAAATCTTAACAATATTATAATGTTCATGATGCTAGATGGGAGTCGCTTAGAAACCTAAATTGGTGTTACTGTTATGTGACATGCTCAATTTAGTCGAATGCTAATATTTACTAATCGACCAAACCCATCCTTTGATCCTCCCCCCACTTTTTAGCGTATTATTGAGAATTCTATTCTTTTTCTCTTTAACTTTCCTGCAGACAGTTGTTTTGATTTTGTTGTACTGTTGTTTAACTATCCAGTAATAATGTCTATTTTTTTTTAATCTTAGCATGATTTGTAATGCGGTCTCATTGTATTGTGTTCTTGGATTAATAAGATATTTTTGTATTCTCAATTTGATAGTTGAGTTTTTGTTATAATATGTTATAGATGGATATTAGCCAATTTTATGGAAATGAGGTTGCTAATTTTATAACATACTTGGATGAAGAGGCAGCATTACTGGAATTTATTTCTGACTTTGCTGAATTAGATCAACCTAATGTACAAGTCTCTCGAATTATGTATGATAGACCATACCTCGATAATTTGTACATCCATAAGAACTTAAATGGGCATGATGTGCGAGCATACAATTGTTTTCGTATATCTGCACAAGCTTTTATTGCTTAAGGGACATGCTAGCGGACCACGGTGTTCTAAGAGGCACTCGATTCATGCCAGCTGCAGAGCAGTTAACAGTATTTTTGAGAGTTATTGTGCAAGCTGATAGCTATCGCAGTGTGTGAATTTTTTTAACACTCACTAGAAACTGTTAGTCGTAATTTTATACATGTCCTACAAATAGTCTTGACTTTGAAAGATAATTACATTGTAGTTCCAAATGCGACCACCCCTTGTCATCTTCACATTCGAAATAACTCACATTTTTATTTATACTTCAAAGATATCCTTGGTGCTATTGACGGAACACATGTTCCTGTCATAGTTTCTGTTCACAAGCAAAATTGATATAGGAATAGAAAAGATTTCATATCTCAAAATGTTATGGCTGCTGTCTCTTTTGATCGACAATTTGTATATGTTGCAACTGGATGGAAAGGATCAGCTGCTGACATGCTTGTTCTTAAATGAGCATCCGAGCAATGTGGTTTTTCATTACTACAAGGTAAATCTAGTAATATTATATATTCGAATTTTTATGTTTATAGTGACTTTTTTTGTGTTGTGATTAAATCAGGAAAGATGTACTTGGTTGATTCTGGATATGCTAATAATGACAAGCTTCTGGCACCAGTACGTCGTGTACAATATCATTTGAGTAGTTTTCGTAATCGTTCACAGTGAAGATATAAGTCTCCTCAAGAGTTATATAATCATAGGCACGCTAAACTGAAAAATATTGTTGAACGTACATTTGGTATATTAAAAAATGATTTAAAGTATTAACTGATATGAAACTGTTTTTCTTTAATATGCAAGCGGGTATTGTACTTGCATGTTGTATTTTGCATAATTATATTGGCAGGTATCATGGTCATGATACATACTTCAATATGCGAGAGGCTGACATAAAGCAAAATGAGAGTTTGAAAGAAGAGGCTGAAGATGAAAATCAAATAACTCATATACCTGCGACGCAACAACGAAGGGGGGAGATTATCAGAACGGGCATTATTGAACAAATGTGGATGAGCCAGGTTAATTTATACTGTAATTTTGAAGTGATTAATATACTACTACTACTACTGATTGTATCATATTTAATTATACTTTATTTGTTGTAGGGGTTAATGAATCTATGATGATCGTGATGCTCAATTGTACGAGGATATTGATCTTGATGAATATTTACAACTTTATATTGTTTTATTGTTTATAATGAAAATTATATTATTTTTGTGTTTGGTGGATCAATAAATGTCTTCTTTCTATTTTATTTTTTATTTTTATTATCTTGTGTTAACTTATTTATTTGTTAAACAGAATTTAAAATTATCCTGAATTAACTCAAATTAGCATCTAAATATTATAATAACTTAGTGCAGCTGGAGGTAAACTAACCCGGATTAGCTTGCCCTGAGGAGCAGGGCGTATTAACCCTAGCAGGTTAATCTGATTCCAAAACAGGTCCTCATGCTGTTAAAGCAAACTCCGGAGGAGCTCGTTAATGCGAGAGAGCAGCGCGTAATGATGGAGGGAAGCGGCGGCGGCGGCGGCGGCGGCGGCGGCGGGAGGGAGTCTGATGCCGAGGAGCCGCGGGACGCACGGGTGGTCAAGGAGCTTCTGAGATCGATGGGAATCGGGGAAGGGGAATTCGAGCCTCGGGTGGTGCATCAGTTCCTGGAGCTCTGCTACCGTTACGTCGTCGACGTGCTATCCGACGCCCAGATTTACGCTGAACACGCCGGAAAGAACGTCATCGATCCTGATGACGTTCGCCTCGCCATCCAGTCCAAAGTCAATTTCTCCTTTTCTCAGCCACCGCCACGCGAGGTACTCCGGTCTCTACCCGTAACCCTAGCTATCTCTTCAGCAGAAATTAGATCATAGAAAATGGATGCTTATCTCTTGATCGCCTGTAATTTTTTCTTTTTTCTTTTTATGAATTAGAGGCTGGTAGGCATGTAGAGCTTAGTGAACTGTAAGGGTTAAGGCAATAACTGGTTGTTTAAGCTGCTCGAGTTTTTTGTTAGTAAAGCACATTGAGAGGGAAATTTGTATCTTTAGGGTTAGATTAAGAATGATCATGGGAAAGAAAACATAGGCCTGATTCTGTAGTTCTTCAGCCAGCAATATCTATTAGTTTTGCCCTAATAAGATACTCCTACTGCACATTTTTATGTCATTGATCTCTTGTTTTGCTGTTTATTTCTCTGTCACTTTTTTATCTTTATAGAAGCATATGCTGGCTACTACCTTATGATGCGAAACGAACACTCTGATACTAAAACTGATGCGGGATGATGGTGGAAGAGGGCAGCTAGGGTTTTGAGGTTGGAGGAAAGAGGAGGGGGATTTGAAGAACAAAAATAATTAAGATTTTAAGGATTCTTGCATAAGATCCCCTATTATTTTCTTTCGAGATGTTGATCTCTTTTGAAATCCCTTAACTAACCAATTCTAAGATCGATTACGCACAATACAAATTTAATTCATCAAAGGCTTAAGCAAATCCAAATTGAATTTCAACTATTCTAATTTAACATGAACTGAAGTTAATTTGAGCTAGCTATCCTCAATTGTCTTATTTTCAAAATCTGCTTAGTGGCTCTGTTCGCTAATTACTAAAAACTGTCAAACAGATTTTGTGAGCTAGCTATCCTCAGTTGTTCGATTTTCAAAATCTATCTAGTGGTTCTATTAGTTGATTGTTGAAATCTGCTAAATAGATTCTTGGCTGGTTTTTCCCTTCTTGTTTTTCACCAGCCTATTCCTATAAATCAAATTTGAGTGTCTTATATCTGCCATTTATTTGATAAATAGTAATCACTCATTTTAATTGATTAAAATTTTAATAATCTCAATTCACCAACCCCTTTCCTTCTCTTCCTCTTAAAAAGTCGTTGGGCCAATACATCTATTTTTCTAAACACCGACATTACTTTTGAATCTCTCAAATAAACTGATCAACACCATGAGTATCACCAACCTTTATTTATGGGCAATAGAACGTAACGCGTGGCATCGTGTGCGGACAACATGCCAAGGTCAGTGCTTGGCATAAAATGACTTGCGATGCCACAGGGGGTCACAGGGAACAACAGATCAAAGCAGTTCGCATGGATGACCGAGAGAGAAAGTTCAAACCACATTTAATAGAAGTAGTAGTAGGAAAAATAATCATTAGAGCGACATTGTTGAACAGCCGACTCACAATCTAGCCGAACTAGCAAGTCAAACGAAAAATTCAAACAAAGCTTCAAAGGTCTCCTTTGATAGAGGCTTTCCCAGATATCCTATATCAGAAAAGGTAGCTTAAATACTAACAAGAGCCCAACATCAAGCAAGTCTCCCTTGAATAGAGTTTTACTCAGATTTTATCTTTTAGTTAATGATATAACTTGACGCCTATGATTATTCGCTTTCAAAGTTGGGCAAGTATCTATTCTGTATTGAACCTGATATACTGCTAGTGATTCCTTTCAAGCTTTCCAAATACCAAAGATTTGAAACCTTTTAAAAAAATCAAAAAAACTATCAAAGATTTGAAGCAATTATAATCATAACTTATAGCTTACAATTGAAATTGTTCTTTTGTTATCAATCTTCAGATTCTTCTCGAGCTGGCTCGAAACCGAAACAAGACCCCACTGCCCAAAACCATTGCGCCGCCAGGTTCAATCCCACTGCCACCTGATCAGGATACCCTGATCAGCCCCAACTATCAGCTCTTGATACCAAGGAACCAGCCTGCACAAGTTGAGGAGACTGAGGAGGAAGATGCTCTTGACACAAACCCTAACCCTAGCTTTCCTCCAGATCAGCAGACAGCAGCTGACCAACAGCAGCATGTTCCTCAGAGGGTATCCTTCCCCCTCAACCCTGCTACTGTTGCTGGGGCAAAACGCCAGAGGTGATATCCGCAAGAGAGAAGTGTATAAGAGTTTATTTATTTTGTTGACTTTTTTTTGAATCTTGCTTAAGAGTAAGAATTGTCATTATTGGAATATGTATTCCACCAGTTGGCTATAATTTATGTAATTCTTGCTTTGTTCTTTCATTAGTGTTACATTGTTTTTTTTTTTCTTCTTGAATTTGCTAAATAGAATTTGCGAAGATGAAAATGTAGATGAATGAAGATGTTTGGCCTGCTTTTAGATGTTTTGTGAATCAAAACAGTATCATATTTTGTGAACCAAATATATGGACTAGAAACTTTGGGTATCTATAAGTAATGTGCTTTTTTTTTCTTCGTTTTGAAGAGTTTTTAGTTATATTTGTGTTGCACGGTATCATTTTATTCGTAAATGCTCCTCATTAAATTTTTTTTTCTTTTTGATAGACACGAAAGCCCCATTTGTTTATAAGTTTAAAATTAGCCAAGTTTAATTTTAACCTGGCATATCACATCACACATAAAATTTAATATTAAAAATTAATTTTATTTCATATCCTACACACATTACTAAAATAATAACTAACTTATATCACATTCCTCACATATCCTAATATAATAACTAATTTTATTTCACATTATTCATAATTTTTAATAAATAAATATTTTTATTCAAGTTTAATTTTAAACTTGTTAAATTTAACCTTACAAATAAACAAACCCAAATGTATTTGGTGAAGCTACATAGCACAATCATTTTATAATTATAATATAATTGTCAAATTTACTAAAAAAGACTTTAGCAGTCATATTTACTATTTATAAAAAGCTCGCGTACATTATTTGAGTTTTTGATAACTATGACATTTTTTTTTAAATTAACTTAGTCTAAATCCCAAATAGTTAATACTTAAAAGAAGATTTACATGGAGTATAATTTAATTATAAAAAATTATATATTTTGTTATTAAAAGTAAAATATTATATATTTATAGTAAAATTTTATAAAATTATATAATTTACCTGATATTTTTTTAAAAATATATAAATTAAATTATTAACATAATTTTTTGTATTTTATTTTACCTTATATTATTTATGTATAACATAAATTTTCATTTCACTAAAAACACATTTGGTTCAATGTTATATTAACATTATATAATATTATATAGAGAAAACAGTTTGACTTAATAACAATCTATAAATAATCTTATATAAAATTATTAAATTATTAATCAAAAGATAACATCTAGATTACATAGCATAACACTGATATAACAACAAATCAAATAAAATTTAAAATAAATTTTATATATAACTAATTTACAAAACAATTAATATTTTAAATATAATATTACAATTTATAATTAAAAAATTAAGATTTAAATTTTAATATTAAATTAATTTAAAACATAAAAATTAATATTTTGAATTATAAATCATAATTTTAAGTCTTAGAATTTAAAATAAATTTAAGCTATATGATCTCCCAATTTTGATCAAATTACACCTAAGAATGGGAAGAAAAATTACGCTTTCTTCCAAAAATAAGTCCTAAATTTCCTTTAGTTTATGAAGAATTAAGGCCTGTTTGGCAATGGGCTAAAAATCATAGCTAAAATTAGCCGTGACTAAAATCTTAAATTTATTTTAAAAAAAACTTAAAAAATTATTTTATATCTCATCTCACACAAATTCCAACATTAAACAATCACTTTATTTCACATCAAATACAATTCTCAATAAATCAATCAACTTTATTTCACAACCTACATAATTTTTAATATAACTAACTTAATTTATTTCACATCATACACATTTTTCAAAAATAACTAAAAATTTCAACTAAATCTTCTTTTTTTTCTTATTACCAAACAGAGAGATTCTGATAAAATGGCCCACAAAATTTGAATTAGGACGGATAGGTTGCTTAAGTTTTATCATCGTCTCACATATCTATCATTCCTAATTAACCGTACACAAATTTCTAGTTTTACACATGTTCAATTTATTCAGGTCAAATATTTACTAATATACCAATAATAATAAATCAAATCATTATCTGATTAGATGGGATCAACTACATGGGTCTTTTATTTTCATTGAACTCTATCAAATAATAAATCCTCATTTAGCTCTAAATATGTAAGATTATTTTTTATAATTTATTATCATATTTTTATTGGCCTTCTTTTTTTTTACTTTTATATGAGCAAGATCCAATAATCTAACTTTTTTATTGAAGCCTCTATTTAATGCCTATGATTTATATGTCTAAACTATCTAAACTGACACTTTCTAAATTTATCCTTAATTAAGGCTATTCTAATCTTCTCGTGAATATACTCATTTCTCATCTTATCTTTTTGTATATACCCGCTCATTCACTTAATATCATCATTTCTGTGATGCTTATCTTATTTATATTTATACTTTATAGGCTAATATTCAGCATTATATCACATTACTAGTCTTATAAATGTTTATGAAATTTTCTTGTAAGTCTGAATAAAATATTTTTATCACACAATATACCAGATGCATTCATCTACTTTATTCATCCTACTTGAATCATGCTAATAACATTATCATTTATTTTCTCATTATTCTATATAATTGATCCATAATTTTTAAACTGCTTGCTCTTCCTAACAACTTAATCATCAATTATTATCTCTTCACTATAAATACTTTTATCTCAACTAAATTTTCACTTTATATATTTAATTTTTTATCTGCTAAGATAAAAACCTTTAGATTCTAAAGTGTTTCTCTATGACTTGAGTTTCGCCTTAATATTTTCTTTAATCTTATCAACGAAGAGAATATAAAGAAATAATATTTAAACCCTTTTGTGTTCGAAAACATATAACAGACCCTTTATACATATTTTCAATAACTTCGAATATTTGCTAATAAATAATATTTAAATAATTTTGTAAAGAAATATATACAATCATTTCTATCACCAATTAAACTTTTTCATCAAATTGATCCTAGTTCTTGCAGAAGATTATAAGACAGGCAAACAGAACAATGATAAATTTTGAAACTGAAGAACCTAAGAACCTATGTATAACAAATCGAATATCAAGTACTAAGATACAAGAAGAACACTAATAACTAGGAAGCCTGAAAGCAATATACCCAAAAATAATAACCATAGGAGAATCCATCAAACTCAACTTAAATACCACCAACTAAAAAAGTAAAACTGTTAGCAATTCAATAAAAAACTAAAAAACTAATTAATTGAATCAAATTTAATAAGGCCCCAGACAATGAATCTTCATTGAGGCTGGATATCAGTAAGTATTGTTGCCATGCACACATAAATTTACACAATTTGAGTGATCTCACTAAACTAAATATATTCAGCTTCTAAGGCCTCCTGGGTAGGGGTGAGAATTTGGCTCGAAGATCAGTAGTCGCTCGATGTTCAGATCGATATTTAGCTCGAATTGAGCTCGGCTCGAATTATATCAAGGCTCGAGTCAGCTAGAAGTTGAAATGAGCCAGCTCGAACTCGAATTGAATTGATACGAGCCGGGTTTGAGCCGTGCCTTGCTTGGCTCGAACTCGGATCGTTCTCACCCCTGCTCCTGGGAGCTGAAATACCTAAGCCATTGGTCATACATGTGCTCAATTTCTTCCCTGTACTCTGAGGGATTCGTCAGGGATGGCTGGAGTCAGCTCAACAACATCCCCCACTCTCAGCCTCAGGTTAGGGTCACTGACAGGCTCCCTGTTCAGCCTTGGCCTCAACTCCTCCTTCAATGGGAAGCTTGGGAAGCTGTAGGGCTGGTCCTTTGGATTTCCTCTCCCAGATCTCTCCAACAGATCCATTATGGTTGAATTTGGAGGATATTCCTGGACGCTCATCTGAAATCACATGAACAATAAGTTTGCTATTTCTCAAATTTTTGCGGCAACTGTAACATCGTTATTACAGGGCTGCATCTTAGGACAACATTTCTTGATCTACAAAACAAAATAGAGCGCTCACATTTTTCTTGAGAGTACATATAGGAATTGTCCTTGTTTATAGAACTAGCTAATGCTAAGGCAAACAGTTGAGAAATTAAGCGTCACTAATCCTGAACAACTTGGAGCCGGGCCTCTCTGCTACCTCCTTTCAGGGTATTCCTCCTCTATAAAGGAATCTACAAAATAAAGAGGGAATGCATGGATAAATTAATGAATGTGTCCCATAAAAGGAGGAACAAGGAATGATCTTATATACTCGGAGCTAAATGAGGCATTATTTAATAGAATGCAATGGAAATAAATGATTCATATAGTCAAACCCACCTAGTGGGATTAAAGCTTAGCTGTTGTTCTTGGTTGTCCTATAAACTGCTCCCTCACAATTGAATTCATATGCATATCATATGCACCTTGCTCATCTTACCTTATCATATGCCCCTTGGTTGTTCTACCAGCTGAATTCGTATGCACCTTATCTTCTATATTGCTGCTATCTTACCAGGAGTACTTTATAAAGACCACTTTGGTTAATCATTTTTAGCCTTCTTACAAATGCTTCTATTTGTTGTGATCAATTTCTTCTACGGATAGTACTCTCCTCGATTATTGACAGACATTTCTATTGGGAGTGCACATGAATTATTTCATATTAGTAGTAAACAATAAGTTGCAGTATTTATATACAAAGTGATCACCCTAACTCACGATGCTAGGTTTTTGGATTAAATGGAGTCCACTCACTTGTGTGTTGATCCCAACTTGAGCCCAAGTATTTCTCCTCAACAAATGTTGTTCGACAGCTCAACTGGTAAACAAATGGTTCATTCTCCCATAGGAATTTACCATCTTCAACAAAACTTGAATTCTAATAGCAAGTGAATCCCACTATGACCCGAGGCAATTGTCCTCTTGATGTGCATGCATCTGATGGGTTAAAGTGGCTAATGGATGAAGAAAGACTAAAGTGGATGCATTGTCATGTGAGGGGGAGATTGTTGAGAGTGCACATGAAAAACCATCCACCATTGGTAGCGAAAAATAATTTGTGGCACTTTATATACAAGTGATGACCCTAACTCACCAATCTAAGCACTTATTTGGTAGGAGTATGATTTTGGGATTGATTGAGTTATTCTGGGGTTAGAGAGGGAAAAATATTTATTTTAATATTATGATGTGAATAAAACTATTTAAGTTTTTATATTAAAGGATATCTATTCCCTCGTGTTTAAATGTTTTCTTCAGTCCAAACTCGTATCAAGCTGGTTTTACTGTAATTCAGCTAAATATCCTATTTTTTATGACATCAAAGCCACTTTTCATTTTAGTTACCTGACTGATTGAGTTAAGCCAAGATGCCTACTTCAATATCCTTTTTATTTTACTTCTCCCTATGCAGAAACAGGCTGCATTTAGACCACCAATTATCAGAATCAAGTGTATCAATACTTTTTTTTTTGTGAATATCATATTACAATTAATTTTTTAATGTGATGAGATGATTTCCCATTAACCATATTAGAAAAAGTTAAAACTTGGAAAGTAGAAAACAGAATGAAGGAAGAGTGAGAAGAATTATATGCATAAACAATATCATTGAAAGCTAATCGAATTATCATTCATTAGAAAGAGATCTCTCTAACAAATCTTGGAGAAAAATACAAGACTAAATTATATAGTAAACATGAGTTGACACAAACTGTAAGATAAATAAATATATTCTAACATAATAGGGAAGGTAGAGGGATATCTCACCATCTCATTGTCCAGCATGAATATGAAAATGGGTCCACCATGATCATTCTCGTGCGCCCGAGTGTATGAATTAGGATAGTCATCAGAATGTGAAGGAAAAGGGCAAGCTGCCCTGATTGAATGAGCATCACCAAAGGATGACTGTTTCCATATCCTTTCTCTCACAATACCATGTCATGACACGACTGAATCCTTTGATTTTGATGATCACAATTAATTTAGTCTTTATAGACTAATCCTCTTATTTAGTATGTTAACAAGTTTATATCATCCCAGTTGAGGATTAAGTCCCAAATAAAGTCCAGAAAAAAGTAGGATCTCATTCAAAATTTTATTATTTTCTTTTCTAGAACATTTATGTAAGCATGTACACATTCGCCAAAGATTTTACTCGTGTTTTTCCGTTTGGTTTTCTAGTTAAGAAAACATTATTCTCTTCCATATTTATCGTGTTTGGTTGTTAAGCAAAAACCTCAACAACCTATTTATCTTGAGTGATGGCTATCAAGTTAAAATATCGAGGCATGCTATTTGTTTCATTTTTTATCTTACCCACTCAATGTTGTCTCCCTCGTATTGGCTTAGTGTTGCATGTTTTACACAAAATAGGGAGCTCTTTCTTTCTCTATAACGATTATTTCCTGCACCTTTTTTTTCTCCTAAGTGTGCTTCAGCTCAAACTTTTTTTTTATACGGCAACTCACCTTCTCCTCTCAAGCTCACACTCGGTTTTCACTCTCCTAAGGCCATACTTGCAAAGCTTTTGAAGGAGACCTCAAGAAAGGAGATTACAGTGTTTTTTTTTAAGTGAAAAGATGTCTTTTCTCTCCCTGGTTCTTTCTTTCCCAACTCCTGAAATAATGTGTTGTTGTTTTCTGCTTCATTTTACTATGAAACTTGAGTTTTTAAGCTTTTACTTGTTGTAATTCACTAAAAAATTCACTAAAACTCTTGGTTACAACCTGATCTTCTTGATTATTATTGAAGGCTCACATTGTGTCATTCATCTCTAAGCTTCTAAATTAACTTTGCTCACTGTTTTCTTTCTCGAAGTTTTTTCCGGATATATTCGAGTACTCCCTTGACTAATTTGTATGTGCATAGAGTGCCTCATTGTAAAATTTTCTTATACGTGCTCTGTAATTTAAGCTAGCAAGTCTAGCAAAACCTATCTTCCCTTTCTCTTTCTCCCTAGTGGAGGTGTGTAGGTTTGCTCGGCTTTGATTCCTGCAAAAAGCCGTGGGATTGTAGGTTTGCTCGGTTTTGGTTCCTGCAAAAAGCTGTAGAATTGTAGGTTTGCTCGGCTTTGGTTCCTGGAAAAAGCTATAGAATTGTACTGGGTTTGTTTAGCTTTGGTTTCCATAAAAAGCCGAGTTTATAGTGAAATTCGTATTCGAGGTGCATGGGTGGATTAGGTGGGAGGCCAAACCACTATAAATCCCTTTGTGCGCTTTGTGTGTTATTTTTTAATATACTAATTAAACTAATAAACTTCTGTATAAATCAAGTTTGAATCTAAGTAAAATTTTATATTTCTTATATGAAATTTTATTATAATATATAAATCTGAAATTTCTTATTGTTTATTCTGCACTATTGTAAATTATTAAATTTCTGTGCCAAGTTCAATTTATCAAATTGACCTCGTGTTCTGGCTGTGCATTCCGTTTTAACGTTACTGCAGACGTATTTTCAAAATCAACTTCTCAGGATTAAATAAAATATTTCTTAAACCTATTACTTAAATTTTTCTTTAAAATTCTATTATTCTCTTCAAAAGCTAACACTACAATTTTTGAAAGAAAAGGATGATGATTTACTTACAAGAGATTAACATTGAACTATGGGAACTCACAAGAAAGCCCTTTGTGATTCCCATGAAAGAGGACATGGTCACTCCTAAGGAGTTTGCTGACCTAGAGTTGAAGAAAAGAAATTGGCATAACTCAATGCCAAAAGCACTAAACCAAAAGAAATGCCAAAAGAGATTTGCAATCTTAATATGGCTCATGAGGTATGGTCTAAACTAGAACTCACCTATGAAGGTACAAATCAAGTTAAAGAATCAAAAATTAATATGTTAATTCATGATTATGAATTATTTGAAATGCATTCGGATGAATCTATCAAGAATATGTTCACTCATTTTACCAATATTACTAATAGTCTTATCTCTCTTGAAAAGGCATTCACTAATGAAGAACTTGTTAAAAAAAATTTAAGATGTCTTCCTAGGAAATATGATGTTAAGGCAACGGCTATCGTGGAAGCTCGCGATCTTTCTACTCTTGAACTTGATATGTTGTTAGGCTCGCTAACAACAAATAAGTTAGAGATGAAAAGGAAAAAGAAGAAAAATAAGGAAGGTGAAAATGCAAGAAAAAAGAAGGTTCTAGCCCTAAGATCCTCCTCTCCTCCTACAATTGAAAGTGACACCGATACAAGTGAAGATGATGAAGGAAAGCTTAATGATAAAATTGTCTTAATCTCAAGGCGATTTGATACTCTCATGAAGAAAAAGAGACGTCTATTTCAACGCTCATAAAGAAAGTCAATCAAGAACAGAGAGAACAAAGAAAGCACTTTAAAGGCTAAAAAGGATGATGTAACTTGTTACAAGTGTAACAAACCTAGATATATAAAGTCAAATTGTCCTCTCCTTAAGCCAAGAAAGTCAAAGAAAAAAAAGACTTTTGTAGCTACTTGGAGCGACTCAAATGAAAGTTTATCAAGTGATGACAAGGAAGAGGTGGCTAGTTTATGTTTGATGGGTGACGTTGATGATGATGAAGACAAATTCACAAATTTGGTAAATGGATCTCCTCTCACTTATGATGAATTGAAAGAAAAATTTGGTTGATCTTATTCATGAATATGAAAAACTGAAAAATAGATATTTTTCATTGAGAAATACTCATAACTCATTTGATTCTTTTTGTAAAGAATTAAAGAAAAAAAATTAATGCTCTTATCTTGAAGAATAATAATCTTAGCATGATTGTTACTAAAGTTACAAAAGAGAATGACTTGCGCAAAACTAAGAACATCATACTTGAATCAAGATGCATGCCTAGTGCAAACAATACCTCATGTATTAGAAATAGAAAGCATGCAGGAAATCATATTCAAAATTCATATCAAAATCACATGTATACTCCACCACATGTTATTTGTAATCTCTATCAAAAGCATGGACATGTTGATTATCTTATAATCACTAATCCTATAGGATCCAAACTTGTTTGGGTACCTAAGACCAAAACTTGATATTTTTTTTTACAAGTATTGGGACCAGTGGAGGCATGTGGCTCTTGGATAGCGGATGTTCTCGTCACATGACCGGAGATAAATCAAAGTTCATCACGCTAAAACCAAAAAATAGAGTTCTTGTAACCTTTGGCGACAATGCCAAGAAACGTATCATCGGAATTGGGAAAGTCGGTAAAGATTCTGCAACTTTCATAGATAAGGTCCTATAAGTTGATGGTCTTGCATACAATTTGCTTAGCATATCTCAACTTTGTGATAATGATTATGATATTTCGTTTGATGCTTCTCAATGTCTTATCAAATATGATAATGTTGTTATATTTGTAGAAAATAGATACAATAATATTTATTAAGTTGATCTTGACTTTATTGTTTGCAATGAAGTAAAATGTTTAGCATCTTATGTGAATGATTCTTAGCAATGACATTGAAGATTAGGACATGTCAGCATGTATATTTTGCACAAAATCTCTAAATTAGATTTAGTCAAAGATCTACTAAAAATTGTATTTGAAAAAGATATATTATATGATGCATGTCAACTAGGAAAACAAACTAGAATTTTACTAAAGTCTAAAATATTATCTCTTTATGCAAACCATTTGAATTATTACATATGGACCTATTTGGACCCAATAGCACACTTATTAGGCCCTGTTTGGCGCGAGAATCAAAACAGGACCAAAATAGTACTAGTTAAAAAAATAACAATAATAATAATAAATAAATTATTTTAATTATTCTACACAAATTTTAATATAAAAAATAATATTTTACTTCACATACTCAATAATTTTTAATAAAAATATAAAATTTATTTCACATCTTAGATCAAAATACTCGATTTGAATAATTTGGTCTAGAATGTGAAATAAAGTTGATATTTTTATTTTAAATTGTTGAGTATGTAAAGTAAAATAATATTTTTTATATTTGAATTTGTGTAGAATGATTTAAAAAATTTATTTATTATTATTATTGTTGTTTTTTAAATCAGTACCATTTTAGTCCTGTTTTTGTCTTATTTTGATCCGTGCGCCAAACAGGGTCTAAGTCTTGGTGATAAGAAATATTGTCTTATTATTGTAGATGATTACTCAAAATTTTCATGGACATTATTTCTTGCTCATAAGCGTGATGCATTGATTGTTTTAAATCTTTATATAAGCGCATTTTGAATGAAAAGTTTTTAATACTTTATTCAATCATAGTGATCATGGTGGCGAATTTGAAAATAAACGGTTTGAATCTTTTTATGAAGAACGTAACATCTCACATAACTTTTAGGCCCCTCGAACACTTCAACAAAATGGGTTGTAGAAAGGAAAAATCGAACTCTTATTGAGATGACACGATTCATGCTTCATGAGCGTGAACTTCCAAAGTATTTTTGGGCTGAAGTGGAAAATATGGCTTGCTACGTTGTGAACCGTGTTACTGTTCGCTCAATACTAAGGAAGACCCCTTATGAATTATGGAAGGGTCGAAAATCGAACATCTCTCACCTTCGCATGTTTGGTTGTAAATGTTTTGTGTTAAATAATGGTAAAGATGATTCAGGCAAATTTGATCTAAAATTCGATGAAGCTATTTTCTTGGGATATTCTTCAACTAGCAAAGCTAATTGTGTATATAACACGAGAACTATGTTGCCTGAAAAATTCATTCATGTTGAATTTGATGAGTCTAATGCCTTCTCTCCAAAGAGAGATGATAATCCTGCTGAAGGTATAAGTCTTGAGAAGCTAAGCTTGGAAGGTGAAGGAACAAAAGCCAAAGAAGAACCTCATCATGATGGTGTACGCTCACATGGAAAGGAAGAAAGTGTTAATGAATTGAACTTACCAATGGAATGAAAATACAAGAAAGCTCATCCTCCTGAATTAATAATAGGTAACCCATCACAAGGAGTATGCACTAGAGCTTCCTTCCAACATGAGGTAATTTATTCTGCATTTATCTCTCAAATTGAGCCAAAATCTTTTGAAGAAGCCGAAAATGATAAGTTCTGGATTCTTGCTATACAAGAAGAATTAAAATAATTATCTAAGAATGATGTTTGGGAACTTGTACCACGTATCAAGAATTACTCCATAATTGATACAAAATGAGTTTTTCGAAATAAGCTTGATGATTCCAGTGTTATTATTCATAATAAAGTGCGTTTGATTTCCAAGGGATTCACTCAAATCAAGGGAATCAATTTTGAGGAAACCTTTGCACTTGTTGCTCGATTAGAAGTTATTCACCTCTTGCTTTCATTTGCTTGTTATAAAGATTTTCGATTATTTCAAATGGATGTCAAAAGTGCACTTCTTAACTATTTTATTATCGAAGAGGTTTATGTTGAGCAACCACACGATTTTATCGATTCTCATTTTCCAGATCATGTGTTTAAGCTCAAAAAGACTCTGTACGGTATGAAATAAGCATCTCGTACTTGGTATGAGAGAGTAAGCAAATTCTTTATAGACAATGATTTTATCAAGGGATAAGTTGATACAACACTGTATACAAGAAAATATGATAAAAATTTCATAGTAGTATAAATTTATGTTATTATTATTTTTGGTGCTACTAATAAATACTTGTGTGAGGAATTTTTCAAGTATATATCTAGAAAATTTGAAATGAGTATGATGGGAGAACTTAACTTTTTTCTTGTCCCAATGACACTTTCATTTATCAAAGTAAATACACAAGAGAGCTTCTTAAATGTAGATGAAAAGCTCTATCGAGGTATGATTGAATCATTACTTTATTTAACTACAAGTAGGCCAGATATTATTTTTAGTGTTTGCATGTGTACTCGTTTTCAATCATCTCCTAAAAAATTTCACTTAACTGCTATTAAGCAGATCTTTAGATATTTAGTTGGTACACACTCACTTGGTCTTTGATATCCCAAAGGGAACACATCTAATTTGATAGGATACTCTGACGTGGACTTTGCAGGTTGCAAAGTTGATCATAAACAGATCCAACACTTGTCAATATTTTGGCAATGCACTTGTGTCTTGATTTAGTCAAAAGCAAAATTTTATTGCGCTATCGACGGGTAAAGCGGAGTACGTGGTGGTAGATAGTTGTGCACAACTAGTTTGGCTAAAATATCAATTACTTGACCATGGTATTGATTTAGACCGCATTCCTATCAAATGCGATAACACTAGTGCTATATGTAGTTTTCTAAAAAAATATATTTGGTAATCGATTTGATACATATGATTAAATTTTAATATAATATCGGTAATTACATATTTACTTCATTGTATGACGATGTACTTAAGCTCAATAGACGTTTTTAAACACTAAATTTCCTACACATCTATGTAATTGAATTACACAGTGGTAGTTTTACCACAATTCGCTGCTATATAGATGAATTTAAGCCGAATACGTGTATATAGAGAATATTCCATTGCAAAATAAGTTATTCTAACTAAATACAAGAAGATATGCAGTAAATTCGATGATTTTTTACTCTATTTGTAAGGAATACTAGTATTCACACATTGATGTATTACATCTCTAATCATTTTGACTTAGTACTCACTATTACTCAATTTTGATTTGTCCTATTAAAGTAGTTTAACAAAAAATATATATTTGGCTATCGATTTGATGCATATGATTCAAATTTAATATAATATCAATAATTACACATCTAGTTCATAGTATATCGATGTATTTTCACTTATTAGACGTGATTAGAAACTAATTTGTTCCAAATCATTGTATTTGAATTAAAAAGTGACAATTTTATAACTATTTATTGTTATATCAGTGAATTTAAGTTAAAGACTTGAATTTACAGAATAATATTTTACATATCAGGTTATTTTAATAGGAGACCAGCAATTATGTAATTATTCGACAATTGTTCATTTTATTTGAATAGAATACTAGCACTTATATGTCGATCTATTACATATCAAGGCATTTTTTATATCAATGTATTTTAGCTGAATTGTACTTATCAAGCTGACTCCTTTGAGCTTATCCTCAGTTAAAACTACTCCAACTTTCTTATGAATGTACTCATTTCTTGTCTTGCTATTTCATGTATATTCATCCACTTTAACATTCTTATTCTTGTTGTACTTATTTTGTTCATATGCTTTGCTCCCATTAAATGTACAACAAAAAAAGTATGACATGATCAGATGCCACTAATGGTGGTAAAATAGTCTGTGACATGGAATAAAATGGAAAGGGTGATTACAAAAAACTCTCTCGACAAACCAAACAAATGGTGTCGCATGCAATAATGCACATAAGTCAGAGCATCACCAAAATTCCATGTGCCATGGTTTTAAATTTTTCTTGTTTATTCTGCCATCTCAGAAAGAAAAACTAAAAATGTCAATATGAGTTCATTACAGAAAGGTGTAATCAGTAGTTCTAGTTACCAAGTAGCTTTGATAAAAGTAAAAGAATAAGCCGAAACACCTAATGTTTTGTGGTTTTTATCCAACTTTTTGCAAGAAGTCAAAACCTCATATCTTAAAAAGCCCAAATTATACACCAAGTACTTTGATGATTATCATCCAATTTTTTAGCATAATTCAAAAGTGAGCTCATCAATTCAATACTATTTTCATTTTTTTATATTATTACTATATATATAAATAGAGAGAGAGATATATATCATATTGTTTTGAATTTCAAAAGTTCATCAGTCCAGAACAGAACGAGTATTTAGAACAAAACTTCAATTACCTGATAAACTCATTCAAAGAAGATCGCAACAATTATTAGTTATTCTCCATCATGCATAAAGCTAGTCAAACAGCATCCTACTAGTGAAGTTAGTGCAAAAGACTTTCACATCATCATACGCACTATCTTGTAGTATTAATATCAAAGGTTTAGTATTTATGTGCAACATAGCAAACATTCATTAAAAGTCTCACTACTCTTACTTCAGTTTTACAGTGGTGTTAATAAATCATAATAGCATATTATAGATCAAAAGAGAAATGAATGAGACTCGGATGGCTTTAATATGAAGGTATTTCCACATGTGACAGCCATAGGAAACATCTGAAGCAATTAATCACAGAAAAAAGGGAAAAAACAGATTAGAATTACACTGACTCCTTTAATGAAAGGCTGCGGCTAGCAGCACTAAGCAATATTCTCAAACAACCATCGGACAATCTAAATAAAAAGAAAGGAAAATGACAAACTAAGAAGATTATGCAAGAACTGAGGGAGGCCTACCCACAATGGAATCATTGCAGGAAAATTGAATGGGCAAATCCCTGCACAAACAAAAAGAGGCTCCCTGATGCTAAACGTATCAATGCTATTTGAAACATTTGAAACATATTCACCCATTTGAAGGGTAGCCATTCCACAGGCATGCTCCACCACCTCTGTAACCACAAATCAATATGATTGTACCATCACATTGTGTACAATGACCACTTAGCGAATCCCAAAATTAAAACATGAGAAGTCAAAATTTGCCTAGTTTATTCTCTTTTTTAAAGATTGGACAAAGCCTATGTACTAAACCAAAATAAGTTTCAAAAAAAAAAAGAACACCTCCAATAAAATGGGTGAAAACAGGAAACAAAGTACATAAAGGGAAGAAAGCATACCTCGAATGTACAAAAAAAGACAAAAAATACATGAATATCTTCAAGACTTTGTCTAATAGCGGTGATGATGCCTACTAGTATGTTGGGGTTGGAGATTCCTATGAACATAAACCGTTACCTACCCCATGAGGGACAAGGAGATCCAAGTAGCCAAACCATGGACCATTGGACATGGAATGAGGAGGAGACACTTATGGCATTGACAATGCTAGACTTCATCATCATTTTAAACATCAAAAAGATTAGAGCTTTATAAGTAAGAAAAAAATATATGATTAGGTTGCACGGACTGCACTTCACCACCTGTGCCGCTAATAAGGGATTCAGGTTTTGTTCTCCTTGTCTCAGCTAGTTTTGCAAAAGGGACATGGCGCCAAAACTGAATACAGTGAAATAGTGAATACTAAATTGTTTAATAGAAATGGTTTCGAAATTAACCTAGACCACGGAAGACATCACCCTGAGCATCTCGCAGAGTTTTCCCCTGCTCTGTTGTAATATTCAAAGCAAGCTTATCCTGCAAGAAGCAAAAAAGCATGCCCCGCAAGGATTCAAGCCTTTCAAGCTTACCAGTTGCCAGAAATGGGCTTTATATTAGAAGGGAACAGTAAGTAGCAGTCACCATATCCCTCCGGATGAGCTCTTGGAGCTTGAGCATGACCCGCTGTCGCGCCGTCACAGGAGTAGTCCTCCACTTTCGAAAAGCGCCCTTCGCCGCACAAACAGCAGCTTTGAACTCTTCATCAGTAGTCAAAGGAACCCTAGAAACAATCTCCTGCGTAGCCTGCGGCAATCATCATCAACCTAATTTGAATTACCTCCAACAAAAAAGAAAAGAAAAAAAACTTTTCAAATAATGCAATCAGAAATCATACGGGATTCACAACATCTATGGACTCCGTAGATCGAGACTCTACAAATTCCCCTCCGATTAGATTACGAACTCTAGGCTGTAGTCAGGTGAATCAAACGATCGTTTCATTTACCTTGGATGGAGAGAAAGGCACCGGAAATCGAGCGTGGAATAGAAGCAGAGTACTTACAGGAGGGCTTCGATATATTGGCTCCGCCGCCGTCGAGAGTAATCGAGCTACCGTAAGAGGTATGGATGATCAGTATAAGAGAAAGAAAGTCTGGACTGGGGCGAAAAAGAGAAGAATCCACAATCGCCGGAACGTTAGTAGAAGAGCTTACCGCCTCGTCGGAGCGAAATGGTAAGCATCTTCGCCTACGAGAGAGGGGGAAGAAGGCGACCTTCGCAAGGCAACTGGTAGCAGGACATTCTGCGCTAGCGCACTGATCTGGGCCGCTCGGGCCCGCGCCCCCTTCCAAGCCTTTCTTATAGTGGGCCTGGTGGACCGCTTGTCCAAGTCAACTGCTGGGCCTCTTTGCGGGCCCAAAATTACCCTCCTTCTTTCTTGAGCAGCGGCCCATTCCCCTATTTATTTGTTTTCCTTTACCACAGATTGGGCTTCAGGCCCACCTGCTTCTGTGGGCTTTGGCCCACCAAGGAAACCTCCAATGCTTTATTGTATTCTCATTCTGCAGTGCATGAGCTTTGCAGATTGGCCCATCTCTGACGAGCTCTACTTCTTTGCACTACATGCCTTCCACATTTGTTTCGGGCTTCGGCCCAGCTAAAAGCCTCCCCTCACTAGATATGGGCTTCGGCCCAGCTTAATTTTCGGTCCAGTGCCCTTTATGAATGAGCTTCGCACCCACTTTTGCTTCCTATTTCTCTTTCGGGCTTTGGCCCAGTCTTAACCCCGAGCCACTTTTTGTGGGCTTTGGCCCATTTTAAACATCCTTCCCTAGCTGCGGGATTCGGCCCACTTACAACTCATAACTTGTTGGGCTCCAACAGCCCAATTCCATAGGCCCACCAGTGGGCTGTTTCGTCTTCTGGCCCATTTGGCTATGGGCTGCTTACTCTTAGCTGCGGGCTTCGGCCCACCAACTTCTAAATCCTTTCTGGGCTTATACAGCCTAGCCTTTAGACCTCTCTACCAGCTATGAGTCTCGGCCCACTAAAGCCTCTCCCTCCGTGTCTTGAACATGGGTTTAATTTGCAGATTAGGCCTTGGGCCTTAGTACATCCATGGTTGTGACTTGTGAGCTCAAGTGTATTGGGCTTTGGCCCTATTATCAATTTCAGCTTTTGGGCCTTTATGTTTAAATGCTTTATCATGTAATGGGTCTTGACCCCAAAATCTTATTATGTAATGGCTTTGGCCAAACTTATTTGCCTTGTTGGCGGGTTTGCAGCCCGATGAATAATATCTTCCTCTTAATTAATTAAAAAAAATTCCTGAACCCTGAATCTTGAACTCTGAACATTGAACTCTGAACCCTAAAATCCTGAGACCTAAACCCTAAAATCTTGAACCATGAACGCTAAAACCCTAAATCTTAAATCCTAAATCCTAAACCTTAAACCATAATGGCTCTTTTTTTCTTTCTCCCCGTTAATGACTATCTCAACTTAATATTTCTTACAAATAACAACTCAAGTTCACGAATATGTCGCACTCACACAATTACTTGTATTCAGCTAAAATAACTTATTATGCAATGAATCACACTATAAATGCTCGTACTCCACTTGAATTTAACGTTAATGCAATGAATATCAGTAAAAGTGCCTATTTGCTTAACCTTGATCGATATACTATTAAAAAAATATGGAATTACCGGTATTAGATTAAAGTGTAATCAAATGTCCATAATAAATTGTCGAATATCTATTTTAAATTGAAATACATTTATATAACAAATAATAGTCGTGTATTCAAAGTATTATGTTAAAATGCCTTCATATAGATAAGATCAAAGTCAAATTATTTGTATTCTCTTCAAATATAATAAAAAGTGATTGAATACTCATATAATAGCTAGCATTTAGTTAAAATAATTTATTATATAATAAATCATACTCTAAATGCTTGTATTCCACTTGAATTTAATATAATGTAATGAATAATTCTAAAAATATTACCATTCAACTCCAATTTATTCATATGTCATAAATCAGTCTGTAAAAAAGCATATTCTCTTTAAATTGATCGATATACTGATAAAAAAATATATAATTGAAAGTATTATATTAAAACTAATCAAATGTCCCTAATAGATTGTCAAATATCAGTCTTTGATTGAAGTACATAAATATAGCAAACATTAATTGTGTAATCAGTGTATTATGTTGAAATACCTTCATATAGATAAGATCAAAGTCAAATAGCATATATTATTATCAAATACTGTAAAAACTAATTGAATACTCATACAATTGCTTATATTCAATTAACATAATATATTATGCAATAAATTGTACTCTACATGCTTGTACTCCGCTTGAATTCAACGTTAATGCAATGAATATCAGTAAAAATATTATTATTCAATTCAAATATATTGATATATCATAAATCAACCTCTAAAAGTGCTTATTCGCTTATCCTTGATCGATATACTATTAAAAACATGTATAATTGTCGGTGTTACAATAAAACATAATCAAAAGTCCCTAATAGATCACAAAATATCTATTTTCAACTGAAATACATCGATATAGTAAATAATAGTCGTATATTCAAAGTATTATATTAAAATGCCTTCATATAGATAAGATCAAAGTCAAATTACTTGTATTCTATTCAAATATAATAAAACGTGATTGAATACTCATATAATGGCTAGCATTCAGTTAAAATAACTGATTATGTATTAAATTATACTCTAAATACTTGTATTTCACTTGAGTTCAATGAAATGCAATGAATATCAGTAAAAATATCACTATTCAATTTAAATATATTAATATTTTATAAATCAGTCTCTAAAAGTCCTCATTCGCTTGAACTTAATCGATATACTATTAAAAAAATGTGTAATTATCGGTATTACATTAAAACACAATCAAATGTCACTAATAGATTGTCAAATATCCATTTTCAGTGGAAATATATCGAAATAGTAAATATTAGTTGTGTAATCAAAGTATTATATTAAAATAGCATCATATAGATAAGATCAAAGTCAAATTACTTGTATTCTCTTCAAATACTTTGAAAAAGTTATTAAAAACTTATATAATGGCTAGCATTTAGTTAAAATAACTTGTTATATAATAAATCGTGCTCAAAATACTTGTATTTCACTTGAATTCAACGTAATATTATGAATAGCTGCAAAAACATCATTATACAATTTAAATTCATTTATATGTCATAAATGAGTCTTTAAAAGAGTCAATTCTCTTAAAATTGATTGATATACTGACAAAAATATGTGTAATTATTGGTATTACATTAAAACTAAATCAATTGCACTGAATAGATTGCCAAATATCAATTTTTCATTGAAATACATCAATATAATAAACATTAATTATATAATCAGAGTATTATGTTAAAATACTTTTTATATAGACAAGATCGAAGTCAAATTACAAATAATCTCTTCAAATACAATAAAAACTAATTGAATACTTATACAATAGCTTGCATTCAGTTAAAATAATTTATTATGTAATGAATCGTACTATAAATACTTATATTCCACTTGAATTCAACGTAATGAATTGAATAGCTACAAAAACATCACTATTCAATTCAAATTCATTGATATGTTATAAATGAGTCTATGAAAGAGACTATTATCTTAAAATTAATTGATATACTAACAAATAAATTCTCACAAAATTACTTGTACTCTGTTAAAATAATTTATTATGCAATAAATCGTACTCAACATGCTTGTACTTTACGTGAGTTCAACGTTAACGCAATGAATATCAGTAAAAATATTGCTATTTAATTAAAATATAATGATATATCATAAATCAGTCTTTAGAAGTACTCATTCGCTTAAACTTGATTGATATACTAATAAAAAAATGTATAATTACTGGTATTAGATTAAAACACAATCAAATGTCCCTAATAGATCACCAAATATCGGTTTTTGATTAAAATACATAAATATAGCAAATATTTGTTGTGTAATCAGAGTATTATATTAAAATACCTTCATATAGATAAGATTAAAGTAAAATTATGTATATTCTCTTTAAATAAAATAAAAACTAATTGAATTCTCACACAATTGCTTGTATTCAGTTAAAATAACTTATTATGCAATGAATCGTTCTCTACATGCTTGTACTCCACTTCAATTCAACGTTAATGCAATTAAAAATCAGTAAAAACATCGCTATACTATGAAAATCAGTCTCTAAAAGTACTCATTTGCTTAAACTTGATTGATATACTATTAAAAAATATGTAATTATCGGTATTAGATAAAAATGCAAACAAATGTCCCTAATTGATCGACAAATATCTATTTTCAATTGAAATACATTGATATAGCAAATAATAGTCGTGTATTCAGAATTTATGTTAAAATACCTTAATATAGACAAGATCAAAATCAAATTACTTGTATTCTCTTCAAATATAATAAAAACTGATTGAATACTCATATAATGGCTAGAATTCAGTTAAAATAACTTATTACGTAATGAATTGTACTATAAATGCTTGTATTGCACTTGAATTCAATGTAATACAATGAATAGCTACAAAAACATCACTATTCAACTCAAATTTATTGATATTTCATAAATCAATCTTTTAAAAAGACTATTCTCTTAAACTTTATCGATATACTGACAAAAAGATATGTAATTATAGATATTACATTAAAACACAATCAAATGTCTCTAATAGATTGCCAAATATCGGTTTACAATTAGAATAAATCGATATAATAAATATTAGTCGTGTAATCAAAGTATTATGTTAAAATATCTTCATTTAGAGAAGATCAAAGTCAAATTGCATATATTCTGTTCAAATATAACAAAAAACTAATTGAATACTCACACAATTGCTAGCATTCAGTTAAAATAACTTATTATGCATTGAATCATATTCTAAATGCTTGTACTCCACTTGAATTCAACGTTAACGCGAAGAATATTAGTAAAAACACCGCTATGTATTTCAAATATATTGATATATCATAAATCAATCTCTAAAAGTGTCTATTCGCTTAACCTTGATCGATATACTATTAAAAAGATGTATAATTGCCGGTATTAGATTAAAACGCAATCAAATGTCCCTAATAGATTGCCAAATATCAGTTTTCGATTAAAGTACATCGATATAGTAAATATTAGTCGTGTAATCAGATTACTATGTTAAAATACTTTTATTTAGAGAAGATCAAAGTCAAATTGTATATATATTCACTTCGAATAACACAAAAAACTAATTGAAAACTCACCCAATTGCTTGTATTAAAATAACTTATTATGCAATAATCGTATTCTAAATACTTGTACTCTACCTGAATTCAACGTTAATGCAATGAATATTAGCAAAAACATCGCTATTTTATTCAAATATATTGATATATCATAAATCAGTCTCTAAAAGTATCTATTCACATAATCTTGATCGATATACTAGTAAAAAGATGTGTAATTATTGGTATTAGATTAAAATACAATCAAATGTCCCGAATAGATCACCAAATATCTATTTTCAACTGAAAAACACCGATATAGCAAATAATAATTGTGTATTCAAAGTATTATGTTAAAATTCCCTAACATAGACAAGATCAAAGTCAGATTACTTGTATTCTTTTTAAATATAATCAAAAGTAATTGAATACTCATATTTACATTCAGTTACAATTACTTATTATATAATAAATCGTACTCTAAATGCTTATATTCTACTTGAATTTAACGTAATGGAATAAATATTTGTAAAAACATCACTATTCAATTCAAATATATTCATATATCATAAGTTAGTCTCTAAAAGTGTCCCTTCGCTTAAACTTCATCGATATACTATTAAAAAGAGGTGTAATTGCCGGTATTACATTAAAACGTAATTAAATGTCACTAATAAATTGCAAATATCTATTTTCAATTAAAATACATCGATATAGCAAAAATTAGTCGTGTAATTAAAGTATTATATTAAAATAGCTTTATATAGACAAGATCAAAGTCAAATTACTTGTATTATCTTCAAATAAAATAAAAAGTGATTAAATACTCATATAATGGCTAGCATTCAGTTAAAATAATTTATTATGTAATAAATCATACTCTAACTGCTTGTATTCCACTAGAATTCAACGTAATGCAATGAATAGCTACAAAAATAATACTATTCAACTCAAATTAATTAATATGTCATAAATTAGTCTTTAAAAGAGTTTATTCTTTTAAAATTGATCGATATACTAATAAATAGATGTATAATTGTAGGTATTATATTAAAACTCAATCAATTGCCCTTAATAGATCGCCAAATATCGATTTTCAATTGAAATACACTAATAAAGCAAATATTAGTTGTGTAATCAGAGTATTATGTTCAAATACCTTCATATAGATAAAATCAAAGTCAAATAGCATATATTATCATCAAATACCATAAAAACTAATTGAATACTCACACAATTGCTTGTATTCAGTTAACATAACATATTATGCAATGAATCATACTTTACATGCTGGTACTCCACTTAAATTAAATGTTAATGCAATGAATATCAGTAACAATGTCGCTATTCAATTTAAATATATTGATATATCATAAATCAGTCTCTAAAAGTGTCTATTCGCTTATCTTTGATCGATATACTATTAAAAAGATGCGTAATTACTAGTATTAGATTACAACGTAATCAAATGTCCCTAATAGACCGCCAAAAATCTATTTTCAAGTGGAATACATCAATATAGCAAATAATAGTAGTATATTCAGAGTATTATGTTAAAATGTCTTCATAAAGATAAGATCAAAATAAAATTACTAATATTCTATTCATATATAATAAAAAGTAATTGAATACTCATATAATAGCTAGCATTCTTTTAAAGTAACTTATTACATAATGAATCATACTTTAAATGCTTGTATTTCACTTGAATTTAATTTAATGTAATGAATAGCTGCAAAAATATTATTATTTAACTTAAATTAATTGATATGTCATAAATCAGTCTTTAAAAGAGCCTATTCTCTTAAAATTGATTGATGTACTGTAAAAAAATGTGTAATTATTGGTATTACATTAAAACTTAATGAAATATCCCTAATAGATTGTCAAATATCGATTTTCTATTGAAAATATCAAATATTAGTTGTGTAATCAGAATATTATGTTAAAATATCATCATATAGATAAGATCAAAGCCAAATTACATATATTTTCTTTAAATACGATAAAAACTAATTGTATACTCACACAATTACTTGTATTCAGTTAAAAAATAAAAATAAAAAAAAATTACTTGTATTCAGTTAAAATAACATATTATGCAATGAAAAGTACTCTAAATGCTTGCACTCCGCTTGAATTCAACGTTTATGCAATGAATATCGGTAAAAACATCGCTATTCAATTCAAATATATTCATATATCATAAATTTATTTCTAAACTTGCCTATTCGCTTAACCTTGATCGATATACTATTAAAAAGATGTACAATTTCTGTTATTAGATGGAAACGCAATCAAATGTCCTTAGTAGAAGGTCAAATATCTATTTTCAATTGAAATACATCGATATAGCAAATAATATTAGTGTATTCAGAGTATTATGTTAAAATATTTTCAAAAAGACAGATCAAAGTCAAATTATTTGAATTCTCTTAAAATATAATAAAAAGTGATTGAATACCATACAATGGCTAGCATTCAGTTGAAATAACTTATTATGTAATGAACCGTACTCTAAATGCTTGTATTTCACTTGAATTCAATGTAATACAATAAATTTCAGAAAAAGCATCACTATTCAATTCAAATATAAAAAAAAGTAATTGAATACTCATATAATTGCTAGCATTCTGTTAAAATAACTTATTATGTAATAAATCATACTCTAAATGCTTGTATTCAACTTGAATTCAATGTAATACAATGAATAAATGCAAAAAGATGACTATTCTACTTAAATTCATTAATATGTCATAAATCAGTCTCTAAAAAGACTTATTCACTTTAAATTGGATGAAATACTGACAAAAATATGTATAATTATAGTTATTACACTAAAACAATCAAATGGCCCTAATGGATTGTCAAATATTGGTTTTCAATTGAAATACATCAATATAAAAAGCACTAGTTATGTAATTGAATTATTATGTTAAAATACCTTGGTATAGACAAGATCAAAGTAAAACTTTATATATTCTCTTAAAATACAATAAAAACTAGTTGCATACCCACACAATTGCTTATATTTTGTTAAAATAACTTATTATGCAACAAATCACACTCCAAATAATTGTACTCCGCCTGGATTCAACATTAATGCACTGAATACCAGTAAAAATATCGTTATTCAATTCAAATATAATGATATATTTCATAAATCAATTTCTAAAAGTGTCTATTCGCTTAACCTTGATCGATATACTATTAAAAAGATATGTAATTGTCAGTATTAGATTAAAACGCAATCAAATATTCTGAATAGATCACCAAATATCTATTTTCAAATGAAATACATCGATATAGCAAATAATAGTCTTGTAATCAAAGTATTATATTAAAATGCCTTCATATAGAAAAGATCAATGTTAAATTACTTGTATTTTCTTCAAATATATTAAAAAGTGATTGAGTACTCATATAATGGCTAGCATTCAATTAAAATAACTTATTATATAATAAATCATACTCTAAATGCTTGTATTTCACTTGAACTCAATGTAATGTAATTAATAGCTACAAAAACACAACCATTCAACTCTAATTCATTCATATATCATAAATCAGTTTACAAAAGAACCTATTCTCTTAAAATTGATCAGTATATGGACAAAAAAAATATAATTATAAGTATTACATTAAAACAAATCAAATGTCCTTAATATATCGTCAAATATCAGTTCTCAATTGAAATACACAATCATAGCAAATGTTATTTATGTAATCAGAGTATTATGTTGAAAATACCTTCATATAGACATGATCAAAGTCAAATTACAAATATTTTCTTCAAATACAATAAAAACTAATTGAATACTTACACAATTGCTTGTATTCAGTTAAAATAACGTATTATGCAATGAATCATACTCTAAATACTTGTACTCCGCTTGAATTCAATGTTAATACAATGAATATCAATAAAAAAGTCACTATTCAATTCAAATATATTGATATATCATAAATTAGCCTCTTAAAGTGTCTATTCGCTTAATATTGATCGATATACCATTAAATAGATGTGTAATTGCCGGTATTAGATTAAAACACAATCAAATATCCCTAATAGATTGCCAAATATCTATTTTCAACTGAAATACAAGACTATATAACAAATAATAGTAGTGTATTCAGAGTATTATGTTAAAATACCTCCATATAGATAAGATTAAAGTCAAATTTCTGGTTAAATATAAAAATAAAAATTGAATACTCATATAATAGCTAGCATTCTGTTAAAATAACTTATTATATAATGAAGCATACTCTAAAATATTTGTATTCCGCTTGAATTCAATGTAATGCAATGAATAGCTGTAAAACCATCACTATTTTACTTAAATTTATTGGTATGTCATAAATTAGTCACTAAAAAGAATATATTCTCTTAAAATTGATCGATATACTGACAAAAAGATATGTAATTATAGATATTACATTAAAACTCAATCAAATGTCCCTAATAGATTGTCAAATATAAATTTTTGTTTGAAATACATCAATATAACAAATATTAGATGTGTAATCAGAGTATTATGTTAAAATACCTTCATATAGATAAGATCAAAATCAAATTTTATATATTCTCTTTAAATATAAAAAAAAACTAACTGAATACCTCACATACTTGCTTGTATTCTGTAAAATAACTTATTATGTAATGAATCATACTCTAAATACTTGTACTCCACTTAATTTCAATGTTAATGCAATAAATATCTCTGAAAATATTGCTATTCAATTCAAATATATTGGTATATCATAAAGTAGTTTCTAAAAGTTCCTATAACTTTGATCGATATACCATTAAAAAGATGTGTAATTGGTGGTATTAGATTAAAGCACAATCAAATGTCCCTAATAGATCGTCAAATATCTATTTCCAATTGAAATATATCGATATAGAAAATAATAGTCGTGTATTTAGAGTATTATGTTAAAATGCCTTTATATAGACAAAATTAAATTCAAATTACTTGTATTCCCTTTAAATATAATAAAAAGTGAATGAATACTCATATAATAGCTAGTATTCAGTTAAAATAACTTATTATGTAATGAATCATACTCTAAATCCTTGTATTCCACTTGAATTTAACGTAATGCAATGAATATCAGTAAAACATCACTATTCAATTCAAATATATTAATATTTCATAAATCAGTCTCTAAAAGAGATTATTCTCTTAAAATTGATCGATATACTGTAAAAAATATATGTAATTGTAGGTATTATATTAAAACTCAATGAAATATCCCTAATAGATTGCCAAACATATATTTTCGGCTGAAATACATCGTGTAATCAATGTACTCTTTTAAATGGCTTCATATAGACAAGATCAAAGTTAATTGCTTGTATTCTCTTCAAATATAATAAAAAGTGATTTAATACTCGTATAATGGTTAGCATTCAGCTTCAATAACTGATTATGTAATAAATTGTACTCTAAATGATTGTATTCCACTTGAATTCAATGTATTGCAATGAATAGTTGCAAAAAAAAATATCATTCAACTCAAATTCATTCATATGTCAAAAATCAGTCTCTAAAAGAGCTTATTCTCTTAAAATTGATCGTTATACTGATAAAAAAATATAATTGTTAGTATTACATTAAGACTCAATCAAATGTCCCTAATAGAATGTCAAATATCAATTTTCGATTGAAATACATCAATATAACAAACGTTATTTATGTAATTAGAGTATTATTTTAAAATACCTTCATATAGACAAGATCAAAGTTAAATTGCATATATTCTCTTCAAATACAATAAAAATTAATTGAATTCTCACACAATAGCTTGTATTAAGTTAAAATAACTTATTATGTAATGAATCATACTCAAATTCTTGTATTCTACTTGAATTCAATGTAATACAATGAATATCAGCAAAAACATTAATATTCAATTCAAATATATTAATATATCATAAATCAACCTCTGAAAGTGCCCATTTGCTTAAACTTGATTGATATACTATTAAAAAGATATGTAATTGCGAGATTACCTTAAAATGCAAACAAATGTTACTAAAAGATCGCCAAATATTATCCACAATCGAAAATCAATATTTGGCAATCTATTAGGGACAAATGTACAAGAGTAAAAACAATAATACAAGATTATATATTAATATATCACAATTAAGCATATTGGATACTCATATAATGGTTAGCATTCCTTTAAAATAACTTAGTAATTGCCGGTATTGGATTAAAACGCAATCCAATGTCCCTAACAGATCGTCAAATATCTATTTTCAATTTAAATACATCGATATAGCAAATATAGTCGTGTATTCAGAGTATTATATTAAAATGCCTTCATATAGATAAGATTAAAGTCAAATTGCTTGTATTTTGTTCAAATATAATAATAAAAAGTGATTGAATACTCACATAACTAGTTGCATTCTGTTAAAATAACTTATTATTCAATGAATCATACTCTAAATGCTTGTATTCCACTTGAATTTAACGTAATGTAACGAATATCAGCAAAAATGTCACTATTAAATTTAAATATAATGATATATCATAAATCAATCTCTAAAAGTGCCCCTGTGCTTAACCTTGATCAATATATCATTAAAAAGATGTGTAATTTCGGTATTACATTAAAACACAATTAAATGTCACTAATAGATAGCGAAATATCTATTTTCGATGGAAATACATCGATATCGCAAACTTTCGTCGTGTAATCAAAGTATTTTGTTAAAATGCTTCATATAGATAAGATCAAAGTCAAATTGCATGTATTCTCTTCAAATATAGTAATAAAAAGTGATTAAATTCTCATATAACGATTAGCATTCAGTTAAAATAACTTATTACATAATGAATCGTACTCTAAATGCAGGTATTACTTTAAAACTCAATCAATTGCCCCTAATAGATCGCTAAATATCAGTTTTTAATTAAAATAAACTAATATAGCAAATATTAGTTGTGTAATCAGAGTATTAAGTTAAAATACCTTTATATAGACAAGATTAAAGTCAAATAGCATATATTATAAACAAATACCGTAAAAACTAATTGAAAACTCATACAATTGCTTGTATTCAATTAACATAACATATTATATAATGAATTGTACTCTACATGCTTGTACTTCCCTTAAATAAAACGTTGATGCAATGAATATCAGTAACAACATTGCTATTTAATTCAAATATATTGATATATCACAAATCAGTCTCTAAAAGTGCCTATTCGCTTATCCTTGATCGATATACTATTAAAAAGATGTGTAATTATCGGTATTAGATTACGACGCAATTAAATGTCCCTAATAGATTGCTAAAATTCTATTTTCAACTGAAATACATCGATATAGCAAATAATAGTCGTGTATTCAGAGTATTATGTTAAAAATGCCTTCATAAAAACAAGATCAAAGTAACATTGCTAGTATTATATTCAAATATAACAAAAAGTGATTGAATATTCATACAATAGCTAGTATTCTTATAAAGTAACTTATTACATAATGAATCGTACTCTAAATGTATGTATTCCACTTGAATTCAATGTAATGCAATGAATAGCTGCAAAAACTTCACTATTCAACTCAAATTCATTGATATGTTATAAGAAGGGGGGCTGCGGCACCGGAGACGAGAGCGCGGGTCGGAAAAAAAGGGGGGAGAAAAATTTGGGTTTTTTTAATCTTCCAGAAGAATAAAATCACACAACACAACACACATAAAACCCGTTTTCACATATTATAATTTGGCCAAATATACTACTTCGCGAAGAGAGAGTATAAATAAATTTTTTTAAAAATAAATTTATTGTACTCTCTTCCTCCGCGCTCTCTCCCCTCTAATATGAGTATAGATATAAAAGTGTGCGTTTAATTTATTAATTAAATTTAAGCCACAATTCACACACGACTTTTAATAAAAACCTTTGCAATAAAGTATGAAATGGAAAAGTTTCCCTCCTAATTCTATCCTCCGCCCTATGATAAATCCATAGTGTATTTTTATGCTATCACACGCATAGATATAAAATTAGAATTAAACTCTTAATATATGATACTTAATCAATGAGGAGGTGTTGCCGAAATAATAAGATTTTAATCCCTTAAAGTAGTTTCTACAAAAAAGTTCTCTTAAATTCAGCCATTTGAATATTAAACAATGATAATATTAACGAACAAACAAAAACATTCATTTATGAGTAGTATTAAAATTCAGAGGTCTACTAAATGAGATAAGCTGTACACATCACAGAACCTCTCTACCCCTATTTACAATAGAGACCCATATATAAAAGATTCAAATGTGACGATTAAGAAATTTACATAATACATTATATAGCAGTGAAACAACTAAGCTTGATAATTTGAATTTTATTATACCAACTACACATAATTAGAGCCTTTGTCATGCGCAGAGACTTAAATATAATTACCCAATATGAGTGTGATGGCAGAGTGAGCACAAAGTCGTAACCTTCCTACAAAAATAG